>VXBU01008675.1:332501-406169 GCA_013400315.1 Bombycilla garrulus | reverse complement strand
GGGCAAGGCATTGATGGCCCATTAGCAGGAGATGGTCCGGGGTAGGAGGCAAGAAAAACACTGCCCCTCATGGTTTCAACAGTTCGTGAAGACGGAGATCGAATGCATACCCTCTGGAATATTCTTACATTGTAACCTAGGACAATATTACAGAGGCATCTACCTTTAGATTAAAGTTATTGGGCTAAAAAGCCCCCCAAACCTAGACCCATGGGATTTTCTTGGACTTAGTATTATTTATGATTGAAGCAGAATTAAAATAATTTGAAGCGCTTTTGTCCAAGAATGCAATTTTGACATTGCTGTATTGTTTTGTGAAGCTGTATCAGGGGAATAAAGGCAAAAAGATTTCCATAATCTTTTCAGCATTTTAGGAGCAATACACTACCTTTTTGGATGTTACTTTAAATACCATTACTGTTCTCTCTTATAAAATACACATATGGGGAATGACAAAATGAATAGATGAATTAAAGTGAAATTAAAAAGGCTACATCAAAATAAAATCTTTTCATTTACTTATAATTATATTTCCTGGAATTTCATCTTCTAGGCAATTGCAAAAGTTGGACGGTTATTTGTAATTAGTAAAAACCAATGAAGACAAAAGACTTTATTAAATGAAATGATCCGATAATCTTTCATATAGCTCACTACTGTGTTTTGAATATTCAAAACACACATGGAATGTACATTTCTGGAACTCGTGATCTTCTCCAAATCAGCCCCTAGAGTTTCAAATCAGTCATACAGAAAACAAACACCAGAACAGGGTGTATGTCTGTCAAAATATAAAATACTTCCCTATCAAAATATGAGACAGGATTATCTCACAGGCAAACCAAGCAGCCTTCAACATCTCTAGTGCTGTCGATGCCCTGCTCTCATTTGCCTTGGTGCCTTTAAAATTGGCAGGAAGTCAGGTAAAGACCTTACAGACATGAAGTGCATTTCCATTGTGGTAATCTGAACTCAGCCCTAGCGGTGATCAACCCTTAGTACTGGAGAAGGCAGAAATCAGGTAGATGAATAGCACACACTCATACAATTAGGCTTTCGTAATTCTACTGGATTAATTATGGTTATTTTGGACAATTAGGGACTCCCCCATCCTGGCCATAATATAATAATAGATTTTAGAGTGGCAATGCTCATCCAAATATCCTTGCCAGCTCCCACTGTTTCATTTTACCTACCTCAAAATGTCAAATTAAATGAACCAAATTATCATCAGTTATCTGTCTCAAGGTGCTTGCTTTATATAGTGTTGAGCTTCATTTTCTCTCTTCTGTGTCTTGCAGAGTTACAGTGACAGATTTAATATTTAATTATATATGGCCCATCCCTGGGAGCATTCAAGGCCAGGTTGGATGGAGCCCTGGACCACCTGTTCTGGTGGAAAATGTGTCCCTACTCATAGCAGAGGTTTTGGAACCAGAGGTCATTTAGGGTCCCTCCTAATCCAAACCATTCTGTGGTTCTGTCTACTTTTAAAGTCAGCAGCATTGATCCTTTCTTCTTTTCAAAGTTGTTCAGCTTAAAAGTGCTGGGAAAGGGGCCTAACTCCTCTCTTATCCACCTGGCCCCAGGCTTTGAACTCCAGGGCCTTTGCAACTGCACAAGGTATTTGGAGGAGCAGAGGGGACAGGCACTTGTCTCTGTTGCCATGCACCTTGCCTTCTGATTTGGGGAATAAGAGAAAATGACTGCCCTTTCTTCCATTTAGTTTTTTATTTCTTTTCTTTGTCGTTTCTTGGGGAGTCCTGAGCCCCATGCCTGCAGGGACACTGACTTTGCCAGGGTTCCCCGAGCAGGCAGAATTATATCTGGGCACAGGATGTTCCAGGGCATGAAACAGCTCTTCCTGGTACAAAAGCAACAAAACGTGTCAGGGTGCTGCCTGTCCTGGCTGAGGCCAGTATTTTGTTATTTCAATATGCCATTCTGTTTACTATAACTGTCATCCTGTTGGAAATAAGGACCAGTTCTTGCTTTATTTACCTATTTGTTATGTTCAAGTCCTGTGAGGTTAGAGCAAAAGAGAATTTAGAGGGAATCTCCTTGCTTTCTGCTTCACTTATGATCATCGTATTTATCAAAAAGAAAAAAAATAGGAAAATGAAATTACTCCAGTCTTGGTCAAATAATATAGGTATTAGACAGCATGCCATGTAAAGAATGTATGATAATACAATATAATAATGTTTCAGTAATCTATTTTTTAAATATAGAGTTAATTCAGGTAATTTACTCGGGAATTTGATACCTTCTGAGTTGTTAATTCCATTTGTTACTATACCAGCATGGTGTTTCAATAGTTACTCACTTCTGTCTCTCTCCTCCTTTACGTCTCTCCTCCTTTCTCCATCAAAGGGCATCAACTCCTCTTTGTCTGTTTCCAGACCTTCCTCTCTACTACAACTGCTACCTTTTGAAAAATGCAAGGCAAGATAATTAGCTACTACAAAAAATTTAATAGAACTGTAGATCTGGAGGCAGCTTAGATCTCCATAAACTTCAGAGTTTTAGATGCTCCAAGATGCAATCTGAGCAATTTCCTTGATCTTTTATTGCAGCTGGTAAATCATTTATTAGGCTAGGTTATTTTACAAAATCCTCTTTAAAAACAAAATCCCATAAAATGTATTTATCATAAAGTACTGCACGACCAACAGTCTTCAAAGTTGTACATACCCTGTATTAATTAAAAGCTAGTGTTGTACTGTGACAAGTCAAAAGATGGACTGTCTCAGTCTCTCTCTTCCCCCTCCACTCCCTGCCTCTCCCCATGATTTTTTTCTCTCTTCTTTTCTTTCTCTCATATTCTCTTCTCTTTTAAGGCTTGCCAAAGGGGAGAGTGGTGAGTAGATATTCTTTTGTGATCACAAATACTTTCCTGATAATTGTGTTTTTTTGGTTTTTTTTTTGCTTTCATTGCTATAGTATACTTGTCCTTTTCCATTCATATTAATTTGACAGTGGTGTCTCACATCCGTAGGCCATAGTCAAACCTCCTTACAGTGGGCATTATACACATATGTAATAAGAAGATCATTTTGGCTGCAGAAGCCCACAGGCTTCAGCTTCCGTCTCACAGACTACACGAGTGCCTTTCCCACTGTGCCCATGAACGGCCTTGCTCAGAGCAGCAGCCTTGTGCTGGAGTCCAGGGAGTTGAGGGTGAGGGGAATGAGTCTAAAAGGTGAGGTGAGGATGAAGAGGGTAAGACAAAAGGCAAATTGGTCGCATATCTCAGGGCCATCCATGCTACTGGGGTGGTCAGCTACTCTCACAGCCTGGTAGATGCCAGATACTCACCAAGTGATTTGCTGACCTTCCTGGAGAGCCTCCCCCAGGACCTTGTCTTGCACCACAGCATCGCTGAACCTTCCTTCTCTGAGATATCTGTTCCTGGAGCTAAAAGCCTGTGTAATCTGTAGCAGAGCATCGAAACTATTTGTGACTATTGGCTGAATAATATGGGTGAGAGCTGTAACCTTGAGAGAAAACGAAGAAAGTTTGGAGGAATTTTGACCTTGCAGCCCAAAACCTGCTGTCAGAAGCTCTCTAGATCTCTTCTTCTGTTCTTTTAAATAGGCAAAATTTGAGGAAAAAAATGTTCTTCATGACTATTTGTCACTATAAAGCCAGATTTCCCAAACAGGTATAAAAAAAACAGACGTGAGAAATAATTTCAACACTTCAGTGCTTGAACATGTATAGTTTATGTGCAGTTCTAGAGGAGATGTGGAAAAGATCCCAGATTTCACAAACCTTCATTTGTCTTAATAAAAAAAAAAAAAGATAATGACATATGCAATTTCTGTGACTTTAGGAATATTCAGGCTTGAGTTTAAATATAAAAGCTAGCAGTTTCAAATGCCAACAACTTATCATCAAACACAGCTTTCAAGGGTTAATATTACACACCAATATAAAAGTAATGATCATCCTTTGTCTCCATGCAATTAGCTTTTTAACAACGTGCCTGTAGCTCCTACCCAGGCTAAATGAATGCTGCTTTGAAATATTTTCTCCTCAACTCCAAATGTGTCAAGCTGACTCTGGCCAGCTTCTATAAAACCAATTAATTACAGGGCACTGCCTTTTGTGGGGGAGTACCCAGTGCCCCACGCAGCAGTGCCATGTGTTGCCCATGGTGGCTCGATTGCAGCCTGGTCAGTGCAGGACCAGACAGCATCTTGCTGCAGGGGACAAGCTGTAAATCCCATCTAGAGTCATATTCTTGCACTTCTGGGATCCAGGGCATTGGACCAGCCTTTGATTCTCACTTGCACCCGTTGGGAGCAGATGCAGCCCTCTTTGAAGAGAGGTAGCAAGGGGATGGTGAGCACAAAACAGGCTCTTGGCAGCGTGTGACAGCCTGGGTAGGGTGAACAAGGTTGAAGACCCCTTTACAATGCTGCCTCTGCCCCTGTAGACTTTATGATATTTTTTTTTTTTTTTTCAAATTGAGGACGATACTGAGGGGCAGGAAGAGTTAACTGTAAAGAGCAAAATACAGTAAACTTTTTTCTTATATAAAGACAATAAACTTTCCCTTTATAATACACATGTGATTTGACATTGAAATAAATGCAGATGCTTCTTTGCTTGGTGTATTCCCTGTTGTGCTTTCTAAAACACCTTCACATATGGTTTGCCTCATTCCTGTGAAACTGCTTGTTGTTTATGTCATACAAACAGAACAGATTGAATTTATACCAAGTTAGGAGGGTGATGAATTCTACATTAGAGGAAAATCCTTGCCTGAATTTTTTTAATTTGTTCAAAATTAGCGTTGCCTGTTAAAAATTGTCCCGAATTGTCCCCTGAGCTTTTCTAAAGATTTCATTAAAATAATAAAAAAAAGATAATTCTGTGTCTGCCTATAAATGCAACCTTTTATTCAAATATGTAACATTTACCTAAAATCAAAGGTCAAATTTTACCAGTTTTTTATAGCTGTCCTAGTAGGATCTGTTTCATGCACTATATATAAAATACTGCCATTAAGAGCAGACATTCAACTTCCTTTGTGAGAAGCAGAATAATCCTTTATTGCTTGCTTTAAAAAGTGCTAACCTTTTAAAACGTTCTCAGTAACTTCTCATAGTCCACCTAAACTCTGTTTCATTGTTTCTAATTCCATTTTGAAATGTAATTAAAGACAGGCCAAGCTTGAACTCCTAGGAGAAATCACAAGTCCCACTGTTTTCTTTGAATGCTTTCAAATCTTTCACACGTTATTCTTAAAAATTCTTAAGCTTTATTTGTGAGCACAATTCCCTGATTTGGAAGTGTTTGTGGGACTTTTTGTGCAGGCAAGTCTCAGCAGGACACAAGTCATGGTTTTGTTTTGGTTTTTTTAACATATTCAGGTATTAGATGGTGTTTACTGTGGTACATGTTCTCAAATCTTTGAGGATTGAATTTTCACAGTGGACCAGTACAAATTTCTGTGGAGTCTTTGCTTTAGTTTTAGTCTCATGGGAGATTTTTCTGCTACAGGAAAGTTTTCCTTTTTGGAAAATTATTCTATGGACAAATCATTAAATATGACAATGGCATCTTGCCTATGCACTCTAATTTTTCTTAAGCTGTCAGTTTCTTCTTTTATTGTATAATTTAATTAATAAATGGTCAGATTCCAATGAACTGCACACATTCAGAGATTTTATTTCTTTTATCTCTTGTGCAATGGAAGAACTATTTCCCTGTTCTGGTGCATAGTTGAAAAATTTTGCCACTGAAAATTGAATGAGAAATAAAGTGTTTGGAGAAAAATTTGAAATCAACAAAAAGTATTATTTCAAAATTAATCTAAACTGCTGGGGAAAAAAACCCAGGAAACAAACTTTTAAGGACTGAAAATACATGAAGAATGGGTCTTTTCTAAGAACCTCTTAGAAAAGAGGTTCCTCTGGGAGTCTTTTGTAAAGCTCTCCAATATGCATACGCACTCTTAAATTTGCCAGGATTTGATATCGTTATGGTGATGGGAAACATGTACTATTGCAGTTACCTATGGATTTTAGTGCAATTATACCTGGTGATAATTTATTTACATGTTCAGGATGATAGAAAGAGTTGGTAGCCAATGTGCTTCCTCCTGCAGGCTCCAGGGCTGCAGAACTCCATCAGCTGAGAGCTGACCTCTAGCAATAGAGAAGAGAAATTAGTGATACAAAGAATTAGTTGAGAGGGTCAGCTGAGAGCTGTCAGTGACTGATCAGTCACAATTACTGGGGAGACGTCTGTCTGGTTGGTTGGTATTCTTTTTTTCCCCTTTCTATTGGCTCAAATATTCTTGAGCAGAAAGGAATAGTGAGCTTAGTCGTGGTGCAACTTCAGTACAGACCCAAAGTTTTCCTAGAGATCTTGTCAAGGGAATTGTGTGCTTGACATCCGATTACGAGTAAAGGAGCTGAAAGAGCAGGGAAAATGCTCCTCAGCGCTGGAGTACTTCACACTTTGACCTAAACCTCTCCAAGATTGTGTGTTTATAATTCCTTGCCCAAATGCTCAATGCTCTTTCTGCTCTCCTCCTCCATCTCAGAGAATTCTTATCTCATAAAAATGAAAGAATATGGTTCAAATTTGGTAATAGTCATGGGAAAACTGGGTATGACTACCATGCAGCTCTCTGACAATAAATTGCTATTTTCTCTTCTTAAATATGGGGAATGTTGAGTCTCCAGTTACCAAGCAATGTGGACTCACAAAGTTGTTGGAGTCTTTGCTATGAGTGCAAAATATCTTCAAAATATCTTCAACACAGCACTGCCAGCTTTTCTCCCTCACAGGCATTTCACACTATTCAGCTTGGATTCCTGCTCAGCACTTTCTGACAAAAGCACTTTCTGACTTAGCTGAATTGCCCTTTGCTTTGTTAAGACTCATAGGAGACTAGAAGACTGGGAAACTGGCTGTGAAACATGGAGTTGAGAGAGATGTGGTTGTTGTTTGTCATTTAATAAACATTTTGTTTTCATGAGCTAGAAAAGATGACATTACTGATGACTAGTGGAGAAAAGCGAAGCTATAAGTGTGCCATACATGGTCATCTCTAATGAATAGAATGAATAAAAATAATAAGTGTGTTACATAGCTAACTGTCACATCTTGAGGGCACTGCGGTAAATAAGTGGGAGTTATACATGTGCATTAGTAGCAAAATGGGTACCACACTTTGGATCCTATTGAGTGCAGTGTGGAGAGAAAAATATGATAGATTGCTGCTTTTTATCTGTCACTGCTGTGGCACAGAAGCATAGACCATATGTATGTAAAATGACTTTGTTATTTCAGTAAATTCTCTAACTCTTTCTGTTGTAGCCTGTAGCAAAATGAATAAGTAGCTGAGGATCCTGGTGGGATAGTTCTGATTTTATCAGAATAAAATACCTCTGCAGAGGCATAATTATTATTAAATATACAGCGATGTGTAACAAAACAGCCAGAGAAGTTAGCAGGGTCTCTGCTTTTACAGGTTTTCAGTACAAACTGAGATGCTTCACAAAGGGTGGGAACAAGAAGCTGTGATGGTGAAACTGAAAAGAGCAGGAAAGTTTGTGCACATACAGGCCTTGTTAACTGTGACTCTTGTTTCCTGTTTCAGAGGTGATGATAAAACTGGATGACAGTCAAAATGCTCCTCCTCAATCACCTAGTGGAACCAATATTTCTTGCCTTCTTTTTGTCCTTTGGGTAGAATACAGTATCTCCTTCTCTAGCAAAGTGAGATTTGGGCAGGGTGGAGATGAGAGCAGTTAATAGGAGAGAACAGAGAGGATCTGCCATTTGCCTGGCCTGTGATCTGAACATTCAAACCAAACTGCCAGGTTTGGAAGTCTGGTTACAAAATTCTGAATAAAATGCAGTCTGTCTGCCCTTTGATTTAAGAATAAGTCCAGCCAGTGAGGAATTCACAGTTGTCATGCTTAATTTTTATTATGGTGTGAATCACTGTCTCAAACTTAGTTTTTAAACAACTCGGTAACCCTCCCGTGTACATTGTCTTCATAAGATTTACAGCCTGATATCTAAATCTATCCCAGTTTTTGGTTTAGTTATCTGCTGAAAGCTAACGACTGAAAACATGCCAGACTGCTTTATGGAATTAACAGTGGTAAAACTCCTGGTTCAGCTATTCTTTCTTGCAGCTGTACTGAATGCTATGTCTTTCTCACAATGTGAAGAGATGCTCTCTCTGGTTGTTAATTCTCCAGTCTAAACCACTGCAGGGGAAGAGACTTGGAATGGAAAAAAAAAATTGCCATTCCTTCATCAGTCCCATTACTTGGAAATAGAGGGCAAGCTATTTTACAGAGCTTTTAACTAACTACTAATGTAATTTGTTCTGCATTGTTTGCCCATTAATCCAAAAATTACTTTTCCCTTTGAAGCTTGCTTTATGTAGAGGAAACAATGCCACCCTTAACCATTATGTGTATCATTTTATGCAGGATAACTGTTTTTATTTGCCTTGCATTTTGGTTAAATGTAGTACAGGGGCCTTTGAGCATCTTTGGTTGCTTGCTAAGTTATAGTATTTCAAAGTTGGAATAATTTCCATTTCAAAACATTGTATCATGATCCTCATCTTCTAAAAGACACTTGGATGTATGTTCATACCACAAGTATTCAATTTAGCCTTACATGTGCCAGGAATTTTGAGCAATGAAAGGATTCTCTTGTCTCTTGGAATATGCCTTTCTTTCTCTGGCTTGAAATGCATACATCAGATATAGGGTTTGACCTACAAAATGTCAGAGGGTGAAAGATTTGTATTCAGTCTGGTTTATCACGCATTTCACTATCCTGCACAGTGTGCATCTGGAGAAATACTTCCCTATCTGCATATGCCTTATATTCATAAGCACATTAAAACACTTGCCACTTTTCCTTGAGATAGTTATAAGAACCAGCATCTCCATGATGGGAGTGTCTTTCTTATGCCTCAACTTTCAGAAAAAAAATCTGATATGATAAATTAAAGGTTTAAAACCCGTAATGCCTATACTTTTTTCCTGAAGATTAACACTGAATAAATACTGTATTTCCAGATGTGAGATTCCGAAATAAAGTAACTCATCCTAAAAACCAGATTTTTTTCTAGTGGCTTTAGAGAAATATGCTTCCTTGGTATTTTTAATCAGCCCCCGAGACTGATATTATGATCATAGCAGGACTGTCCAAGCAGTGGCCCAAGGAATGACTCCACCCAGCATCTCAGTGCCTTCCAGCAATTCCTTTTGATTGTGTATCCCCAAAAGCTTAACGCCAGCTGTGTGGCAGTCACAGAGATGTGACTCTGTAGTGCACTGCCACCAATCTGTGGAGTCATGGGAGATTAAAAAGCTGACTCTAGTTCATTTGTAAATTGGCTATTATTTTTAGTTAGTTCCCCAGGTGAACGCATCCATGCTATGCTAATCAGTCTGAATTAATTCTAGGAGGCACTTTTCAAAGCGGCGTACAGCAGGCTGGTGTCCCAGTGGTAGGTGCTCTCCTGTGTATCAGCGTCGAAACGTGTTACATTAAAAGCTCTGTTTATTAGACAATCCTGTTTCTCTAAAGCACTGAGTCTAACCTACTGTGCTAGTTATTTTCCTAAAGATTTCCAGACCTGCATTTTTGTAATAAAAATTATCAGTGGGAGAAAACATGCATGGATAGCAAATTCAATGAGATATGACCTGGACAGCATGAGAAATTCTGTACTATGAAATCAAGAGGCAAGAGAAGTAATATTTTAAGCCTGGCCCACACAAAACTGTGGCCATGTGGAATCTTCCCATTTGCCTTCATGGGGCTTTGGATCAGGCCCTGGAGATGCAACAATATTTCAAGGGTTTATGATCATCGCTAACTTTGGAATCACTGCCAGGCTTCAAGAATAGGGACTGCATTCCACATGCAGCAGGAATAGCCTTTTCCCTACTTTGAGTAATATTACAGAAACAATAAAAAATTCTTGCTACTGGGAATGCCAGACTCTGTGGGACTTGGACAGGACCTGACATTTATACAGTTCATCACGACTGTAGATCAAGGAATGCTACTTTTAACAAAGAATGCATATTCATTCTTTTTTGTTAACCTTTGCTTCAGTGCATTCATGACAAGATTGTATGGGTATGTAGCTGTGTTTTAACAGTTTTTTAATTTCAGTTGTTGCTTGAAGCACTACTCTGGAAATTAGACACTTTTAGTAGTTCAATTATTGTTGATTTATTCATCCCTCTTGTAGATACAGTGAATGTAGTTACTATAGTAAGGTTATCTAGTTCTGAATACCAAATGCCAAGTTTCAGAGCTTACATCTTGGCAACTGCAAGACTTATTGGCTTGGAATTTGTCATGCCAGCAGTACTGCCTTGTAGCATTTATTTCACAGATTTTCATTAAATGGGGGAAGACAAGAGAGAATAGTGCTACTAGTGACATGATGCATCAAACTGTTTACTAATGTTACGGGGAAATCAGCTCAAAATAACATAACTCCAGGCTTCATTCTGCCATTTTCCTAGACTTCATTGGATGAATAGCAACAATACACTAAATGTAAAACATGTAAAAGTGCTGATTGGGAAAAAATATTTTATTTAATATTTCCCACTTGGAAACATCAGAAAATGTAGAATAGCAAAATAAGCTAAAAATACTGTATGTATTTTTACATTTTTACATTACATATTACAATGCTTGGAACTTTCATTAACTTTGTAATACTTTCTTTTTTTGGGGGCAATGAGTCAGCAGAAACTTGCTTAAGTTCCACCACCTTTAGCATCTACTCTGAGTATGCTGCTAGACAGGCAGTGCTTCAGGAACACAGAAGGGCAGATCCTAAGCTGAGGTGAGCTGCTGAAGTGCTGCTTCCAGTGAAGTGGTATCAATTTGCCTTGACCGAAACATAAACTTTCATGCTAACCTGCTGTAACACTTTCCATCACCCTGTAGACTGTCTTGCATGTGAAGTATAATGCACCTAATGACATTTAAATTAGCTTTCATTGGAGGCATCTGTCATACTATAATCTTTCCTAGTAATTTGTAAGGTTCTCTACCACTTAGCCTTCCTCCACTTTTCAGCATCATCTCTTCTGCTGATGTTACTCTATTACCACAAATATCAGCTCATCTATCCCTGCCACTACTTCCACACACAGCTTTAACCCATGACTTTTACTCAGGATATCTGTGAAGTTCTTCCTCTAATCCCATCCTCCCCAAAAAGGCAGTTACAAATCATTAACCTCTAGCCCTGGTTGGAGTGGTGATAGCCTGAATTTGCTGAGACTGACATGCTGCTCTGCAAAAACACAGCCCCATACACAGCTTTCAGCTTAGGTTTGTGTCTATCCTCCATATTGCAGATTCAGTGCTACAGTACAATCTCACTGAAGCATGATTTGACAATTTTATTGGTTTGACCAGCACCTTAGATGCTTACAGAATAAGAAAACAAGGAATTTGGATTCACCATTTAGCAACGGCAGAACTTCAACTGAAGGTCAGTGTAATTGCGTGGATCTGATTTTAATAGTTCAGACAAAATCTGCAGCAGGTGTCTGAGTATAGCTGATACAGTCCCTAACAGAATGATCCATAATCAGCTGATAAATAACAGCATGTACCATAGCTGTTATTTCTGTTTCACTGACTGTCATCAATTAAAGATCCTGTCCCTGTTTAGGACTAAAATGAAAAAATCACAGACCTTTTTCTTAACCCTTAACTCAAAGCTTCTCCCAGAATGACCAAATCAAAACTTTCAACAGAAGAAAGGACTGTAAACTTTACTTCCACTGTGATTTTTTTCCCCCTAGAGGTTGAGGACAGTATTTTGCACTGAAGTTGTCTTTATATTTTATTCACCAAAATTTGAAGATTTTAGCTTCAGAGAAATGACCCCTTTTTCACTGGCACTGCTTTTTTCTCTGGATTAAAAAAGCCCTTTCTTTTGTTTTGTTTTTGTTTTTTTTATTTTTACCAAACACAAAACCTAAAAGATATAAAATAGTGATATTATTTTGATTTGTGTTTTCTCATTGTCTTTAAATCTCTGACCCACTGATTTAATAATTCTCTTCTTTACCTGGCTAATTTGCGTGTGTGAAATATTTTTGTTTCATTGCTGTCCCTTTTCCCTTGTTAGTGGTTCCCAGTTTTTCTCATGCAGTTGGAAAACACATGCTGTTGCAGGATACTTTCTAATCCGTGTTTGCCACTAACTGAATTATACATGGGTGGCATAGCACATATTCAGTCTTTCATCCTTATCAGTTGCTTCATCATTACTTTCAATCTTCAGTGAAAAATGTGACTAACATGTTGTGTGGTATAAATAGACACTGCAGTTTGAGCTCATTTATGCATGGTTTGAATTTTGATGAAATTTTATACTGCCCTCTGGGCTAAATGCTTAACCTAAGTGATTGTCCCAATAATTTTGTTGAATCAAACCTTTTCAGATGGAAGTTTTACCTTTCATTATCTTCTAAACTGTTTACTATAAAGCTTTCCAGGAGTGTTGAGAAGCAAATAAAAAAGGACACAGTTGTTGTTTATCAGTGATTCTATGAATTATTATCTTGTCATTGTAAACGAACAGAAATAGGAAAATAAAATACTTCAACTCAAAAGACTTTTTTTAGGTGATCTCAGGTCATCCTCAATATTTTTTTCTTTTATACCTACAAAATTGGGGTTTATACAAAATGCAAAAGTATAAATGTAGATTGATATATTTATATGTATTTGTGTATTAATATATTTGCTTTTAGCGCCACTCAATGTGCCAATTTATGTGATTCTTTATCTTAATTTTTTTAGTTTCCAATTATAAACTTCTAGTTGCCACAGTTTCATGATCTTCACATATTTATTTATTTGCTATTCAAATGGCTCAGCAATATTTCTGTTATTTTTACAAATGTTGCTCCAGCTCTATATTTGGGATAATTTTCGTTTCAATGACAAACATTCTCTCCATGTAGCTTTATTGGTTTGGATGTTTAAAAGTCTGAAATTAATTTTTATAAGCTGAAAGCAATCATTGAACACTGACACTTTAAGCATTACAATAATGCAGAAAACCGTCATTGACTCAGTTAAAATGTTTCTGTTTCTTGCAAGAATCAATTAGAATACAGTGTTCTTGTTTTTTAACCATAAAAGGGTCTCCTTTGATTTTCATCTGAGTATTTTGTAGAGGTTTTCACTGTTTATAAGCATCATGAGTTGTTGTTCAACCACTTCATTCATTCCCTTAGCCTGTCTTAGCAGAATTCTGATTTGCTAATGAAATTTAGGCCTTTCCCCACCCCCAGAAAACAATATATTTTTAAGAAATCTGAAACACCCAGTCCAGAGGAATTAAGGGACTTAGTTCAGACGAGCTGTCACTTGGTTGCATGCCCACTGCGACAGAGGCAGGTGCTGTGACACCCACTGTGGTCCCTGTCTTCTGGTCCCTTTGACCAAGGTGGAGCATAAGAGGGTCTCCTACCCTCCCCATCCCCCTGGGTTTCTTTGGCAGAGCACTGAGTGCACCTGGAGTGGGTGGAGGGTGTAGGGGATGGCACTCAGGTCTGATCTCCCCCTACTCCTTGAATCCAAGGCTCCTGAGGCAGTCCCTGTGCCTGTCCATGTCCAATGTGGTCTGTCAGCCCTTGTGCTGCACATTGGCACGTTGGACTCTGATACCCAAATGGAGTGATCTGGCAAGAATGCTTCACACAGCACATGGGCTTGTGCAAATGAACAGCTGGTTACTGCTTCTGATGAGAGGGACTGCTGGGGGCGGGGTGGGGTGGGGGGGAGTTCTTTTTTTCCATCACCAAAATCTGAACATTTTATCAAGAAAAGAATTCACACAGAATGGCAGTTTTCTGGCAAGCTCTACTAGTCAGAAGTCTCAGGTCCCCTTCACACAAGAGTCTCAATGGAAAATTTTATAGCTGGCCCTAGTGTAGAGTCTTTCAGAGGTGTTGAGCACCCACTGTGACCATTAATTTAAATAAGCCCATAATGTGGTTTACATTTAATAAAGTTGCAGCCTCGGCATGAACCGGGTTTACTGAGTGTTGCCTTCTCTCCTGCTGGGTCTGAGTCTGCTGGTCTGGATAGTGTAAGAGTCTTGGGCTCAGAGCATGCCTTCACCCCATGTGTTCATTAGAAATATCCAAGAAAAGACTACAGACTGTGTGTTTTCACCCAGTAGAGATAGCTTCTATTCAGGGATAAGAATGCACACAAGAAAAGTGGCAAATAAATAGGTTTGTACTAGGAAGAGCCCTTTCATTGCTTGCCTTACTACTGACATATCAGAATTGATAATTCTGATAAAAGCAATATATTGCTGTAGTACTTACACAGCACTAAAAAGATAGCATACTATTAATTCTAAATTCTTCAGAAGTAATGGTAGAATAAAAAGCATCAAGTGCTTATGAAGAAAATAAGCAAAATGAAAACAGATAAGATACTTTGACAGCGTGAATTAGCTTTCAAGTTGGCTGGCTTCAGCAGGGCAGTAATGTCAGATAAGAAACTGAAGTTTAGTTGCACTATTACAAGAGGAAGTATGTGCTGCTTACAGAAAGGAACTGTGAAAAGCAGTGTATGTCTGATTTGTTCATATTAACAGTGAGAGTCCAAGTAGCTGTAGCTCACAGCAAACATTCCTTACCTTTGGCATTCTGAATTTAAATAGACTAGTGGTGGGTGATTTTGTAACCAAGCTATTCCCATAGACTGGCTGCTGATGTTTCCAACATCTTGTCATTCCACTCTGCTCCTAATGAATCTAACCAGTTTATTGTTCAAGTCTCTGTACCAAGCCCTTGTCTACAATTGAGTCCCAGCTTATTTGCTACTAAGGAGGAAAGGAAGATTTGTGGGAAAAATATTTCCAAAACCCACTGAAGACATCTGACCACAGTTTTCAGTACTTCACTTTTAACTGATTAGGCAGATCCACAATCACCTTTTAGCTGATGTATTTGTGGAGTGAAAACTTGGGTTTGTCTTTCAGTTTAGCGCCACTGGTAATTTGCTCAGTGTAGAGCTCTCCTCTTCTCTGACTTTGCCAGGGATTTGCCAAGCATTTCCCTGTCTTCCTGCACAGCTTTTGGCAGACCTCTGTCCAAGCCAGAGCACAGCACAGTCTCTCAGCACAAGGTCAGTCCCCAGATCCTCTGGATCACACACAATGGAAGATGTACTTCCAATTTGTACACTTGCTAGAACAGTGCCAGAATGAGTGACACACCAGTATTTTATAGCCTATCTCAAGCTACGCACTGAAATGAAGGAACCATATGACCCCATCATAATCAAGAAAGTGTGGTATTACTGCTGTGGTTGAGAGGTTTTTTTTTTTGACAAAGTGCTTTGCACTGGAAAACTGTGACTTTCAAAAAATGGAATTGTGGGAAAGGATAATTGAAACAAAATTTGGACACTTGAAATATTCCATCTTGTTATTTTAAAAAGAACATTTGCTTGAAATAACTTTTCTTCCCCATATTTTAATGTATGAGTTAATTTCCCATTGGAGAGGTCAAAATAATTTCAAGCCACTTTAAATTATCCAAACAGGTCCTTTCATTAACCAAGAGATCCATATGTGAAATTTTTTTTTCACAATTTTCATCCCAATTTTGGATCAGAGTTGTAATTTGAAAACCTTCACATGATGGGGAAACTACTTCTCATGCATCTCTATTCTGCAATTAAAAACTTCTAAGAGACCTTCATGTATTAGTTAAGTTGAGGTCTCATGCAGCATGAAGTGAGTAAGGTTTTCTTTGCCTGCATTGACCATTACCTTGTGTAACTCCCGTCGTCAGCATCTCAGCAGAAAAAGAATTAGATTTTGCGTGAAAGAAGAACAAATGGACAACAAGTACATTTCCCCAGCTTGCTAGTGGCTTGCTTTATCTTGGAAAATATTCTTGCTGTCTGTGCCTCAGCATCCTTATTGTGTTCTTGTTATAATGTGTATCATGGAAAAATGGTATAGATACAGACCTTCACACTCATCAAGTGGGTGGTTTCTACACACCTTTATTTGTGCTTGCAAATCCCCTCTCTGCCATTTCTGCCCATTATCCTGTGTTTTCCCTGCTCTCTTGTTTCAGTTTCTGTCAAAATCAATAGTGTCCAGGACAATGATAGCTATGGTATTCCCTGAATTTTTAGTGCTGATTGGTTTGATTACTGAAAAATTATCACATAATAGAAAGACATTCAGAGAAATGTTACTGAATTTTATGTTCATTTCTCACCCAGCTTCATAGAACCTGGCTTTCCCCAGATTTTTCCTTGTGGGCCTGGGTGAAAGCTGAAGACTTCCAACATTTGTTCAAGATATCTGGGTCTCGGACAGCTCATGATGCATCCATTTGGCTGTAGAGTCTTGCTCAACAGCACATGAGAAGGGACTCCTCTGAGCCTGAGACATGTTAAATCTATTGTGTGTGGACTAATGGCCTTCAAATGGGCAAGAAATCTGTTACTTTCGGACTTAGAGCACACTTGGAGCTCTGTGGTACTTCTCTAGTACTTCCTTAACTATTGCATCGAGTGTATTTATGCTCTGCAGCACATGCAAATCTGTTTCTTGTTAAAAAGCCCAGGGATATGAATACCCTGAGCAGAATGGCAAAGATTACTTATTATAGAATGAAGAATATCTTAATGATTTTTAATTTATCTTTTCTTTTTACAAAATCATGAAGATCTGATATACTGTTTTGCAGTGATTTTCATTCTGCACAAAGAGCAGCATTTTCCAGTATGGTTCTGTATTAGGAGATTTACTGCTATGATCTGCTAAGGGGCTGATTTTTGAAACTCATGATTCTGAAAATCACTTAATCTACATATGAGAAACCAGCCCCCTAACAAATCACACTGAAATCAGGATTTCTTCAGTTTCTGGAATTATGGCTTGGAGATTTTGCCAATATGAAGTTCTCAGATGCTGTTTAATTTTGGGAATCCCATGGATTTTTGTCTGGGACTACAAATAGCAGATGCAATACACGACCCATATGCCTTCTCTTTGTTTCCTTTTATTCCTAACTTCATGTAAGACAGAAACATCAATTGATGAAATAGCAGTGACAATTATAATGTTCCATTACATAAATTTAGATGAGCTTAATATACACAGTATAACAGTCTTGATCAAAGGATTTGCTGTCAGGCAGAGAGTTGACTAACAGGCAAATGATTGGAAACAGCTTTTTTTTCCAGCCTGGATTGGGTGATAATAATGTGAAAAGAATGGAAGCTCTAAAAGGAATGCTGTTTCACTGCCTATGTTGGAGCAAGAATGAAAGCCTGTTGTAGGGTGGTAGAGGCTGTCTTTTTCTAAGGCTAGACCATTGCTAGGGAAGCAGAGGCAGAGAGGATCCTGGCTTGCTGAAAGGAACTCCAGCCTAAGTCAAAGCAGTGCACGAGAGTGGCAAGAATACGTGAAAAGGCTGATACATTTAGGCTTTTTAAAGCTTGTGGGTTTTTTAACCACTGTATGCCTTAGGAAAGATGCATCACTGACACAGAGCTGTCACAAAGCTGCAGTTCTGTAGTCTGGGCATTTAGACATGATCTAGAGAGAGGTTAAGGCAGCTGGACTGCATGCATTTTGTTTGGCCAGAAAGTATGCTGAAAGAGGCCCAGGAAAGCATTGTTAATTTTCTCTCCTAGAAATGCGACACAAGATCACTGAGACAAAGAAAGTATGCCAGGGGTAATTTGACAATTGACACATCAAGGCTTAGAGGCTATATTAAAAGAACTATTAGACATGTCAATTAATTTTCCTTTGCCTCATTAATGAGCATCTGAGCTATGCATCTTCTGTTTGAAGCAGCAAGTAATCATTTTTCTAGGTTCCTTCATGCTACGACAAGTCACAGCCCTCTTGAGACACACATGAGACAGGGCGTAATAGAGTATGATTATTCCTAATTTCATGAGTGACTCTAAACTTTCAAATTGAAGGGAAATTTAATATTTATTTTGAATGTTAAATGACGTCTCTGAAAAAAGGAAACCTATGCAATTCAAAGTTTTTCAAAGCACGAGCTTGTTCCATACTTTTAATTTGATTCTTTAGCAGTAACTGAATTTATCCACTAACTCCAGTCCCAGATTCCAATGAAAGCACCAAAAGAAAAAAGGGGAAAAAAAAAAACCAAAACAACAACCTATGCCCAAAACCAAAGCCAGAGCACACTCTTTCTTTTGCTATGGGAACTATGAAGTTGCTGACAACCTTCATTAAATGCCACAGCCAACTTCTGACATGCTCAGCAGTGAGTCTCATGACCCACAAACAGAAAGCCAATCTAAATCATGAAGTGGTTGTATTTGCCTTTTGTGTCTAGAAACCTGCTGCTGGAATTTGCTGAGTGCTTCTGAAAATGCAGCAGAAGGTTCACTGTCAAAAAGCATTGTCTTTATAAATTTTACCTTCAAACCTTGAGCACAGCAGGCAAAAACTATTTAACAAGCAGATAAAAAAACCCATGCAGCACAACAACTAAACCACCAAAACCTTCTGTCTCCCTTTTTTTTTTTTTGTGATGATTTGCAGTCTTTAAGCTGAAAGAATAACATCAAATATGACCTGAATCAATATGCCTTCAGGTTAAAACAGAAGCAAAATAAAAAAATAGTAAAGTATTCAAAAAAATGTTAAGGCTGCACAACTAAAACATCCCTATCATGATACTAGATTTGAAAACTAAAATTTTAATACAAATATAAGTTCTAATGCATTGTGGATCATGTAGCTTTTAGGTTGATCCTTAAAGAAGGTTATTAAAGCTGCATACTGAGCATGGAAAAGAGGCTGTGAAATGCAGAGAACCTGAGAGAGCATTATTGTCTGAGCAGAAGAAAAGATTTCAGAGTAGTCTGTATCCTGTAACCACAGTGCTTTCTAGTTCTAGCTTTAGTTTTAGCTAGTCTAGTTTGTTTAGTTTTCTAGCTTGTTAGATTTTAGCTAGTTTTTTTTTTTCTAGTCTAGTTTTAGCTGCTTTTCATCAGCTAAATTCTTTTGGTATCTTTGGAAATCTTGCCCTGACTGCCCCCTGACTTCTTGAGGCTTTTACATCCATTCGTTGCTCCCAAACTTGTGGGAGCTCATAGGAAGGTGAGCAGGCCTACTTTGCTGAGCAGAATTAAGACTGTATAAATGCACATGGTTATTATGCAGCATTTTGCAATTAAATATGAAGCTCTAGATAGGAAGGAAGGAGCAATGAGGATCCTGCTACAAACATCCTATCAAGAGCTGTAGGAGTGGGAAAGAGCTTCAGACCCAGAGCAGTGTTACTCTGTCACACTGAGCTTTGACAAGGGCAGATTTTTCCATCTCAGAAAGGTATGACTATTTTGTAGCTGCTTCTGTTTGAATGACTTATGAATCACATGGAGTCAAAGGAGCATGGTGCACTGCAAGCCAGTGAAATCCTGTCTGAATTCAGACCAGGAGTGGGAAACCTTATGGGTCAAAGATGAGGGGACTTTGTCCTCTAGGGTTGTGATTGTCTCTGTCGTAGGTAGAAAATTAATAGGCGTTAAGGATGACTGGCAAACTGATTGCCATCCCCAGCTCTTCCCCCAGTAATCCAGCCTTTCAGCAGGGGAAACTGAAGGCTAAATTCAGAATCACCTCTGTGGTGACTCCCAAAGGTTATTTAAGTGTTTCGTGTGTTTATTGTTTGGATGAACCTGGCTCTTTGAAAAACTGCAGTATGTCTTTCAGGTATTCAGAGTTCTTGGATGAAAAAATCTAAGGGTTCCAAGAAAAAGCAGATTCATATCTTTGTAAAAAGTTTAAAGTAATATTTTTCCATGAGTCTAAAAAACAATGAATGTTTCAACAAAGAGTATTATTTACAAATACACTTTCAGTCAAATATACACAGAGGGAAAAAAAGCCCAAACCAAACAAACAGAGAAGTTAATTTGCATGGTAAATTCAATATCTGCCAACTGCCTTTTATCAGAGACAGCAAAATAGCAAGCCTTTTGTTCTGCCCAAATACATTATTCTTCTGTTTTGGAAGCTTTGGTCTAATACCTCCTGAACACTGGAGTTTATTTCTTAGCCAGGTATCTTAGGAAGGCAAAGTAGGGCTGTCAGTCTTCCCTAGTAACTTCTGAACCTGCTGGCCAAGAGGGGTAGGGGGGAGGAGTACCTCAGTTGCTGCCTCCACATGGAGGAACACATAGATGCTCAGTCCCAAGCTGCTAGAGAGTCAGCTCTCTTGTTCCTGAAAATCCTTATTTTATGAGTAAAGTCTCAGAACTGAATGTCTTTTAGATGTTTTCATTTTAGAAATTGTGCATGGGGAGCCATAAGTGGTGTGGTACTTCTTTATATTTGAATTGGAGGAACAAGCTTATTGACATCTCTAAAGTGCATGTCCCTTCTTTACTCTCAAGCAAATCTTGTTGGGGTTGTCAAATCCAGAATATTTTAGTGCCTATGAAATAGTTGATTATTTTCTTTAATAAATGCTTGTCTTAGTTGTTCTTTTTCAGTCTGATGAAATTGCAGTAATTTAGGAGCCATATCAAAACCTTTTAAAAACTGCAAAGATCCACATGGATGTTGACTAGGTACCCATTTTTACAAGTTGGATTTTATTCTTAAAGGAAATTGTCTTTTCTACATCTTAACTTTCTCCTCTCTAGTTAGATAAAGCCTTTTCTGGTGGTGCTGATGTCTTAGGCCAGCACACTATTCTATCTCTCTCCTCTCTCTGTGGATGCACAAATGTAGCAGTTTTTATTTTCTGGGATGTTTTTTGTAGGCCTAGTGTCCTTTCAGTACCCCAATATCCTTTACTTACCTCTCTGCTTCTTGTTATTCTCTGATACTGTTGTTTCTCATGGTGACACTGTTTTGTGTCCTCCCACAAGCTAGAGTTGCTTAGTCACATCTGGGGTAGGAGTTCTGAATGTGTCTGAGAGGAAATGCACCCAAAGGAAAACATGGACCCAGAGCGCATTTTCATCTAAAGCACACAGAAAAATCATAATGAGCTTATTATATTGCATTTTCCTTATTGGAAAACAACATTTCTAACTGGAAAAGGATGGCATCTGCCTCATTTGAGCTTGATTTGTTGATTTTTGGCGCTTTTTTAAATGCTTTTAGAGATGTGTCTTACTATGGTCCTGTGCAGTAATTAGCAGAAAGTTTTAGGATTTCTTAGCATCAGGCAGAAAGCTTTGCTTCTCATAGCAAATGTCCCCTTTGGGAAGGAAGTTTCAGATGAGGAGCATTTCACTGGATCAATAGATGACACCAGCAGAAAAGGAAGCTGGCATTTACCTTGCCGTGTCTTACATGCAGCTATGGGCTATAGAGGAAAGTATGTTATCTAGAGATTGCCTCTGATAAGGGGATATCCCTCAGACTCCCAGTGCAGCTAACAATCACACATTGATTTTTGAGAAACAAGCTGCAGCAATTTTTAAGTTTCTGTTTTATACTGTAGAACCAGAGGAATAAAGCCATGCCTTCACACTGAAGGAAAATTCATGAAATTTCTTTCCAAGAGGCAGCCAGGCAGCCTATTCTGACACTACCTGAACACCTTAAACACAGCTAATATCCATTGTGTCATACATCATAACGAGTGGGAAGGAGAGCACTGCACAAGGAATTACAGTTTCTTCCTTCTTTCTTTTTCCTTCTTTCTTTTTCTTTCTTTCTTTTTCTTTCTCTATTTTTTTCTTAAACGCAGAAGACCTGATTTCTGTAAACAACCCCTAAAGGTATTCCCTCACCAATAGCAGCCCACTGTAAAATGGATAAGGTTCTCATTATGTATCCTCCATGTCTTGATCATAATTTCTTATCATGGTTGACATTCTGGTCCAGTTATATCAGGTACATTCTGTGTAAGTCCTTTAGAAGACCGGGATAAAACCCTGCTGAATGCAGGATCATTTTGCCTTGGGCAGAGAGTTAGTCAAAGTGCACATAGTTCAAGGTGGATTTCTAGTCAGATTCTGCAGTACTGGGACATTCTGAAAGAAGTATTTTTGAATTGAACGTAGCTCAGAAGGAATTAAATTAGTTCTTTAATGCTTGGTTTTTCTCCAGAGCCATCAACACAAATTACTTTCTAAAATAGGCAGCAAATATAATAACACAGCATTAAACTGAGAAGATAAAGTTAATACCATTATTATGTGATGCATTTTGTTTCACTAAATTGTATGGATAATTTCCACCATAATTTCAGTGGTGTTTACAAAGATCTTTTAAAATATTTCAGTTCAACATTTCATATAACTCTGTTTTTCATAATGTAATTGAATTTAAGATATCTGTACAGTATCTTAGTTTTTTTGAGATAACTGTTCAATGGTTTTTTTTTCTGAGATAACTGGTAAATGGTGTTTTAAATATAATAGTGTCCTAGAATATTCTGCACATGCACATAAGTCCTTTCCTTTTTAAGGCTCTTAAAGATTTAATTAAGCTGGCCTAAGATAGGTTTACTTCTTTGAGAAAACATGTTGTTTTAAAGCAAAAATTTTTTTTTAAATATGCAGTCAGTCATCTGCTCAAACCTGAGATTGTTCTCTTTCATCAAACTGTGAATAAGTGTTCTTCCAAAATTGTTATAGCTATATTTGTAAAATGCCCCATAAATACTCTAAACATTGCAAGCAATTTTGTCTTTGTGAGATTTCTTTTTTTAATGTATTACATTTTGTCATCGTTTCATGAATTGCCTTGTCTGGCCATGTTTGAATCTACAGGGATTTATTTTTAACTGTATTCTAATTGGTGTTACCTGGGTCATGTCATACTTCATTCTCTTCATGGAGGCTATTCCTGAGTCAAACACTTCTGCTCATGGACACGTTGCTGCACCAAATAATAAAAATCAAAAAGCTCTAATTGATATGGAGAAAAAAAAATAATTTCCAATATCTAAATTTCTCTAAATAAATGTTCCATTGTTCCCACAGACTCCAGCCATTTTTTTTCTGCCTTGTTCTTCCTTGTAAATTTGCTATGAAAAAGAAAAGGTCATTTTTGTCACATCAGTACAGAAGCTTCTGGAGATCTGACTGGAATAACACTAATGGTGTTTTAGAAGCATTTTTATGCACAAACTTGCATCTATAAATTAGCTTTTGTTTTTCTTTCTTTTTATCTTTACACCCACCTATTGCTATGGTACATAATTATTACAAATCTGCACAAGAACTGAATGGTGCATTTTGTTTAACAACTGACATCCTAGCTCCAGCACTTGCACATACATACAATTTAATTGTTGCAAGGGAAGCAGTGCATGCAGGAATTCAGTTTTTGTTTCATCGTGTTGCCGTGAACACCACACAGAAGTCAAAGGGCTTTGACTCCTGGCTTGTCGGTGTTTGTGTAAAATGAACTTTCATTGCTGTATGGCCAGACCTTCAGAAAGAAGGTCTTTCTGAAATGGAAGATCATGGTGTGCTGTGTTTCTTCTGCCTGCTCTGCCCACAGCAGCCACTGTTGAGTCTCTGTTCTCACTGAAAATCAACTCTCTGAAGAAACTGGTGTCTGTTTGTCTCCAGCTGTACAGACAGACCCGTGATCCTAGTGTGATGTTGCTGCTAGTTAAGTACAGGATGGAAAAGATCAAAGCTGTGCCTTTCCCTCCCCCCCCCTTTTTTTTTTTTTTTTTTTTTTTTAATCCACTACACAAGGCTGTTTCTTATTTTGACATTTCATCTCTCTCTGCTACAATGTTTTTTGGTAATCTCACCTGTTTGCTTGGTGGAGTTTCAACTGGCGCTGGATTGCCATTTTGACTTGGCAACTTCAGAGTCTTGTTTCCCAATGGCCTGCCAGCTAAATTGGTGTGTTACAGATGAATGCACAGCTCACAGATGGTGTTTGAGTGTTTAGTGGCTCTCAGAAGTAGATATGTATTTGGTCAGGAGGAAGATTGCATTTTTCCTTCAGACAGAGCAAATGTCCTTGGGGAGGTTTTCTGTGTCAAGGTAGGAAACAGTTCCACACATCAGGTACACAGGACTCTCCTAGCTTAGGCACAAGTGCTTCCCACAAATATATACGTATTTCTTTTCTTCTGGATGAGGTACAGTGCTCCTATTAACATAAACAAGAAGTTTTAAATCTTTATTCTCCTGAATGTCTATAGATATTTTAAGTCTGACATTTCACTTCCTGTAGTTTTCAATTTCTTTTTTAACTGAGATAAGCTTGAGTGTAAACTTCTTCTCCAGGTCCTAAACATTTTTATTGTTCATGCACAAGATTGAGCATTCAGTGTTACATACTGGGTGAGCAGCTTTACAGATAGTGCTGTTTTTTTTGAGATCTATACATCCTCTGACATCTTGCATCCTCCCCTGTGCGGTTTATGCCTTTTTCTCATTCATTCATTGTCATCTTATTTACTTAAAGCAGTCAGAGGCCAATAAGTAGGGGAGGAGTTACATGCTTTCTTTTGCTTCTTGACTGGCCTAGTCATGTCATGAGGATGAATAACAGAGGCTGTCTACTGCCTTTTGTTCCTTTCTAGAATGAAATAAGAAACAGAACTGCTTAAAATTTCTGAAAGCTGCACTCGAGTTTCCTCACTTCATGTTTGTACCCATCCAGAGCTGGAAGCAGCCAGACTGGAATATTTTAACAAAGTCTGTTCTTGTAAGATTTCCAGAATATTTTGCCAAGCCACTAAGCTCTTGAAAATGCAGTTAAGCATTAAATAGGCAAAGTTTTAGTTGCTTACCTAAACTGTAGCCATGATGATAATAATTTGGTTTTTTTGTCATTTTTGCTTTGTTGCTGTCTGATGCTGCTCAAAGCTGAAATGTGCAAAGCTTTGCCAGCTCTCTACAAGGAGCCACACTGTCCTCCAGCACTATTGCCACTCTGCTTAAATTTTGTGATTGTTTCTTCCTCCAAAGCTTGCTTCCCCAGCTGGGTAAGAAATTCCTTCTTGTGAATGTCTCAGTTAATTCCCTTAGGAAATTCTTAGTTAGCTAAAGTCAGGAGATGGGCTCCTCTGCCAGCCTAACACTGTTGGGTAAAGGGACTGCTGCTCTTTGCCAATTTCCTGTTGTCATAAACTCTTTTATAGTGAAAGCTGACTGTCCACCATCTTCAGGCTAGCACAGTTATATCCAGAGGAATATGAAGCTGTCAGCTCTTTCTTCCCATCCTCTTTAATGAATATTTCTTGGCCCACTGACCCAGAGTGTCCCCCCGCCCGGTATAGAAGAGCATAGTGGTTCCTCCAAGGCTACAGCTGTGCCAGCACATGACCCCATGAGTGTGTTGTGGGAAAAGTTCAGCTGCTGTGTTTGTTCTGGCTCTTGGCTCTGCATGTAATGCAAACACACCTAAACTGGAGCTGATCCAGAGTTTACTCCTTGCTGGCCGTCTCCCATGAGCTGGCACGGCCTGGACCTTGGAAGGAGAGCAGCCACCATCAGCAGGCTCCTTCCTGGCTTGGTGGGGCAGCATTGGTGTTTACAGGTGCAGTCATGTACCCGTGTCATGTTCTTTGCAATAAATGAAAATAATTACTGTGGTTATTGGATTACTCTCATTTCCTGTTTTGCACGAATGTTTAATTCCTAAAAGCCCTGCTTTTGGATTTTTGATTTTGCTTCTGGCAGTTTCTTTTTCCCACTGCAGCTGCACCTGAAAAATAAACATGCCATGATTTCCAGCATTTCTTCTGTATCACGACTTTGGGTTTTTCAGTAAGCAGTGGGTCAAATTCTCCTGTGAGCATTTCTATTTTGAGGAACTACCTAATGTCCCCTCAGGTCTTTTGTCACCTCTCTCACAGCAGATAGCCCCTAAGTAGCCCTTATAACTATTTGTGATACCTGCTTTCTTGGTTGCTTGCAAAATGAAGAGTATGAAGCATAGGTGTGTCTTAGAAAGAGCTAGGAAAAAACAGTGCCTCCATCCTTGGCAAATCCTCTCCCTGGTTATATTCACTTTGCATACAAATAAACAAAAAAGTAATATTTTATTAGGAATCCAGTGGATAGAATAATGGACTGTAACTCAGCAGAGCTCGGTTTGCAGCTCTGCTGTTGGCTTATTGGGCAAAGTCATTTGTGTCATCACCATAGAGCCTGGGATAAAGACAATATCTTTGTAATGCAGTATAAGCCTTGGAAAGGAAAAATGTTATGCAGAGGGAATAATAATAATAATAATAATAATAAAATCCTTCTAAAGATTATAAAATTATGTGTTTTTTTATGTATGTTTATGTTGTGCACAGTGGAACAAACCGTATTCTCTTCTGCCTCATGCTTCATCAGTGGTGCTTTGAACTGGCTTCCATTTGAAGGGTTACATGCATTAGTGTAATTTTAGATGTGCCTTCAGATACAGGTGTGATTTTACTATGAAAGTGATGTCATTGTAGCAACACTGGGCAACATTTCCTGCATCTTCATTTCTGTTGGCAAGCCATACAGGACTTAGCACTAAGTTTAGGTACCTACCATTTTAGGTGGTGGTGAGGAGAGGTCTTTTTTATCTGTGACATGGGTAAACTTGTAGCACTGACTCTTGGGCTGTAAGGACTGTGTATGATTCCCTGAAGGTAATTTGCATAAACTTGTACCTGCATTTGCTCTTTAAATCTTTTCTGCCTGTATGGGTGAGAAAGAAACATTTATTTTGCCTTATTTTACACAAAGTAAATAATAGATACATTCAGGATAAATCCTGACTATCTCAGCTAGTGAGCACCAGCGTAGCTCAGGAGTAAGGAGGGTTGCATCAGCTGAGGATCTATCCCACCATCAGTTCTAAGTGCCAGCTTTGCAGTGCATTATACAAGTGTTTGCTGTAGTTTGTCAGCTACAAAGCTGTCACCCAATAGTACACACTGCCTTCTATCAGCCATTACTTTTCTGTCATCATCATCAAGTGCAGCTTAAGAGAATCTGTGCATCGTTTCTTTCCTTCTGAACAATTTCCATAGAAATAATTGACCTGCTTTTATGGTAATTTGGTTTCTGCTGTTTGTTACTGCAGCATTTCCCAAGGAAAAATGCAAAACTAATGCCCTAGAACAAAAACATTCAGCCAAATTATTTACCAGTAATCCAAGGAATCGTGGATAAATCCATTGCTCAAGTGGCTTCTCATTTGGAACTTTATATAGTTTTCACCCAAGGGTAAAGGTCTGGATTTTTTTGTGGGTGGAGGGGTTATTTTGTTTTTGAAAGGTAATACTCATGCTCTCTGCCCTACAGCAACTTTATATAAATCTCTTCTGAAAACTGTATCTGCCAGCACTGTCACTCCACCCCCAAGCTTTTACTACTAACACCAGCTAAAAATATTTAAAGGGACTGTTTCCACTTGTTTGGTGCATTTCATTTCATGTTTCTGCCTCTTATTTTCTTCATTTTTCAAAAAAGTCAATGGGAGAGGTCATTTAAGCCTAGTGTTTTGAAGTGGCAACCAGTAAACAGCCTTACAGCATGATTAATGAGTACTCAGGAACAGTTTCCTGAAACTCACAAGTGAGTTAGGGCCAACTGAATTTGTTTTAAAGTAAATTAAGATATACTACTTAGAGGCTGGGGCTTTCAGTTACTCACTCTTTAGGCTACATTTTCCACCAGTTTCTACCACTGGCTGATGGTGCCACATCACCTGTTACACAGCCACAGGGAGTTATAACCTAGCACAGAAGTGACATACAGAATCTGGACTTCAACAAGTTATACAATAAAGTGCTTAATTTCCATTTAAGAGTGGGAAATTGTGATCAAGGCATTTGGTGAAAATCATGAAGCATTAAAAGGATAATNAAAAAAAAAAAAAAAGATGTTTGATTTTACCCAACAGACACATTTTTCTTGGTTCCTTTGACTTCCAGCAAGCTTGGGTTTGTCAAGTTTCTGGGCTGCTATTGCTTCTTTCAGAGGAAAGGTGCAGCTAAGGAAAGACACCGTGGATGCTGGTCTGCTGGTTTAAGAAGGGTCATACCAGGAGTGGAAGGCTCTTGGGTTTGATAAGTGAGCACATTGTGAATTTCTCTACTTTCATTTATAAGTTTGTTGAGCAGATGGGTTCCATGGCTGACAGAGCCAGCGTCTCAGCAGGGATGACACAGCTCACAGGGTAAGACATCAGCTCGCTTTTGACCTCTTGAAAGTGGGAGTAGTCTGTGGAGCAATGGAGTGATGGAAGCAAATATTGAATATTTTCATTGCTGCGTAAACTTTAGGGAAGTTCCACAGGCGCACTTGGTGTGGTGTACTCATACTGCATGCAGAAGCAGCTTCCACACAGTGAGTGACAGAGCTGGAGCAAGTGTGTGCATGGAGCTCCTGTGAAAGTACTGACTGCACTCTGAGGTCCTGCTGCAGTGAGCAAGGGGTTCACTCACCTTCCCAACCCAGTGTTTTGGCCACCAAGGTTTTTCATTAATTCTGATACTCCAGGACAGCTGTGAATGAAAGAGGATTGAGTATTTTCAGTGCTCTGAGCTGTGTGCTCTCCTTCTCCATTTGTGTGTTGGGTTGGAGGAAGGATTTACGTTCTTGAAATGTTTTATAGGTACATTGAATATTTCACTCTGATGTTGCTTATTTGGAAGTAGCTTCAATTAGTAAATTGAGACTAAATTACTTAGTAGTGGATGATTCTTACATAAAATGAAGTGTTGAGCTAAATTCAGATTTAAAAAAAATATATACATGGTTACTTGTGCTCTTGGCGCACAGATGAAGATTGGCAGTGATCCCTGTAGGATGTGGATTTCTGATATGGGCGAGGCTGGGTGGAACATCTATGTAATTCTGCTTGTTTGATGAAGGATGACTACTATGAGCTAAGATAGTATTATTTTTTCTTTTTTTTTTCACATATAAACTTTTTGGTCTAACTGAAATACGGTGTGGTTAATCCTGCCCTATTAACTTTTCTCAAAGAGTGAATGCTTTAAGAGTAAGTTTTGATGGAAGCTATTAAGGACGAAAGAAATTTCTTTATATGAAAGGAAGTGTAGTGCAATCTAGCTGCAGAGTTCAGAACATTTAGAATTCCATGGTTATTGTAGTATAATACCACAGTCAATTATATTTCTTGTTTTGCATTTTTCTTTGTCTCTTTCTCACACAAGCCTAGACTATGAATTCATAATGTTAATGAAATGTGTTGTGATGTTCTTGTAGGCTGCTGTGGGAAAATAATTACAACATGAAGAAGGTCATTCATGATGTGGCCCTGTCTCTAAAGTAGGACTTTGTGACTGATTAGGACATAAGCAAAATGGACAACAGTAACTTGAAAAAAACCTTCAAACCCCAATAACTTGAAAAAAACCTTCAAGCCCCTGACAGATTGGCTTACAGACACTTCAAGGATCAGCTTTCTCATCCCAAAAGATTTTTCAGTGAGAAGTTTTAGTTATTTGTACTTGAGGCCTTTAGTGACCCAAAACCTATTTTTTGGTGCTATGTTCCTGACAACTTCTTGTCCTCTCCTTCTCCAGTCATGTAACTAAAGCCTGAGCCTTCTCACGAACAGAGGGGCTGGCTGACAGTGTGCCATCTCCTCCACATCCGCCCTGCTCAACACGGAAAATCAGGAGTAAAGTGATGCCAAGGCTGGTCTCAAAATCCAGCCTCATGGATGGCAAGTTTGTGGGGGTTTGTTTTTCCTTCTCGTTCAAACCTAGACTAAATGCAGGAACCTTTTAAGTTTCTTCTCTGTTGCTATTCACAGTTCTCTCTGTGACTGCTAGAGCAAGAAATGTACACTGCTACTCAGTAAATATGTGTAGACAGGAAAGTTCTTTAAAAGAGCACAAAATACAGTGCAAGTATATCTTCGCTTCTTCTTCAGTCACATGCTACACTTTAAAAAGCCAGCATATTTTCTTCCACAAAAAGACCTTTATACTTCTGAACTTTTGGAAGCCTTAATCAATATAAATAACAGTTTGAGTGTTATGACATCATATTCAGTCCTAGACTTGTGCATCTCGGCTGCTTAGTCATTTAAATCAGTGCAAATAAGCATAGCAGTTAGAAGTTTCAAAAGGTCAAAGAAGCTTCTGTCTTTTCAGCTTTGAATCAGCAGAGAGACTCCAGTTTCTGGGAAACATAACGCCAAGGCTGCAACTCGGCATCTCATTTCCTCCCTCCACCTCCTTTGAAGCACTACAGTAATTAGCTTAAAGGGAAAATCACAACACACTCAGTAGCAGAATCCTTTACTGTGCAAGTTCCTTTCCTTTTCTCTTTTACTTGAAACTAAAGAGGAGTTTTAGCCCACATTGCGTCCTGAAATATTTGACTGAGTTGCTCTTACCCAAGTGCCAAAAAGCTGTTCATAGGTTTTCAGTAAAATTAATACTTTTCAGTACAAATATGACAAGTTTATTTACCAGTTTCTCAGAAGGAAAATAAGTGATAAAGTGTACTTCAGAGAACAATTTGTAAGAAAAATTAAAATAAAAATGAAAGCAAAAGGCTTTTAAAAACTTAGTTTCATATGTGATCTGTTGTCTTTTTAAAAGTGGCAGCATGATTTCTGGGAGGAAGCCACCTTTCACCTAGACTGCCATGGAAAAACCATCTCTTTTCTTCTTTTTTTTTAATGTAAGATGCATTGTTTAATCAAAAATGGTGATCAGAACCTGTGCTGCATTTTCTGTACAGCAGGACTGGAGTGTTTTAGCAACTTCTGTCTCTTACTTGTTTTTATGAATGACTGTTTTGTTCCCATATGTTCTAGCTGCCGTTCTGCTGCTGACATGAAACTGTCCAGGCAGGTTGTCAAGCGTTTCCATTTCACGTTGTACGCGGCCTTTTTGGAGCTGGGAGCCACAAACTGGCGCTCCAGGGACTTCTGGCTGCTTGCTCTGCTGGTGGTTTTGCTTTGGTTCCTGAGACTCTACCTGCACTATTTGAGCCAGTGGCTCTTCCTTCAGTCCATCTCAGTTCCTGTTGCAAAGTAAGTTCTGCTACCTTCTTTTCTCTGTAAGGATATTTGTCCAAATAGCTTGATTCAAAGCAGGTCCTTTACGCTATGAAGAGAATTGATGGCTAAGACTCATGCTGAGAGCTCAACGTGCAAGATCTGACAGGAGCCCCTGCAGAAACTAAGAGAACAAGAACTGCATCCAGAGTCCATTGATCTGATGTGTAAATGTGCATATCAGATGACAGTGTTAGTAACGTAAACCTTAAACCCAGAACATGACGTGTCCATTTGTGTATCTTGTGTCATGACGACCTCTCTCCCATCTGAGATACTCAGCAGGTTATGTGTCTTCCAGGAGAATAATTTGTCATTTTGGATAAAGTATTTCAAAATGCGTAAGGACTGCACAAAACTGAAGAAGCATTTAAATCATATTTCATGATACCATAGTGATCTATGAGTAAAATTCTTCTAAGGATTTAACTTTGATATATCAATTTTACTGTGAGTACTGCAATGAGTTGACATATTTTAACTGTATAATACATTGACTTTAGCTCAGGAATTACACCTCTCTAGAGTGCTGCAGGAAGATCATTGCTTGTCATTACCTGGCATGAAAAAGCCCAAAGATGAAGTAGAAGTCCTCTAGGTGATATATACCTGACTCTCTTCATGTTTCGGTGTGGTAGAGAAGGGTTTTACAGAGCAAAAATGTTCCATCATGCTTAAGAAAGGAAGTATTTGTACGTTAAAAACCCTTTTTTTCTTTTATTCACCTTAAAGCATCACACAAACCTGTATCAGTCAGTATCAGCCAGTAACATGCAACTATCTGACCTGTGTCTGGTGTGGTAGTGGTATTGATTATTGGCTGAAATTTGAACAAGGTGTCTGAGCAGACTCTGGACAATGCTGGAGATTCTTAAGGTAGTCTTCCAGATCTTAATGCAAAGCCAGCCATCTCTCACTTCTGCCCTTGCACAGCCCCTGTCAACTTAGCCAGCTGGTGCTAAAACTTCTGGGAGGCCAAGCATCGAGAGTCTGCGAAAACAAAGAAAACTCAACAGAAGGAAGCAATGCATGAGAGAGTGGTGGTCATGTTCAAAGCCACTAGTCACAGCTGTCCCAGGCAGTCAGCTAGATAAAGAATAATGGTCTCATGCCAAAATGCCCTGGATCAGCATCCCAGTCTGTAACTGTGTGCTTCAGCAATGAGACTGAGCTGAGCGCTCTCTAGTCCTAACAAATGTGGTGGTAGCACTCACAAGTAGGGGACAGAGAGAGAATCAAACCACTTCACATTTAGGTGGAAGCAGAATTTAAGCCAATTCAATAGATTGAAATTTTTGCCTCAAATTTCATCATCTGTGTGTAGCTGGTGATGCCATGTGTTCCTATCTCTTAAAGTGCCAGCAAACTTGCTCATGTTAAGAGCTTTGCATGTCCCACCATCTCATGGTGGCGAGAGGGACATTTCCAATCATTGCAGGCATGCTAACAGCTATGTCTTCCATAGCACATTTTCTGCTTTGTGCAGTGCCCAAAGGTGCTGCTGTGCAGAGATGGGTGAGCTCCTGGGGCCTGTGCTCATATTATTGTGTCTGGGAGGTAATACCTTCCCCCTATAGCCCTTCCTGAACAATCCCTAGAGCCTGGATATGTACCCAGTGAACTGAGAGTCAGAGGGGATGCAAGGATGCAGAGACAGGAGGAGGAGAAAGTTGTTTTTTTTGTTCTTCTGACTAGCTTACTACAGTTTTCAGTGTTGTGACCCAGATTGTGATGCAACTTTACAATGCAACATACATTATTCTAAGTTTTTTCAATGGCTTGCTCAGGAGCATAGACAAACACTCTCCTTTTGCTTCTTTACAGATTCCAGCTCTTCCCTCACACTGTGGAACTGTGCTACCAGAACTCCTTGCTGCACACCAGTGAAGAGTTGGCCATGGTTGTGGTGGGACCCCTAACCTTGAACATAATTCTGTTTCTCATGGTCCTGATCAGATGGGGCTGTCAGCAGCTGTTTGACTCATTCCCTTCCTTCTTGTCAAAGTTTATCATAGCTATGGGACTATGGACAGTGCTAGACCCCTTGGCAGTGTTTGTAGTGGATTCATTCCTGGGGGTGAGTCACTTAAAATAACTTGGACATGAGAACTTGACGTAGAAGTTTGTTTTATTCAGTGAATCACTGAAAGATATGAAATTCCACCCCTGGCAAAGGAACATGAAAGTTAAAAAGAAATTTAATAATAATGTTTTACATTACCTTTTTATTAACAAAATTCCCATCTAATGGAGTCACTGTGTTTCTGCATAAAATTAAGAGCACTCTACAAGCCATATTTGGAGATAAGAAAGTAAATCCACTGCTAGAGTGATTGCATCTGCTTTGAAAAGAATGACTGCAATTTTGGATGTTAATGGGGATGGTTTAATGAGCAATCCTGATTATTAACGCTTCAGATTTTTCTAAGCATCGAAACAGCCAAAATGAAAAAAATAGAGGTTATCCTGCACTTCTTTGACATGCAAGGTAGTTAATATAATTTACTGGCACATCTAAAAAGACTTGTGAGATCGAAAGACAGACATCTTTGAGGACAGAGTTTCATCATATGCAAAAACAGGAGAGCAAGTTCCCAGCTCTATCTGTGCCTGTGTATGGGCTGTGCAGTACTTGGGTGGCTGCAGAATTTTATCACATCTGAGATAATGTCCAGTATCCCAGAGCACACATTTCACATTTGGGTCTCACTGTGTATGTGACACAGGCTCCCTTCGATGGTTGCAGGATGCTGAGAGTTAGTCTGGGGTTATGGTACTGCTCCTCTTCTGCCCTTGCTGGTCTTCCAAAGTCATCTATGCTGACTCACTCCAGATCAAGCACTAATCCACAGGTCTTGTTGTGGATTAGGTTTTCTCAGGTCTCCTGGTTCTTCATTGTCTAACCTGTGCTCTGCAGAGGATTTTTCACTCTGTACATTGTTTTCCATTTCACTAGTTTGGAAAATTAAAATTCAGCTCTTCCAGGAATTTAGTTGGAGCTCACTTGAGAGGTAATTGCAATACTTTAAGCATGTGGCAATTCTCTCAAATTTTCACTTGGGCAGCCTGCATTTATTTATTTATTTTTAATTTCATATGTAAAATATGCACAGAATTGAATTTTAATTGTAATTATTAGGAATAAGATTTTGTCCTAAAAGAAAAAGGTGTATTTCCTCAATTTCCAGGGTAGGAATACTAAAATTTTTAAACTATTTTTTTCTCCTCTCCTATACTGGTGTATATTCATAAAAAGTGGAAGAGAGGATGAGGTCTGCCTTACCTTTCTCACATTTTCATTGAGAAAATCGCTGCCATTGACTTCAGTGTAATTGTCCTCAGTTCTACACAAACTGGATTACTTATCAATTTGAAATAGCACTTGGTCAGGAGGAAACGTGAGATACAAGTAAAATAACTTTGTTTTTCATTAAAGTGTTAAAAATGTACACACTTCTCTGTACTTCATATTGAAAATTTGGCTGTCTTACCCACCAAGATTATCTTTGGTAGAAACTCATTTGTTCAAGTATTACATTTATATACTGTATGTATCCTTTCCAAAATGAAACCATATCTCTTACATGTGTTTTCATTATTGCATTTGTAATTTTTTTTTCTCTTGGCATTCTTTCAGCAGCTATTTCAGATTTGCTTGCCAATCTATTTTAGATCAAGCCTATTTAAAATATTGTTTTTCTGGTAATGTGAGTTATTTTAGTGCTAGAATGCATTTTAGTATTCAAAATGGCCTTAATACTTATGAAAGATGACAGATAGCCCTGGAGACAAAGGTTTCTGCGTTTACTAACTAATGTTTTTTATTGTTAAGGAAAGGCTAGAGAGCAGTTCCATATTTTGGGGGATTTCAAGTCATAGTCCAAAATGCTGTGTCAAATGTGTTGTTTCAGATTTGATTTACTGTCAGCTTGTAGAAGGATGTTCCAGAGATAAGAAACTCTCCTATGCAGTTCAAGTTCCAGTTCTGTCAGAGCTTTCCTGGGGTGTCACTCACTTTTTTCTGTGCGTGGCTTCCGAAATGCAGAAAACAATAACACCTCTTTGGCCACATGGATGAGTATCACTATAAAACACAGGAGACACTGCAAAAGGCTCACATGGACACCACATGTGGTGGTGTGATAAGTACTTGAGAGAGATGTTGGCAAATGTTATTCAAGCTATTTAAAATGAAGACACCTTTCTTGGATCATATCTTTGAGGACAGAATGACAGAGTACCTTTGTTAGGAAAAAAGATAGAAAAGTAAAGTTCTCCCACGTCACTTTTGCTTTGCCAGAGAGAATTTCTTGTATAAGAGAGAAATTTATTCTTACTTGCCATTCAGACTTTTGCCTCTCTGGAGGAATGTCAGGACGTGACTGCTGTGCAGAGAATTTTCCTTGGTAGACAGTTGCTTTAGTAAGAAAGCAGTGGCAGCAGCATTTTTTTTCTTTTACTTTTTTTTTTTCTCTTCAAGAAGAGATGGCACAGGGAGATAGAAGAGAACCAGAGTATTTAATTCTTTTTGTAATACATATGGATAGATCTGAATTAGTGACTACTCTTTATGTGCCATTACCAGTCTCCTGGGACCTTCAATTTCCATGACAGAAACCTAACAGCATTGCAAATGGTGAAGAAAGAACAGAAATGTTCTCAAGAATCACAGTCCTTCTACAGTTGGACTATAGCTGTCATTCCTTTACTATTCACATCATTGCAAAGGTAGCCAGAAACGTGCAGGAAGTTTTGACACTTCCTAAGGGTTAATCTAGGCAAGTTGCTCAGAAAGGTGCAGGTTTCATAAAGCCTAAAGGTCAAAGATCCTCTGAATGATGCACACTGGATGCTTTGGTGGCGCAGTTTCGCATCCTTGCGAAATGTGTCAACCTGATCTAATATGGATATGGCTGACACCGTGTGACTTTAAAAAGGGACAAGTGGAGTGAAGAATTTATTTTTGTTCTGAGCAGTAGAAGATCCATGATATGCAGCTGAATTCTTCTAAATTGATCCAGCAGAGGGCAATAATATGTCAATACAGTAGCTAGTTCTTAAGAAGTAGATATCAGGGGAAAAAAAGATAAAAAAAGAAAATAATAGATTTTTGGAAAAGACATAATTCAATATTACACCTCTTTGGTCATTGCATAAAGGCAAATTTCAGCCTTCTTCTCCTGTCACTTGTCCTGAAATACACTAAGAGATTTCACTTTGAGTACTTTCACTGTGACACGGGTTTTGTTCAATATGACACCTCTATGTGGTAGATTTTAATCATACTAAAATAAGCCAGAAAATAGTTTATTTCACATCTTGTGCTTAACTTAAAATTCTGTCTAGCAGAGTCCTAAGTTTCAGACCGTATGTCCCACAAATTTCATTTAAATCCTTATTGCACAGAGATTCATCTTCTCTTGTCTCTATAGTGTAATCAGATGTGACATTTTCTTATGTTGATTCTTTTCTCCATGACAGAGATTTGGGAACAATGTAGAGAAACCCATTGCTGATGCTGCAAAACTCTCCTGGGTGTTTCTAAGAGCAGGGGAGTCAGGAGTTCCTGGTGCCTTAATCACTGTGATGCTTTATACCATCCTGTTCATGATCTCATCAACATTGTTGTATCTGTATCTTTTAAGGTATGTCTCTTAATCTCATTTTTCCCTTAGGAGCTTAGGTTCGTGCCTCTTCTCCTGTTAGATAAAATAAGGTGACATCAGAAAAGATGTATCACACACCCAGAGCCCAGAACTGCAGATAATCAGGGAAGGGTTTGCTCCTGCTTAACTTTTAATGCACTGGGATTGCTGGGCATAGCAAGTCAGACACAGAGTCACTTATTTCCTCAACAGGAGCGCAATTGTTATCATAATTTTTCATATATTCCAGAAGCTTCTGCTTCTTTGGCTTCAGGCAATTGTGCCTATGAAAGAGCTTAAGCTATAAAGTGTATGTACCTTTCATTTAGGTACTTTGGAAGATGTTGTCTTTAGCCTAAAAGAAGGGGTTTTGTGAGAAAAAGAAAAAATTTCAGAAGGATATGAAGCGCAAAATCTCTGAATCTGCAGTGACTTCCAGAGCCTTACAGGATTTTTGACTTGTTGTGACTGAGTCATCATGACAAGATTTAATCAAAATAATGTTTCCATGACATTAGCCCATTTCCTAAACTCAGTTCCTCATGAAATTTGACCAACTGTCTTTCTTGCCAGCTTTCTAGTAGACACCATTACCTGTGTAGTCAGTAGTGACAGGTGTGGGACATTGAAAATTAATTCGATAGACTGTCTAATATATTGAATGAAAAAGTCTAATTTTTTTCCCTAAGTGAGTTGTTTATTATGCAGTAGGAATTTTGTGCTGGCCCTCGATTCACCCAGTGATGAATATTGGCAAGCACCAATAAAAAGCTGGATGCAAGGGCAAGATGGAGGCAGGTGTAAGAACAGAAAAGCTCAGCATACGCCTGCACCTGACTGTATCATCCCTCGATCTCCCTTCCACAAGCTCTGTTGCAGCAGGCAGAAAAAGATAAATGGCAATCTAAATTTCTGCAAAGTATTTCAGAGCTCCTATATTCCTGGGAGCTGTACACAACTCCAATGTACTGGTAGTCTAGTTAATTAGCTTTTGAGACGTTAATGCCTTCTTAATCATTGACTTAATAGTTTTGAATAGCTTCATAAGTTTTAGCTGCTGTCGTTTATTACTCAGGAAAATTAATTTAAATTAAAACATTTGTAAGGCAGGTTTTTATGAGAATATTACCAACATCTTCATTGTCTGGGGAACAGGTGCAAGATCATCAAAGGTATCTTTCCTTCTGGATCAATTTTCCCGTAATGCTTTCCAATAAAGGGGTGGGGGAATAATGTTACTAGGGGGAAAAAAAGTTGTCTTAGCACAACACATTTTAAAAATGATTCATAGCAAAATACAAAAGCAAAGGGAAGATAACAAAATCTGTTACAGTGCATTAGGTCTTTGAAGTTCTTTGCTTGATAACAAAAGGAAACATTTTGAATACTGGAGTCTGTGTAAAGGTGTATAATGAGCTTCTGCAATTGTGTCAGCTTTCTCTTCCTTGAACATCTACAGCCAACACCATGGGAAACTTGGACCTAGATAGGACTCTTGAACAGCACGCTGTCAGCCCAACAATGATAGAATTAAAACTTTTTAAGATGTTCTAAGGGACAACAAAGATATGGCATTTTGCAACACTGTTTCCTGAATATTGACATAGCAGCATTTATTTTCAAGAAAGAATAGTATTATTGCCAAGGCACTAGCAGCCCTTTGTGTGAATATTTCTCAGATGCCGTATCTCAAATATATTTTTAAGTGGAATGTTGCTCAGCACAGAAAACATATATTTGTAAATAAGCATCTACCACATTTTTCTCTTGTAAGGCAAACCAATATAAATATTGAGGGATACCTTCTGTGTCTTAATCCCCCAGTCCACAGGGGAGACTTTGGCTATTGGATGGAGGAGGGAGTGCTATTTGTTGGAATTACTCAGCAGCTTGCCATGAAACCGAAGTGTTTGAAAGTGTGCAAAAGAAGGGATAAGAACACTGAACCCACAAGACCACCAAAGCAAGCAGGGGAAATGTCTGTTTCTGCCACGGCTAGAAAGCTTTATGGCAGCACTGGTGAACAGCCAGGAAGCTAATGAAGTAATGGGCAGAGGTTAAGTAGCAGTAGGCATCTATTTGTGTCTTTGTAAACCAAAATACCTCAATAAATCTGGTTCCCCTTGCGTGTCTTGGGAGTCTGTAGTACAACTAGCACAGAGAGATATTCTAATTACTTTCTGGAACAATGAAGCAGCACTGGTTGCAATTCTTTCCTTTTAATTCTGCTAGACATTAGAAACAGACAGGAGTTTGTTGGTGAAATGTTTCCTGCACTGTGAGGAAATGCAGACCCGTCTGAACGAAAGGTGTCTGGTGGAAAGCATCTCAATTTCCTGGTATTGAAATATTTTTCAGGGAAAAGCTTCAAAAATATACATTTTTCAATGTTAACAGCAAAACTGGTTTTGTATTTTCAATGGGGGTTTTTCAAAAAGAATGAGAAAGGCTCACATTAAGATGCAATAAATTGTTTTAAACCACTAAAACTACCCTTTAATTTTTTGGTTTTTGTGTAATTCTTTGAAAAACCCATTTTTTAATCAAGCTCTGGGTAGGAAATAATTTCAGTTCTTTCTTATTGGTTTTCTGGTCTTTCTGATAGGTAAATAAATAAATGAATCTGTAAAGTATTATACTGATTCTCATATGTCTAGAAAACATAATCTGTGTTTTGTTCTTATTATTGTATTAGCAATAAAAATAACTACTTTCATGCTTATAGCAATGTGTATTAGGGTATAAGTATTTTATTAGTTTTCATGCCAAAGAAAATAAATTAAAGGAGGTAACAGGAGCAGGTTGAGTACTTTTGGACAAAAGGAACAAAGCTGAAAGACAGGCTTTATGATTCTTAATTAATTCAAAGTTAATTATATTGTTTATAACCATGTGCTTAAAATCTTCATATAGAAAATGTTTATGGCAGCAAATAGACAGTAATTTAACTGCATTAAATTTTACTTAATTTGAAATAAGAATGTTGCATTAAGTGAGCTTAAATAAATAGCAAGGTCTTTCTCTTGTTTAGCAAGACAAGTGGCAAGCCATTTAAATTGCTGACCTGGAATGTCAAACACAAACACCATAGAATAATATTACTTCAGCATGAAAAGAAGGTCAGAAAGTCCACCAGCTTAATTGCTAGTTTTTCAACCAAGCACAAGATAATTCTAAATTTTGAGTAAATTCTTGCAAAAATGTATCTATTGTATCAAAAGAACATCTGACATAGATGCAGTGATTAAGATAAAAAATTTTTTCTTTAAAGATGCTATGGAGTTTGGTAAATTACTACATAAAGGGTACCAGTTATTTATAAAAAATTATTTCTTTTGTAGTGTGTTTTAAGCTACTTTAGTATCCTACTCTGCTTTAGCACTGATTTGCATTTCACACTTTAGAGAATTTTCTATTATTTCTTGATAGCCAGTTGGTTTATATTCCCAGACTAGCTACACCTTGATTAGATGATTTTCCACCTGCTCTTTCCTTTTGATAAGAGAATCCTAAAAATCACATCTTGGAAACTACAGAAAATTTAGGAGTGCAGCTTCAAAAAGGAATGTTTCAAAAAAGAAGAGTGGGGAAAAAAGTACAGAGAGAACCTTTGCAGCAAAGCCTGAGATATAAATTCTTAATCTGATGTTGAGTCAGGCTGCCAGATTTTGGAATCAGAATTGCTACTTCATCACAGAAACTCTTGGATATGGTGCTTGACCCTAAGGTACACATTTCCCCTTGAAGAGAGAGTTAAAGTTCCTCCCAAGATCAAGTTGAAAAAATTGTCTATTGGTGCATCTCCTTATTTCTGTTCCATGCTAAATCTCAGCTATGGGCAAAATTGTACTAAGCAGCTTATTGAGTGTGCTGCTCTGCACTTTCTGTGAGCACTGTGAGGTGTGATGTAGAGCTGATGTAAATGCGAGCTTTGTTCTGGTTTAGCTGAATGACCTTCTGCCCCTCCCAGGCACACACGTTGTTCTCCACACACATGTGGCTCACACAAGACCCAAGGATAATGACCAGCCACAAGAACTGTCACTAGTTCTGCTGTACATAAGAAGGGTGAGAGTTCAGAGGATCTAAGGAATTACGCTTTTGCTTCATCCCCCACCAGCTGAGAAATGAAAGACCTAAACAGCGCCACAGAAATACCATCATTTTGTTGGTTGCAGTGCCACAGCAATCCGTGCACTTCTCATGATTACCCAGCCAGTCTCCGGGAAGGATGAAAATACTGGAATTGGCACCAAGAAACAGCTGAATTGGAGTAAATCATTATCTTGGAAAAGGGTACAAAAGAAAAGGCCTCAGTTCACTGTCCAAACCTCAGATTCCAGATTTTCTGATTTCTATTTTCTGAATCCCTGTTCTTGGAATAAAAGTAGAATGAGAAAGAGATTAATTGAAGAGGATCCATTTGAATCAAACAGCAGTGTTTTGATGTTTTCAAGTTCATTTTAGGCTGAAAATGTGACACCAGGCTTTTCCAAAAGCCCCACAATATTTCTTGGTTTCACCTACATCAAGAAATGCCACACAGCAAGCCTTTCTTGTGGTAGAAAATATTACTGTGTAGTGCTTAGTCAATTTCTTACCACAGGACAGAAATGCCCTAGAAAAACAAAGCCAACAAATGAAATGAACTTTACTAACATCAAGAGAAGTTTAGATTGTATAGGCTTCAGTCTTGGGGTTGAAAAAAAGGGTAAGTGGTTCCCTTCTATTATGATGTGGTTTGCCCATTATTGAACCTTGGCACAGCAGGACTTCCACTCATGCCTAACTGTGCTACTGGAACTAGTTACCCAGCCCTGTGCTAAGGACAGGCATTAGACATTTCTGGAGAGAAGGAAGATCAGGATCTTTTTGGAAGGTCGATATCTTTAAATAATTAAATTAGATTACTGCTTACATTTATGTGATTTGATTCAGGTACTGCAAATTCTCCAGAGGGCTGGGGAGGGCTTTATGTTGGAGAACTTGTGGGAAAGAAGCTTCTTACTCATGGGCAGGGACCATAGTCATGAAGGGAAAACCAAAACAGCAAAACAGAAGTCTACAATAGACTGGTTTTTTATTTGTTTGTTATTTGTTTGTTTGGTTGTTTATTTTTTGTTGGGTTTTTTGGGTTTTTTTGCTTTTTTTTTTTCCTGTTTTTCATTAAGAGTCTTTTCAAAGATGAACCAAATATGTTATTTGTTATTTCTATCCTTAGGCTACATAGCGAAGGTTGGCTGTTGGATGTATTTCGACGTATTCATGGTGAGGAAGACACATTCTTTGTTCCACTGGACTTGGAGATTTCTGGTCAGGAGCTGAGCTACATTATCAAGAGGGCTGAGCAGTGGAGAGGAATCAATGGTGAAAGACGGATGGTGAGTGGTGAGCAGAGTCTCCAAAAAGAGTCTGTGGTCCAAATTAATGCTTTGTATTTCTTAGCGTTATTTAAAAGAATCTAGACATTAGACAAATATTCTTAGGGTGCTTCATAGAATGGAGAAGTTAAGAAGCAGCATGTTCAGGAGAATTTTGTGACATTGCCTGAACATCCTGAGGGGTTACAATCTGCTTAGTAACCTAAGGCTTAGAGGCGTCACTGATGTCAAAAATTATCTGTGCTGTCTGATGGTTCTTGACTGGGTCTTAGAGATTTACTACTGGTTTAAATGTCAGTATCGTCCCAGATAATTTCTCAGCCAGCTCAGCAGACTGAGGATTTCCATGAAAAACTAGAATTCATTGCTTAAGCGGGCATAAGTGAGGCTGCCCTGAAAAGGGGGTGTGAGTTTTGTCAGTCAGATATAAGAGCCATGCTCTTCTCCCTGGCCGTTTTCCTCCAGGATTGCCCAGAAGAGTGGGCTAAGTTGAATTTCTGCAGGGAAAGGTACTCTACTTTAGTTATCAAAACAATTCCTCTTTCTTGTCCTTTAAGCCCCTAGCCTCTAGTCCCAAATAAAGACCTTAAGCTGTGATGTATAGGAGATACGTTCTGTGTTTGCAAAGCGTCCAGTGTTGGAGATGCCACCCACAGATGAGGCTTCTGGTCATAATTGCTTGCAGAGAATTGAAAATAGAAGAAGTAGAAAATAGAAGTAGTGGCCAGTAGTCTCTGAGGGACATTGTCTTCCTTCTGTGAAGGACTTATCCTTCAATGCTTTCTAGCTTTGCATCAGTGTAATTAATTCCCATAGGACTAATTTACAAACCAGCTCTTGGATAACTGGTAAAGTGATCATCACTTTGATTTATACATTTGTGCATGCCTCTGTATAGAATGGTTTGTTTGGTAACTCTCCTGCTTCAGTGAAAAAAACCCAGATTCCTGATAGGAAGGAAATTAGTCCTCTTAAGCATGTATGGGTTGTTTTGCTTTTCTTTTCTAACCCTCTGGAACAAGGGATTTAAGATTAGGGTCTGCAGGTTTTTCAAATCTCTATAACTACCTCTGAAAGATCAGCAGTTTATATAAATATATAGCCTCAGTTGTCACTGTTATAAACATCTCCCACAGTTGTAATTATTTTCCACATTTTTTTCCCCATGATGACAGTTTGGACCCTGAAAGGAAAAATTGAATGAAAAACCAGATACTGAGTAAGCTTAATTTTTGTGGGAAAGTGTAGAGCACCACATGGCATTTCAGCAGAGGGGAGGGAAAAGGTTTGAAAGAGTGAATATGTTTCCAAAACTACCTGCCTCAGATATTCCCACTTTTTGTACAGATAGAACTTATTGTCTTTTTCCCAGTAAGTAAAATAACGTTGTTGTTTTAGACTTCAAAATTTTATGCAGTAAGTTGAAGTATAACCACTGACAATTGGTTTCTATTATCTTTCTTGAAAGTTAAGTAATGTCAAACAAAGAATACGTGTAGTGAACCTCATTTTACATGCCCGGACCACCAGTGGGTGGCGGATGAGGAAACTGCAAACAACTACATTTCTCTTTTAAGTACTGAATTAATTTCTAATGATGTTTCCAGCATATCATTTCTTGCAACAGAATAGAAAGGGCTGAGAAAGTTAAAAAAAAAAGAAGAACAAAAAAAAAAGAAGGGTGGGAGTAAAGGAGGAAGTGTGTGGGTAAGAACAAATAGAAAGGAATGGGAAGAAAAATTACTTCTCTGTATACAAATAGTCTGTACCTGAATGGAAGAAACCCAAATGGGTTGTCCACTGCTACAGTGAGACATACTTCAAGGGCCAGAACATGAAAGGCATGACCCATAGCTATAGACACCTACAAGTGTCTAAGTGTAAGTGCCTAGCTTTGCTCCCAGTACACAGCCTTGCATGCATAAAAGGCCACGTTGACATGTGAAGCCTTAGTCTGAGATCCTTTAAAATGGACCCAGCCTCAGCTGGATCCAGCACCTCAGAGGGTGCAGAAGGAGTAGAGGGAATAATCCCAATGCCACACTGGGAGCAGCACACATTTCATGCAACAAAGCAAAATGACACACAGTTTTGTCTTTGCTAAAGCCCCTGAGTTTCTGGTTCCTATTCTCTCTACATCTGCATGAATTTCATGCCTTTTCCTTTACATCATCCTTAACCAAAAGCCAGGCTGTGACACAGTTAAACCTTCCTATTCTCGGGCGGACATCTGGTGCAGACTATATGATGTAAGAAGGTATGTGGAAAGAGCACAGCAATTTGCATCACTGGCGTCTTTAGAGATGATCTCTACCATCTACTTCGGTGGTCACAGGATCTGCCTCACAATGGGGAAAATTTGTGAGTGGGGACTGCTGTTCAAACCTCCTGAATTATTGATACAAAACCAAATACTGTGAAAAAAGAACCAGTCTTCAAAAACAAAAATCTTCCCCATCTCTTCCTTTTTTTGTTTGTTTGTTTGCTGTTTTTGTTTTGGTTTTGTTTTATTTTGATAGAAAAGGGAGCTATCAAAGGAAGTGTTGTTAGCTCTTTGGCAAATCTAGTTTTGTAATAAAAACTTGCTCCATTCTAGAATATGTCCTCTACATGCACCACCTCCCTGCAAGACTGGGAGCTGTATTTTCAGGTCTTTTTGTGCTCCTAGGAATTGCAGATACTGAAAGACCCTTTTTTTCTGCCATAGATTTGCATAAGGTATTTATCTTGTCCCTTTCTTTTTGTATGTCTAATTGTACAAAGTAATAAGTATGGAAGACACATCACTAGGTCTTATTGCGTGCATTATTAATGTGTTAATTTTTAAATAAAATACGAAATTAACTATGAACAATTTTTATAAAGGAAAGCATGAGACTGCCATATCTTACATCATTCCATATAAAAAATATATTTTAAATGGAGGTCATTCAAGTAAATAGTCAGTTAAACCTTCTGGAAAAAATAGGTCTACATTTTTGCAATATTTTCTTGCTATTAACCATGTGCTTCTCATTTTTATTCGCTGGATTAAAAATTGCTCCATAAATGGGTATTTTATAATATGCTTAATTTCCTTTTATTAAATTGATAAATGCAGCAGCAGAGGACACATTTACAATATGACGAGAATTTAAGGTTATTGCATTTTATAATTTTTATATTGTTCAGAGGAGTGATTTGTCATTCGTAGAATGACATCCATGCCATCATTTTAAAGTATTTTCAGTCTTTCTTTTGATAGGGAAAAGGTCACTTTCTGTAGACCAGGAAGACATCACTCTATTAAACTAATTTGCCTACATGCAAATTTTGTCATTTTTACCTCATTAACTATTTATCATAGAGTAAAAAAATATATATATTCATGAAGGGGCAGCTAACAGCCTGATGGAGCTGGAACTAATATTTTGCAACTCTAATGATTTTTTGCATCCTTAATTAGATAGCATAAGGTTGATATGATTAGGTCAGGATGTAGTGTTTTTCATTAAAATACATTTTAGAAGCTGTATTCATAATCTGCCCTTGCAATTAAATAATGAGCCTATGAGTTTAATATTATCGACCCAATTATTATCCCATGGAAAAGTATACCTTTAATAAATTTGTGCCGTAGGACCTTCATTAGCAACAAAACGAATTACATTTCCAGGTACACAGATTACATGGCCACAATCACATTTATGTAGTGGCTTGGAAAGCACTGTGCAGGGAGAGCCACCATAGCCCTGTACCTCACAGAAAGGCCCTTGATTATTCTGGAAAAAGCCATTTACAATGCCTTTAGTGAGGAAAGCTGTAAAGAAGTAAAAATGACACCTACAGAAGCAGGCAGAAAGGTTTCTAGAAGCAAACATGTGCTGAGTGTTTGGTGTTCTGTGCACCCGTGCTAGAGGGAAGCCTGGGCTGCCATTCCTCCCTTCGTGTTACAGACATGGAGGCAGAGCTGAATATTTGCTGATCTTTTATTAGAGACAGTCACGTGTTAAATGTGGGTCAGATTCTAGAATTGGTAAAATCAGAACCAGTGGCAGACTCGAATATTTTAATCTGATATTGTTATCAAATCAGAGATGAGGTCAGGACTGTGGATTTTAGCCAAGACTTTCCTTTTTGTTCTAGAACTGATAAAAGTGACAATGTCTTTCTGTCCTCACTGAGTAATTGCTTTTCCAATGCTAAGTAATAGTTTAGACCCAAGGTACAAGGTGCGGTTTTCTTTTGTCTAAACAAATAAGAATTATAAAAAAATTTCAACAATCTCCCCCCAGCCAAAAAAAAAAAAAAAAAAAAAAAAAAAAGAGGAGGAGGTATTTATAGTGAAACAGTTGACCAGAGATGGTCTTTTAAGTGGGATCTGTTGTGACTGGATTTGTTGTTAGGTGTGTGTCAGTTTGGTCATATCTAAAGCCTCTGAAATATTTATCATGTCAATTGCTATTAGCAGGAATAAAAAGGAATAAATATGGTCCTAAGATATTTTTACCGGACTTAGCCCTCAAAGTATCACCTCTGCTTGCAGTGGGACATTTAATGTAGTTAACTTACTAGCGATAAGAAAAGTTGTGCAAATAGTAAGCTGAAACAAAACTGTTTGTACACCAAGCACAGGCCCAAAATATTGGCACATAAGGAGGTTTTTCTGGAAAAAAAAATGCAAGGTCTGTAGGCAAGAAGATAATGTGAAACTTACACTTGAAATAAAGCCTGATGCACTGCAAAATTATTTTAATGAGACTAGGGCTAATTTTCTAATTTTAAAATGATATTATAGCAAACCATAAAAAATTACCCGGCAGTAGATTTTTGAAAGGAAAATATATTTGTAATTATCTTGAACACACAAGATTACTTCAGGGCCTATTATCGACACAATTTTTGGTACCACTTTACACTAATTTGCATTTATTACTCTCAGGCCAACTATTAATATGTTAATAAATAAGTCATTAATACTTGTTATTTAATTGCTATCTATTTATTCCTGTTCAATAATGCATTAATTACTTGTGAATAATTGAGGGCAAAATCCTGCCCTTGGTACTGGAATCAGCACTGGCAGGAGAGGAAACTGGTTTTGGATGTGGCAGTGTTGCAAGGTCTGCTGGAAAGCAAGTATTTTAACTCATTTAGCACAAGGGGGTTCACTTTTGATTTTGTCTTAGAGAAGCCTTCATGAGCCTCCAGTTTGTGCTGCAGCAAAGCTGCTAGGCCACAGGTGGAGGCTGATGAAGGCAGGCACTACCACACCTGAGACTGCTGCAATTTGTCTCTCCTTATGGTCCTGGTCTTGCTCCAACACTGCACTTTGGAGCACATTCAGGATGATGGATAAAGAGAGGTGAAGGGCAAAAGCTGAGGTCATCTGAAAGCCAGCTGTAGACTGAAGAAAGGGTGGCACATAGTGTGTAGAGATAGATACATTGCTTTCTTGCTGTTGGATACTGGAAAGAGAAAAAGTACAACCCCTAAGCACGCTCTAATTCAAAATCCCAGATTCATGCTCTCCAGATTCCGTTGTGTAAACTGACTTTAGTGTAGATTAAAAAAGGCTGAAAAATATACTGACATCATAATTGATATATTTTCTGTTTAAAGGTTTAACATGACTCTGAGTGTGATTTCTTGCCTCTTTTTGGTGTAAAAAAAGGGTGAGACTAGGCTAAATTTTGAACAAGAACACCAGCTTGTTTCTACAAATCTTATGGGCCTGATCATCTTAAATTTGATCATTTTGGAGTTGCAGGGTCAATTTTTCCTATGAACAAAACCAGAAATTTTGCTGTTGCCTTTCAGGAAGATCAATTTCCAAAAGACAGGTGAAAAGTTGTAGGGGTATCTTGACTTAAAATAAAAATTAAAATAAAAAACAAAATGTTGAGGAAGTGAGCCGGAAGGGGTAATACCACAGTACAGACTGTGGGGGCCTGAAGGAAAAGTCAGAAAACACAAGGTAGTAATAGAAGAAAAGAAATAAAAGTGGTTCAGGAATTTGTGCAGAAGACACCACTATGCCAATGAAAGTAGAAACGGAGAAATGCAAGGTAAGTTGATTGGAAAGGACAAGATATTCAATATATTGAAGTTGATTGGAAAGGACAACTATACAAGATAACTGTAGTCATAGATCTCTAGAAGAAGTCTTCTCAAATTGCTGATTTAGATACCATTGATCTGCAAATGGAGACAGGAAGACGTGGAGAATGCAAAAGTATACAAAATGTAAATCTCTTTTTTACTCATTCACTCTTCTGTTCACAAACTTTTTCTGACTTTGAGTTATATCTTATATATAAGTACCTCATGTACACTGCATTGTATCTTTAAGAAATAACGAGTGGCTGACATCACTCAAGCTTGCTGCTCATAATTTTGATCTGTGGTTTCCTTTCCCTAAACCAGTTCAGTGATTTTTTAGAAATTTAGCCTTTTGCAAATTTACAATTAGATTTCTTTTTCCTAACCTTAACCCATATTGCAAAAATCTTTCTTGTTGCTCACTGGAACTCTGAGTACAATGTCTCCCACAATTTAGATTGTATGAAGAATCAAAACTTCTATGCTGTAAGAGTAGGATGGGAGAGTTGAAAGCAGTAGCAAAGCTGACTGTGAGCCTATGTAGAAAAATTAGCAGTAATATAGAATTTGATTCCTTCCATGCCAGTATGAATAAATCACTCTGTTGATCTGGGGTAATGCACAATTGTTTCAGCCAGTACAAGAAAACTACCCTGCTAGTCCAGAACAATTTAGCTCAGCATGGTAAGGTGACATTAATCACCTATCTGCTACAAAAATTGTAGGTGGAGAACCTCGGCCCCTTGCAGTCAACAGCAAAACTTGCACTGACTTTATTAGGGCCAGAATTTCCATTATCCGTGTAAGTAAAGGGAAGGGGAGGAAATAGGGCCATGTCTCACTGAACTTCTTCATGCTCTGTGTGTATAAGGTCAGATTCTCATCTGGGATAAATTATTGAAGGCAGAGTCTGCATTTTTTTTTTTTTAAGATTAAATGGAGATTGAAAGTCAGAGATGAGCAGAGGGAAGGCTCAGTCCAGTAGTGGGATGTTACAGAAAAAAGAGCAAAGTGTAAGGTCAGAAAAGAGGGTAGCCTCTTAGATTTAAACCAAAATTATTTCTGTATGAAAAGACAAGGCCTTGAACTGTGTGGGATTGAATTTGCCATATGGTTGTGAAACATTTTGCTTTCTATTCCTTTAGAGTACTTAGTCCACAGGGAGTGGTGGGTGAAAAGAAGAAAGGGGGGGAAATGTGGATGTTCAGAAACATCTGGAATAGCCAAATATGCTGACCATACCTAGGCATGCCATTAAACCTCACAACTGCTGATTGGTGATTCATCAGAAAGTGTGCAAGTGCAAGCTGTGGAAAACAAGGTAATACAGCCTTGGTAAAGGAAAATCTTCTTTTGCCTGTGTGGATAGGTCTAATGAGTGAAACTGCTTAAACAGATGTGCACACAAAAAGAGGCTTTGTAATAAATTATAACAATGGTAGGACGGATATAATCAACAAGTAAACTAATGGAAACAGCATAAGAAATTGAAGTGGTAGAGTAACACTGCATGGGACTTGCTTGATTCCATGTTTTATTCCATCTTAAAAAGAAAAAATAACTGAAAAAAAGGAGAAAACAAGGATTTAAACCCCCACATCTATGCAAGCTTCTCTGAATCTAAAAGTTGCATGTCAATAAGTTAGTAGAATAAAAACAGATAAAAAGCAAAGCAAACTGTGCAAGCTATGTGGATGCAAGTACTATGAGCTACTTACAGCATTTATTTTGTTGGCTGGCATGTTCATGGTAAGTCTATAAATTGAAAACAAAATTATTTAGTCAGACTCTATGGAATTTACTTAGAGAGGTAGTAAACATTATCTTGTGTTTAAAAAGCTTGTATTTTATTTCCCCTTTCGATATTTATTCTCTTTCCCTTTTAAATGAGAATGATTTATCCAAGACTCCTTTAATATCCCCATTATATGCACAATTTAGTATTTCCAGAGTAAATGGTAACAAATCATTTTAATCCTATAATCAATAAATTAATTATATAGAGGCGTTAGTGAAGATGAACCAGACTAATAGTCTGCTGACATTCCTCTGATGATACACTGGCAGAAAGGTGTTAATTTCTCTAATACTTCAACAGACATCCAAACTATTTTGTCAGAGATGTTGGACAGTGATGGAGGAGGAGTACACTTAACTGTAATTTTTGTAGTAATTCATGGGAAGCCTCATTGACATGTGCTAATGGCACTTGATTGCCCTCAAGATGTTTTCACAACAGAACTCTGCAAGTGCCACATCAAGGTTTGCTCAGTCAAATAGTTTTTTCTCCTTGCATCTAGATAATTTGTGACCACAGGCAAACTTTTGAAAATCCAAGGTGGTTTGCAACACTCCGTTGGGGTGAATCTGTCATCAGCCGGCTGGTACAGATCGGTGCACTAATGAAGAGCAAGCTCTTTGGGTTTTTTGTCATTTCTGTGCAAGCAATCCATTTTGTTTCTCCTCAGTGGCAGGGTATGTTATACATCTCATCCTGTATAATCTGACTTACATTATAATTTGATTCATACACAGCCTTTCCACAGAGATTAATTAGCATCAGGCTTGAAGTTTGCAAGTGAAAATATGATAATGAGTTTTCTTGGAACGTTAACATTTCAACACTTCAGGTTCTCTCCATCTTTGTCTTCAATGAAGCTGCAGTAAACGAGCACTATTTCTCTTCTAAATCAGACTCTTGTGAGGTTTGAAATACAGACATTTTCATCAAGCTGGATAATTTCCATAGAAAATTTACTAGCTCATGAAATATTGCAGGAGTAATTCATACAATGACTCCCTCCTCCCCTTGGTAGGTTGAAGTATGATGTGAGCAGTTCTGAAAACCCCCAGGACAGTCACTTATTTAACAGTGATGATTCCTACTCTTTGTAACAAAAATCAGCTGACTCTTCATTTTTTGCACAAAACAGAATTAGCCAATAGGTCCTTCATATGGTTGTCGGGTAGTGCTGTAAAAAAGGTTATCCCTGCACTTGTTTGTTCTCTTGGAGTATTTAATACAGGTAACTAATTTGGCATATACAACATCTCAAGAACAGTAACTTAGCAGGATTCTGAAAAAATTAGCAATATATCTGAATAATGAGAACATTCAATGTTACAATAGTGAGTAAAAATGTAATATGAAATATCAACTCTGATGATTTAAAGGTGTAATGTAATCGCTAACATATGGGGCCTAAGAAGAAACTAACATTATGGAAAAGTTATTGTGTTGTTGTCCATTATGGGTGTGTGTAGCTGTTTAAAAAGTAGTTTTTGTTTAAAAATTTCTGATTTATACTCCTCGGTGTTAAACAAATCTCCTTTTTTCAAAGGATGTCATTTTAAAATATCGCAGTCTTCTCTAATTACTAAATTCCCTATTTAAGATGTAATTAATCTTATTACAACTCTGGCATCAGACATCCTCTGAGCTTGGGCAGGGTACTGTTGATGCCCATTGATTTAGACAGATAAGTGAAATTCTTAACCAAGGTAGCATCTAAATTACCATGTATTTGTGAGCTTGAATATGCAAAAGCATGAAGCTCATGTGTCAATTGTGTGTGTAACTGCAAGAATAGTTTTGCAGATCAGGCTCTTTATTTCTTCTTTTAGAGGAAATTAAATTTACCACCATTTTGTAATTGTCACACAGAAGGCTGCTGACAAAGACTGAATTGCTTTAGATGCATTAGAGAACACTTAAACAATGTTACAAAACTGAAGCCTCGGTATCTTGCTTTCTAGTAATGACCATTAAATATTCTGGGAACTAATGATATTTGTATGCAAAATTCCACACGCTGACAGCAGAGACTACTGAAGATACTTGCACAGGGCAGAGTGAAATCACTTTACCCACTGAATGGGGCTGGAGGCATAGAGAAAGCCCTGGTCTGGCTGTGTATAACAGCTCCAGGAGACTTCATGGGATGGCTGAAGTTTTGCCTATGCAGTGAGTTTTGCAGATACACACTTGATCTCAAGCCCAAACAGGTCCATTCTGTTTTCTGTCTTAACCTGAGCTCATAAGGCAAAGTAAACTGCACCTGAGCCTACAGGTGAGCTTTGTCATAGCTGAAACTAAGTGCAAGCAGAATGAATGTAGGTCATAGGATTCAGCGACGATACCTGTCCTTCCTGCCATAGATATGCTAAAACCTGTGGTCTCAGTGGGCTACAAATCCCAGCTGTGGATTTGAAGCAGCTACCCTCGGAAGCTTAGAAATAGGGGATAGATTAGACTTCCTCTGCCGAAGCCTGAAAGCACTGTCCAGAGCTTATATGCTGAAGCTTCCTGAAGGGGTCACGATTTTCACCCTGATGTGTTTGTCAGGGCAGAAATGTGCTCTCGCCATGCTTCCCATCCACATAGTTTTTCCTATCTTGGCAGTAATCAGGGCATCTAAACCAACAATAATTTCCTGGGTCTGTCTGAAACCTGGTGTGAGCGTCTCTGAGGCCAGCCAGTGAGACTTTTTTGTTGAACAGAGCCTTGTTTTCTCCTGATCGACAGAGGGGGAGAGGAAGACATGCCCCAGGGAGGTGAGGTTGTAAGGAATTCCTTCCAACAACAAAAAAGAGAAGGAGGCAAATTGACTGTTTTATTAGGAACATGATCTGTAGTGTTTTTCATCTGGAGAGGGGATTGTTGCATGCTGATGAATAACGGGTATCGTATCACAAGAGTGCTAAAATGCCCCTGAGCAAGTTTGTTCCTTCAGCTCTCCTTCAGCAGTTCCTGCTATCCCAGCCACTGACCTGTGAAATGTGGTCGCGTGCTCTGGATTTTTCCTGTATTTTGAAAGCTGTTCTTTTCATCTTGCAAAATACTAGCCTAAACAGTTAAATGGGAGTTGCATTTGTAAGGGTTTGTGTATTAATATTAATGTAACAGGTCAGGTGGCCAGAAGAGGAATAATCATGCCATTCAGGTGACATGTTAAGTACAGCAGGTTATATGGATTTATTGTTTTGAAACTTAGTCTTGTCAAAAACAGAATGGACTTTTAAAAATCCACATATTTGGAATAAAATATTACAGTTCTAGAGAGGAATGTCGAGAAATGATCAAGGGAAAAGGTAGGCAGCTTCTAACTTTGACATGCTCTGATGAAGATAGAGCCAAACTTTGAGCCTCACAACACCTTGATTGAAATGGGCACTGTTCAGACAATCTATTTTCCATGTGAATCCTAGGGGCTCCTTTCCCGTTGGGTTTGAATACCTCTCACTGTTCCTAACATAAGGCTTTGGGATCACCTTGACAATTCTGAGGTGTTTATCTCCTCCACTGACTGGGTGCAGGGACTTATTTGCACATCAGGCTCCCTGATTATAGACATAAATTGCATAATTTACTGATCTAGTGACACTAGGATTGGCACATTGATATAACATTTCTGTGCTACCGTCAGGCACTAGGGCTGAATTCCTGTTTCCTCAAAATGGGAGAGGAAAAGGGAAAGGGTAAAGCGAGGCAACGCCTTAGGGAGCTGTGCTCCTCCTGAACCTTGCCTAGGCTACAGCAGTGGGAGCAGCTCATCTGATTTTGCAGGGCATTTGTCTGGCTAGAGTAACCATGAAAAGTTATTTAAAAATAGGAAAATTGCACCTGGTCATTTAAAACTTTTCAGAAGGGGTTGTTGTGCCTGTCAGATGAATGGCCATTGAAATTGGCACATTGGCCATGACATGAATAATTCTTCAATGAATCAGTCTTTTTGCATAGAAAATTATCCCATCAGAAACAATCTGAGTAGTGCTACCCTGAAGACTTGAAGCTTAAGCCCAGTCACGGCATAAAAACCTCCCCAGCCTTGTTTTCTTTTGCAGCTGAGATTACCCATTTAGAACTCATAATTTAGACTTTTCTCAGATAAACCCCCTTTTGTATTAATGAGTCTGGCCTGAGAGAGCAAGCCTGCCAACTGGATCCTTACTTCACTAGTTCACAAAGAAGGATGCTTATTCTAGCCTTATGGAACACACTTGGTCTACGCATTGCCATTTAACAAGTGGGAAATAATGTAGTAAAGGTAGAAAGCTGGTTTCTGTCTCTTTCAAAGTCAATATAGGCAGGGAAATAAAACCAGACACGATAGTGCCTTGTTAAGCTTTTTAGGACTACTCTTCTCTTTACCTTGACTGTTTCCTCTTTGCTGAAGTCTGATGGGCTTCAAATAAACTGGAGGCTTGTGAACCGGGGAGCCTAAGCCCTCCTGCTGCTAGGGAAAGGTTTATAGACTAGCTCCTTTCATTATTGCTTTATAAATGGCATTGTTTGATGCAGAGTGTACTGCAGCTTGAATAACAACTTGGAGGATGTTAGTTAATTTGCTGTTTGCAAACTAGTATCTTTGGGACAGATGGGAAATATTTAATAGGTTAAAGTTATCTCACCTCATGCTTAAGCCTGGGCAGCACCTGTTGGATGTATGCAGGCCTTCAGGGCTACAGATAGCAGTGGGTGCCTTTCGCTCAGTAGGTAGGTGTGACACCGACATAAACCCTGCATATTTCATCAGGCCCTTGCACAAGATGAGGGAGCCAGAACCTCCATCAGCATGCAGCAGACCTTTGTGGATCACTTCTCTCTCCAAACAGCAGTGCCAGGATTGGAGCAATGAGTTTGCATACAGCCTGGCTCAGTCTCAGTGCCCTCCTCAATGGGGTAGTCTTCTATTGTTTGGTACAGTCAGCATTCCCTGTTTCAGAATACCTGAGTCTGTGGCATCCACAACACCAAATTGCTTACTCCAGAGACAAAGATATTTGGAATGGAAAAAGGTCTGGGATGTCTGACTTTAAAAGTGCCCCTTCAAAAGCTCTGGTCTTTCTGTCATAGCCCCATCCATTCTTATTTTCTTCCTCTCCAAACTTCACAGAATCATAGAACCAAAGAATATGCTGATTTGGAAGTGACCCACAAGGATCATTGAGTCCAACTCTTGACCCTGCACAGAACAGCCCCAAGAATCACACCATGTGCCCAAAAGCACTGTCCAAAATATTCTTGAACTCTGTCAGGCTTGATGCTGTGACCCCTTCCCTGCAGAGCCTGTTCCAGTGCCCAGCCACCATTTGGGTGAAGAGCCTTTTTCTGATGTTCAACCTAAACCTCCCCTGACACAACTTCAGGCCATTCCTTCAGGTCCTGTAATTGATCACCAGAGAGAAGAGATCAGTGTCTGCCCCTCCTCTTCCCTTCATATGGAAATTGTAGAACACAANTCCCTGCAGAGCCTGTTCCAGTGCCCAGCCACCATTTGGGTGAAGAGCCTTTTTCTGATGTTCAACCTAAACCTCCCCTGACACAACTTCAGGCCATTCCTTCAGGTCCTGTAATTGATCACCAGAGAGAAGAGATCAGTGTCTGCCCCTCCTCTTCCCTTCATATGGAAATTGTAGATCACAATGAGGTCTCCCCTCAGTTTTCTCTAGGCTGAAGAGACCAAATGACCTCAGCCACTCCTCATATGGCTTCCCCTCAAGGCTCTTCATCATCTTTTCACCCTCCTTTGGATACTCTTTAAGAGCTTAATATCTTTCTTACATTGGAGTGCCTGAAAGTGCACACAGCACTCGAGGTGAGGCCACCCCAGTGCAGAGCAGAGCTGGACCTCTCCCTTGACTAGCTGGCCGTGCTGTGCCCAATGTTCCCCAGTACACGATTGGCCAACCCAGGGTCTTCTTTCTGTCTTCCATGGTTTCCTTGTGTTTGCCTGGCCGTTTTTGCCATCCCTTGGTCCCCCACCTCTGTGACAAGTAGGAGCCAGGATAAACTTTTTGTTCTGTACCTGAACAAGTGAGTCCTGACCACTGTGCTGGTGCCAGCTCAGCATGGGTGTGCAGAGGAGGGCAATTTTAGGATCCAAGAAACGTTCTTCAAAGAAAATAGATGTACAATCAAATATCTGAATGATGTTGAGCACCCACTATGGCACAGGCATACGGCTCATCAGAAAAGCACTGCAAGTTTTTGTGATGTCTTTAAACTGACCAGATGTCCTGCCAGCCTGCCAATGACTGAGAAGGTGCTTTAGCCCGCATGGGGAGAGCAGAAACCTATTGCAGAGTTTCCTAGCACATTGAAATGGCCCCTTTTCATCAATCTTCATCTAAGGACAGAGATCCTTAGCTGGGCTGGGTCAGGGACCAAAGTGCCATGGCTCCCTGAACAGGAAGCTTCGTGGCTGGAGAACCCTGGACCATTGGAAGCACTTTGAAAGAAACTCGAGGCATGCAGTTAGATGTTGTACTGAGTGGCTAAAAGAAAAGGAGGCCCAGCAATAGTAAAGTATGCAAAATATTTTCTTGATCAGTTTTTGCAAGTAGAAGTATAAACAGATGTGCATGAGTGAGAATGATATGACAATGCATTATGACTGTTTTTGAGTCTTTACCCTCAATTGCTTCTGATATCACTCATACACATCCAGCTTGAGAAGTTAAAAACAGCTTTTAGACATTGCAAAAGCAGTTTTTACATTGATTTCAATGTCTCATTGATGTTAATTTATTTGTATGTGATGCTAAATACTTGAAATCAACCCTTTGGGTAGCTTCCAAATGAGTACCTTGTGACAAAAGCTAAAGGCAAATGGAATGGGCTTTTGGGGGAACAGAGAGGGAGGAAAACACACAAAAAAAAATGGCAAATAACAAACAAAAAGCCTCAAAACCAAAACAAAATACTGGCATCTTTTAGTAAATACAAAATTCTTCTGCACTGTTTACACTCCAAATGCTGGGGTACTGGAGAGGGTAAGCAATCAAGAGTGAGGCAATACTTCCACCATTAATATTTACTATAAATGCCTGTTGAATTTTTATTTATTGTCAGTCTGAATGCAAAACACCATGAAAATAAGTGAATCAGATTTGCCAGAAAAATAAAAACACCTTTACTTTTTCACTGGTGATGGTGCAAGTGGTGGTGTCTGTTGTAAGTGTCTGGAGTCTGACTCATTTATGCTGTTCTGACATCTCGCCAAAGCTCTAGCCTGGGCACAAATGTGTCCCAGAGCTGTGTGAAAAGGCCTGAGCAGTGTACAAAGAGACAGGAATTTATGATTTTTGAACCTGGCAGTGCTCTCTAGGCCAACTATGGAGGAACTCTGCTAGGTCTGCCATACATTGCCTCATCTCTAGTCAGTAAGGGTTACTATCGTCATTTGTTGAATGTATAATAGGATTTAGAGATGGATTAAGCGAAATGTTTTGGCTTTAAAAGACTGTTTTGTTTTGTTTTTCTTTAGTTTCATGGAACAAACCTCTTTTCTGCATTCATAAGAAAGGTTGACCAGTTTAAACAAAACCTAAGGAAAATTCTTGAGTCAGGCAATGATACTGCAGTTCAAATATGTTCATTCTGTTTTTTGTGGTGATGTGGCATCATCATACACTAGAGTTTGTTGTTTGTTTTTCTGACTGATGTGTAGCCAGACAGAGATTCTAACTTAAAAGCTTAAGATTCAGACTCTCAGCCCAGGTTTTTGGAGAATCATTATCACTGCAATTGAGCAAGGAGATGCTTTACGGATTAAACAAACCAAGAAAAAATAAATAGAGAGCTCACAGTATTTTTTCATGCTTGCAACCTCATGACATTTTGTTTTTCATATCTATATTAAGCATGTGATGTTGAAAGTTACTATAAGTCAAAGACTTTTTCCTATTTCCTGAAGGATTCCAATACTCCATTTTTTTTTTTTTTCATAAGGGAGTAAAAGCTGTTTCAGACAGAGCACAAACAACTCTTTTCATACCTTCCCTAAATTCAGAGAAATAATAATACAATCAACTAGGATTTGTCTTCAGTGGATTACTGAAGCATGCTTACTATCACATTAATCCTGTTCATTCTTTCAATTCAAAGTTTGTTTGTTTGTTTGTTTATTTGTTTTTTTTCTTTACTGTGGGCTGAATTTTGCTTATTCTAGAACTTGACTGTGTTTGGGGAAAAGAGAGAAGGGACATTTTTTAATTTGAAAGATCGCGTACATGCACATAATTCACTTGTGTCAGGAAGCTGTTCCCTCTGCTCTGAGTTCCTGCTGCCTTGCCATCACCCACAGTATCTTTTCTGATCCTTCCAGTACAAGGAGAGGCCCCAGCAGGTATGTTTGTTGCCAGACTGGCAAGGTGCTGTGACCTGTGCCTGCCACATGATTTGTCAGATCAGATAAATGACTCCTGTATCTGTGCCTCTGTTACCTCTGGAAGGCATTTTCATCTTGCACACAATCCAGGGAGCTGTTGCATTTAGACTGAAACAATCACAGAAAATACAAACCAGAACCATATTACTGCACTGTGTTATTCAAATGAGAGGTCAAATTACCCCCACTGATGTAAGCAGGGTTGCCAAGGTCTAAATGAAGACACAACTTGGCCAAAGGTCTGTTTCTAATGTGAGGTTTGAAGGCTGGTAGGTCTTGCATCTAATATCAAACAGCTGCGAGTCAGTACCAGCTCCATTGAAAAATATGCACACATTTCCAAAAAAATCCTCCCCAAACAAAAACATAAAACCCAACAACCCTGAATCTTGATATATTATTTAAACTTTGCCAGCGTTAAACAGTGATTGCTAATTGTTGCCTACTATTTTAGTTTGAGTTCCCTGTATGAGACTACTTAGGTGCATTAAAGCGTGCTAAAATATTTCAGTATAATGCTCATACTGCTTCTCCTCCCTGCTCTCTCTCTCACACATACACTCACACATGCCTCAAGGCCCTTTACTAAAATGCAGGCCCGGTTCTTGTATCATTTGTACCCCTGTAGATCTGTGGCAGCTTCTCTTCATTTGCATTTAATAGCAGAAAGAAAACTTTGGATGTGAATTTAGTGAACTGTTAGCATGAGCAAGAAGAGAGGTCATTTATTAATCCTTACTTTCATTTTGCTATGCAGCTTTTGGTGTCCTAAGATTACATGAGAAGTCACTGTTATAACTATAATCACTCAGGAACTCAACTACAGACATATAATAAATGAATACATTGCTCAGAAATTGTTAATGGCCAGCAAAGTATTCTTTTTCTGAATTACTGCCAAGTTTCAAAACTGCATGTGTCATCTTATCACGTACTATACATTAAGTGTTGGTCATGTAAGTCAGATCTGCCCTATGGGTATTTTAAATTGCAAACATAACTTTTTGAAACTCTATTGTAATGGTTTTTATTTGGCTTGGTTTCTAAATCAACATAGTTTGTTCATACCACTTCAATTGCTTTTTCCTTATTCTTTGCCACTTCTAAATCCTTTATCTGAACAAGATACAAAGATCAAGTAATTTGTTAGGCAGCTGAGCATCTAATGTTGTCTAAAATGTCTATAAATCTGTAGTAAATTTATAGTGTGTACCTTTTCTTTTTTTTTCATATGTAACCAGTAGAGATATGGAACTTAAAACAGCATAGAAGTTAGCCATGAAGGAAGCATATTCTTTTTTTTGTTTTTTTTTTTTTTCCCCATCAGGTATTGGCAGTAATAAATTTGAACCATTAATGATAATAATGATCTCAAAACATTTGAGTTTAGTCATCTTTCCTCTATTGTATGGTTGCAGTTTTACAGTTCACCTGACACCTTCCTGCTGTATAACATAGCTCTTAGTTTGGATGTAGTCTCTTGTACCACATCTTTGGGGTTCCGTTGCAGAGCTTCCCTCCTGCCTAAGACCAACTGGACTGTGACAATGCCCAATGCCCTTTTTGGTTTCTTTTTTCTTCCCACATAGTGGCTGACTCTATAAGCAGCTGCTCTTGAAATTCCCAAACCACCAACAATAATGTGAGGACATGAGGTTGCATGGTGCACCAGAACCTAATTGGGTCGCTTCTACCTTGGATGCTATCTGTTCAGGAACTTTTGAGAATATTTTAGGAAGAAATTCTTTACTGTGAGGGTGGTGAGGCACTGGCACAGGTTGCCCAGATTACGGATGCCCCATCCCTGGAACTGTTCAGGGCTGTTTGATGGGGCTTTAAGAAATCTCGTCTAGTGGAAAGTGTCCCTGCCCATGGCACAGGAGGCTGGAACTAGATTATCTTTAAGGTCCCTTCCAACCCAAACCTTTCTGTGATTCTGTAATTCTATGTTTTTTCTTCTGTCATCTTTCTGAGAACAAGAAGCAGAAGATACTGATGTTCAGATGAAAGCTTTGAAGAGAAATAGATAGAATTATCTCTGAGAGTTACAGGTGGATAAATGGATCAGTAAAGAGTTACATATTATGTGCTAATATATCTATGAAGTATGAACAAACTGTGAGGAAAAAAGAAGTCTGGAAAATAGAACCGCAACATCTCAAGTTAGAGAAGATTAAAGTAGCTCTTCCAGCCATTCTATTTCAATGAATTATTGTATATATAAATCCATTTACGCTGGAAGTTGGAGAGGCCATTTGTTTCACAAATACCGGTGTTATCCCTGGAAATAGAAATGGGATTCTGAAATTAGTCATTAATGATCACACTTTAGGGTTTAAGATAGCTCTAATTTCAAGGGGCCACACATACCTTAATTCTGGCAATCAAACTAACATTCTGTTGAGAAGGCTTTTATCAGACAGGACACTACAGCACCTGGCTGCTTTTAGCTAAATCCAGAAGAACAAACCCTGTTGTCATCAGTTCTTGTCCACAGCATCTGAAATTCAAGATTTCTTTGCAGCACAGGTAAAATGGGATGCTTCTACCATGGGGACAGGATGGTTTTAGCTGGTGCATCACAGTTATGATGAAGACTCCCAAGCTACCTTTGGTCTTGCTGTCTCTAGAGGAGCAGCCCAGTACAGGGATCTTCCCTGGCTGCAGTAGCAGGCATCAGTCTGGCTGCTGGGCCACTTTTGCTGCAGGCAAAAGAGGTGGAGAAGAAAAACTCATGTCCCAGGCATCTGCCTGCTTTAGTTATGCTTGGAGCTGGTCCTTCTTCAAGAAAGCAGATAGTCTGGGCAAACAGAAGAGTGCTTTTGATGGGTGATTGCATACTAACATCTTTAATTTGTAATCTTAACTAGAAATGCAAGTTACAGTTGGCTAGAAACTGCTTAAATAAAAGTCAAGCAAGACCAGTGATCCACTTGCAATGATGGGAAATGTGTCCTTAATATGAAAGAAAAAATAGTTCATAAATACTCTCTCCCAGATGAACGCCCAGAAAAGATCACAAAATATTTTTCTCATTATTTTTTCTCAAAATATATTTTGAGAAAAAGAAGGAACATCCCTATTTTCTATGTGCTAAGACTTTGGAAGTCAACAGCCTTTTGGAAGTATTTCCCCAAAACCAAACCATCAAAATGTACTTGAAATAAGAAATATGCTGAGTGTTTTCTGATTTACTTAGAATGGGATTCAGTCCTTCCCACAAGAGATCTCCATCCCGTGTAATGAGAAAAGGAGCCGTCAAAGAGCCAAGGAATGGTGTTCTGATTGGAAACTCACTCTTCTACATGTACTGAAAAACTGGGGTGGACAGTTAAATCAATCTAAAGTAATTTCAGTACCCAGAATCCAGCTTTTGGCGCTTTTGATCCCTGAAAAATATCAGCCAAGTTTTTGTTAACTCTGCCAACTTCAGAAGGTATTATACCACTCTTGGGTATACTTGCCCTTTTTCTTCTTGACTAATACACTAATTTGATTGATTTTTTTCTATGCTTAGAATTCTGTGGATTGATACGCTTTTCTGTGACAATGGGGAAATGTTCTGATTACAGTTAAACAACATAAAGTGTATGGGTGTGATACATTCCTGTGCTGCTGTCTCTTACTCTAATTTTACTTGATCAAAGTAGCTACACCAGCATAAAAGCACCAGAGATGCAATGAATCAAGCACACATGCAAGGCAGAAAACATATTTTTCAATGAGATATGAAATAACTTCAGTGTATTATCTAAACTATGATACAGTATATGTTTTCCACTGAAATCAAAGATTTATACAATGTGACACAAATCCCTCTGTAAGAGGCATAAAATTTACTTAGAGGAAATGGTGAAAAGACATTAGATCTATATTTTTAAAGATCTATTGTTAATTTTACTAATAATTTTCTCAAAATTTGCTCTTTTGAAGGTAAATGTGTCAGTTATAGGTGATATTATTTGTATTCCATGTAGCATAAGCTCAGTCAGCTTTATTCAGACCAAAGTAATTTTCACTGTTCACCTTTTTTATATCTTCACTAGGTAACAAAAATCTAATATAAAATGGGAACACCTCTCATTATTTCTGTGAGTGAATAAGAAACCTGTCCTATATTAAGCTATCAACATAGAAGCAAAATCGTTAGGGAGTAAACAGTCATCTTCCTGCTCAGTATCCACTGTCTGATATAATGAGGATGATGAACCAACATTCTGCTTACATTCCTTACATGATTTGTGGAGGAGTTGCTATTCAAGCAGAGCAAGAAATAAATACTGGTATAAAACTTTGTTAAAATTTAGACTTCCCATCCTGTTTGTTTTGCCAACCCAGCATCCTGCAGTTTCATCTCTCTGCTATTATGGTCTTCTACCCAGACTTAGCTGCATTTTAATATATCAATTGAGACTAACTTAATTTATTTGGGTTTCTTTTCCACACTTTACCATTTGTAACTTGTGATATAACTCCTGTAGTATTATATGAGTGAACTATAAGTTGTTTTCACAGCGGAAAGAGGTATTACCTCCCCTGTTGTGGACTGAGAGCTAAAGTTATGCCCTCACAGACTGCCTTTCCCAGGGCTCCCTTCCCTTGTCCCAGTGTAAGCACTGCGTGACCCTGCTCCCAGGGATTTCATCTGGCCTGCAACGTCACTGCTGTAAGTGCCTCAGTGACCCCCAGGAGAGAGGACAGCATGCAGTCCTTCTCTGCAAGTGGGAGAAGTGGCATTGTCCTCCAAGCAGAAAACATGGTCACCAGGCTAGAAACTGTGGGAGGAAAATGGGGGAATGACTGTTTCTGAAACTTATTAAGACGCTATGTTAGGACAACATACATTTTATTATAACTGGATCTTACTATGAGTAATATTTCCTAATTAACCACAGGGATTCATGAGCTTTGCAGACTGAAAGACTGAGCATAGGAAATGTCCCAGGTCTGGTTTTAATCAAATTTATGTCCTTATGAATTGCTTGCTTTTGCAAAAATTTTCAAGAGTAGCTAGTCTGAGGAATGACCCAGAGGGTTTAAAGATACTTCCAGTTACATACTGGAAACATCTCTGGAGCCGTACCTGTCTTAGTTAAAAAAAGAATTATCTCTACAGAGCTAGAGAACACTTCTGAGTGGACATGAGAATGCTGGATGAGCTCATTGCCTCTGTCTTCCATAGATCTATTCCAAAACTTGCCAAGCTCATTGGGGACTGTCTTCCTGTCCATGTAGAGCCTGCTGGGTCATGAATCTGGAAACTGGACTTTTGCACACAGATAAGGATGTACTTGTAATAATGGAAACCTTCAGCTCTCAAAAATGGTTGGGTTATTTAAGGATTCCTTAATGGAAAATACATTTTTTCTGGTGTGGGTCAGGCTGATTTTGACTGTGCACCCACACACACCCACGCCCACACCACTGAAGGACTGGAGGGCTATCAGCATGTGCTGTGTGTTAAAAATGTGGCAGTAATATCTGTGTAGATAAGCTCAGGGAGAACCTGTGCTCATACAGATGACAGTACTAAGGAGGGAAGAGGAAGAGGAAATTGGAGCATGGCTACCAAATTTACCTTGGGTCACACTGGNGAGAACCTGTGCTCATACAGATGAAAGTACCAAGGAGGGAAGAGGAAGAGGCTACGAAATTTACCCTGGGTCACACTGAGGCTATGTGTCGCTCAATGTCACAGCCCTACACAAGACAAAAAAAAAATGGCAGCTTTTAGAAGAGCTAATGCACAAGAAGGTGTGACTGGAGTACGCATTTTGGCATCTTTTGTTTTTCATGGCAAATTTGTGTAAAGAAACATGTTACAGCTAGAAGATGTATAGTGCTTTTCTGGCTTGTGGCTATTCTCCAGCAAGGAATATACTGTTTGTGAAAATTAGGGAGTGGCTATTTCAGATAAAATTATAGTAATCAGAAACTTTAAAAAATGTGTGCTGGATTGTTTCTTCTCAAAACCAAACCAAAATAAGAAAAAAAAAAAAAAGCCCTAGAAAAAAAGATTTTTTATTGCATCTTCTATGTGGGGGTATACTAGTGATCCAAGTGCACTGTTGTGATCCTGTTGTGGCAGGATCTAATGGCTCCAGAAGTCAAAGTGTCTATGTTTAGGTGGCTGTGCCAGTGCACCAGTGTTGTGAGGATCTCTGTGTAGTGGGCACCTGCTGAGCCAAAGATTTGAGATGAATAGCACCCATATTGATTTGCCTATAATGGAGTGGAAAAGAAAAATGTCCAGGTTTTGTTGCAGGTATTTTCATGGGGTATTAAATTGGTGGATTAGTTGCAAACAGCAGTACTGATAAAGTCTCCTGTCCATCTTGATGGTTGGGCCTTTCTATTAAAATGACACATAAATAACCTATTATGTCCCCCACCCATGGAAATTCAAATGCACCTGTCAAGTTGATAAAGCACTTGCCTGGAGGGAAGCATTGTTTACATTTTCACTCCATTCTTCAGAAAAAGTGAGATTCTAATTATTTTTCCCACTGTAAATTAATGCTGACTATGATGGTTAGCATATCTCTGTATTGTTATATCTATGCAAAAGTTAAATAATAGAACTGATCCATCATGTATTATGCAATGTGCATTTTTATGACAGGCTTCCCTCTGATCTTATTATGCCTTTCTTCACAAATACTTACTTTTTTATTTTTTTTTTCCTAGCAGCTGGGGGAATCTTTGTTGACTGCTGGTTCAGAAGTTGAAATCTGTCCTGTGTGAAAAGAAAAATGCAATTTACATGTTTATCTGGTGCTGAACTCCGCTATCTTCCTAGAAGGAAAAAAATAAGGATATAAGAGTATACTCCATTAATAATAAGCTTTATTATAATAGACAATTGGTCACAGTAGGCTAAACTATTTTTCAACAAACCAAGCACATCAAATGCAGTAATGCAATACAATTGTTCCTGGACTCAGATAGTAACTTTTAATTCAGAAAAAGTAAACTAGTTAAGGTAAAATCAAATGTGAACAGAATCTTTCTTGCATGCATAAAATCATGTCATCCCTTTGCACAAAACTTTAAGCTGTGCCATACACCTTTTCTTAGGGTTCCTAGCAGTATTTTTGCTTAGTAAAAATTTTTTTTTGTACATTTCATGGTTCCTGCTTGAACTGAAGACAAAACTGCTGAAATACCACAAAGGGGCCATTTTCGCAATAGTTGCTACAAGTGGAAAATATTATTGTGAGAAGAATTCTTGCTATCTGGTTTCTTAACTGAAGCAGGGAAGAAGACATTGCTAAGAGGCTCTTGGTACACTCAGAGAGCTTTGGGAGACAGCCTGATCTTGCAAGTTACTTTTGCAAGTGTGTCAAACTCAACTGGTTTGCATACCCTGTTGAAAGCTCATGCAAACTTCTCTGAACCTTTAACTCTTCGTCTCTACTTGCTGCAGTGGATTTCCATTCCTAGATTTCTAGAGAAGCATCAATTCCAAGCATAGCTAAACTGTTTGCAAGAGCCAAAAATAAAACCCTGGCACAGGAAAAAGAGGGAGTAAACTGACAAGGAAATACATTGGAAATTGAGACACTTTTGGTTTAGTTTCTGATGAGCTTGCAATTGGGATGCTGGCCCTATGGAGGAAGAAAAAACATTCTTGGGGTGAAGAAGGAAGAGAGGATGAGATGAGAATGGAGAATGTCAACCTTAATCACCAAGGAATACCCAAACTTCTGCCATCTTCATTTTCATCCTTCCCTTCTTTTTTATAAAGAAACCAGCATTTGATTTAACACCACAGCTTACAAAATTATGTCAGGCCCTTCCACTACTCTCCACCCTGCCAGGGAGGTGTTTGTGAAACCTTTTCTTTCAGCTCTTCCTCTGTGGCCTATTTCTGCAGTGATGTCTGCAAGAAAGCATCTGTTTGCTGGTGATTATTTAGGAAATCAGATGAGATGGAGAGTTAAAGCAAGTAGCCACATAAATGTGTTCTGATCTCAACACAGGCTGTTAACTCCTTGTTCTGCAAGAAGCCCATTTCTACCTGTCTCTACAGTGCTAAAGCAATGGGGCTGCAGTGTGAGTGAGAGATTCTAGATATTTCTGTGGCAAATGTTTGCTAATATTTAGTATCAGTGCTGGAGTAGTCAGTGTACTTACTAGGGTTACTAAAAGATCAGAGCAAAATTACTGTATTCCTAAAAGGGGACAACCACCCTTCACAAATGTTCACATATGTTTTACTAAAAGTGTTTAAATTTGCTTTTCTATTTCACTTTCATTTTCCTAGTCCCCTTCCACCTGCTTCAAAAGAAATCTGGGTCTAAACAGGCATATGTATTTAGTAAAATTTCACAGCAATTTTGCTATTGTTTGAATTAAAAAAGAGGAAAATAGGAATTAAAATTCAAAAAACACCTCCCACAAGAGTACCATTTACACTATGCTCAACCTCACCAGCACAAGGATACACTGTTCCACTGCCTCCCCAGGAGGAAATTTTCTGAAGCTGAAGATTAAACTAGAAGCCCCTAGTATTTTACTAAGCCAAAATATTTTAGTTTTAAGTTCTCAGCTGCTTTACTGTCCATATAATGATAGAGGTTTAAAAATGTTATTCTGCTGCCAGGAGAAGATCTGTCCATCTGATGTAAATAACAGGTGAATAAAAGCCTATCTCATTCCCAGACACACATCTTGAATGCACAAGGCCTTGGACAAATTGAATGAAATCTGTGAACATGGACTTGTTTCTTTCAACTATCTTTTCTCTGGATTTAATCAGTTCCAAACAGTAAAAATAAAATGCTCATTGCCATTAAATTAATTGACAAACTTAGCTCCTTTGTTTTCTGTTTATATATTATTTTTGAACTGCATTGTTACTTACAGATCTGTCAGGGTTATTTTCACAAATTTTTCACAGAATGTCTTCTGTGGGCAAACTTTATCCCATAAGATGATCTGCTCCATGGATCTATTTACTATTTGTTGTTTCTAGTGTATTTTTGGTCACCAAAGTCATATAGTATTATTTCTGCTTTCTGACTGCATTACATTTGTAAACACGAGTAATGAATAACAAATGTTGATGAGCAGATAATGAATAACAGACACTCTTATTTACACAGATATGCCCTTGTATGCATTAAATTCCTGACTTCCATAGGGAAAATAACTTTTGCTAAACACTTTTGTATATACAATCCTGTCTGTCTGAAGTTACTGAAGATGCTTTCTTAAGTAACTGATTCCAGCATCCTTTATAAAATTTGGGAAATGAGGCATGGAGAGAGATTTCTCTTGTCCATCAGAACCAAACTCACTCTGGGCTTGGAATATACCAGGATTCTCTGGAATAGGAAGGGAATGTATTTTATCTCCTTTCCTTAGGGCAAATCAATGGACAAAGACGCTGCTATGCACAAGGAAATGCAAGAAAGCTGTGGCCTTTAATTTTTACTCACTAAGGTTTTTGCTGCATTGAATATCAGTTTTCCTTGACTTAATTCTTGAGATGACTTTTTCCCCCCAGATTTATTATTGTTTGGAAGAGAGTATTTCTACATTTGTATTTTTTAATGGGTGACTGAAGTGTGGACACTTAAAACCACAAAAGATTTAAATCAGAAAAAATGGGATGGTGAGCAGCAGACTACACAAACAGTGTGTGCAGCTAAAGAATATGTGGCTGCACTTTGTAATATATAAAAGCAGGAGATGAAAATCATCCCCTAGAAAAGACCTGCATTGCTGCTCACTGGACATATCCATAAAAAGGATGCTTTTGCAAATCACAAAGAAAAAGACCCGCTGCTGTTTCCTAGTGCTATGATGCTAAGCAGCTTTCCATAAATCTATTCTGGGATTTCTCCTTACTCATTTACAAAGAGGTTATTCTCTGTATACGCCTTTTTTCACCATTTAGTCTGTCCATGTCTGTTTGTTAAACAAATCAGGGAAGACTGTAACAACAATGCTTCAGGCATTCATAATTTGACTGAAACAAACAATTCCTGAATAATGGTCCCTTATGCTGGTCCATCATGTTCATAAATAGGATGATCTAGAAATGAGTTATCTCTCTGCAGAGTTACCAGGAGCCTACAAAGGCCCTTGCTAACCTGACACACTCACGTGCCTCATTATTGCCCTAGGAGTGGGGGCCCGTGCTGCCATCCTACCAAAGCACACTGCACTGTGTGTGAGTGCTTCATGGCATAAGGGTTAAATATGAGGAGTGTTGGTGTGGCTTTCTCACGGCGGTATGATTTTTGGGAATCCTAATAGCTTTTCTTGTTCGTGCCTTCCCTTGCCTTTTTGCCAATTTCATTATTTGTTCAAACTGAGTTCATTTTCACAACTTGTAAAGTACCCCATCCTTCCTACAGTGGCTTGGGGACTTTCCCCACTGACACATCCAATTCTCACCAAGGTCCATTGAAAACATCACTGGAACATGGACACCACCAAGGTGCCTTTGACACAGACAAGAAGGATGTTTTTAGATATTTCCATGTAAGTTCTTCTTTTACCAGAGTTGCTGGCAAGGTTTTCAGCAACAGTTTGTCAAAAATGGTGTTTGTAATGTTTAAGGGGTGCTGTGCTTCCCTCAGAGGTCAGCTTTTGTTATTTTAATTGTAAAGCTACGCTGGTTTAACAAAGATTGCCTCCAGGACAGTAATTCCCGTATTTACAACTCTTACCACAGAAAATGCATTTACCATATGTATGAAAGTTACTTGAAGTAAATACAGCACCCTCGACTTTTGATGTTTTGTTGTTTTGTTGGTTCTTTTCTATAATTTCAACACTTTTTTGCCTTTTTGACTGAAGTTAACAGCTTGTAATTTTTGCTAATTATTTGTCATGACCAGCATTAAGTTCCACGCATTCCCAACCGGTTGATTCCATTTTATTAGTTTTATGCATTTTCTTTTAATGCTGTTTTCAAATGGGTTTTTTTTATACATTTTGCAATACATGAGCCTGGAATTGGTTCACATGACATTGCTAATAATAACTGTAAACAGTTAAGAATCAGGGCTAATCATAATCAAGTGTTTGGACACACATGCATATTTCTCAACTTTTTAAAAAAATACTTTTTTCATGCTGGTGTCTTTTTTTTTTAAGACACTAGAAGTCAGTCTCTCTAATTCCCACTGTAGCTCAGAAAATCTGAGGAAATATTCTTTCCTTTCTTCTTTTAAAAAAGCTGTCAAACAATAGAAAACATCATAGTACCTTTACACACTAGCACGACATTTTCTGTACCCTGGCCTAGGAAGTATTGTAATATTAATTTGCTGTGCCTCTGTTGTATATTTATAAATATACATTTATCAATATATTTGTGTTTAAAGTGTGTTCTACTTCAGTAACATATTTCTCTACACTTGGTGTGGCAGAATACATTTATACAACAAAATACATTTTTATTTGTATTTACAAATGTATTTTTGTCATTTTTCTAGGTTATGCACTATAATTTCCAAAGGGTTGACATAATTCACCTTTTTTGTAGGAGAAACATGTTCCACGCATTTAAAAACCTGTGTATTTTTACGTCATGGTGTACGCTAAAAGAGCAGTGATTGAAATCATTGTTGTCAAGGAAGAATGTATTAAAATTATTAATAAGACTTAAACCCACATGAGACTTAGTGAATCATCTGATCTGACCTAAATTCATGACCCTTCCTCCCAGTTCTTCCTTTTTCATACTTGTACTAAAATAGGAGGACCAAAAGGAGAAAAATGTGCCAACACAATAAAGGCCAGTGAAAACTGTACATTTGCATTAGGTTGATGTAACATTTTATGATTATAATGGTATAAACAAATAAACTATAAGGGCACTCACATCAGACCTCATTTCAAGCTGAACTATTATAAAGCGATTAACAGCCTCACAGTCCCGCTTTAATTAAGTTATGTTGTGAAATATTCAGCATTTGAACCTGTTCTGGCCTGCCTCTTTTATCATTGAATTACCATCCTTAATGTGTTTTTCTGCTGAAAGATGAATTTCATTTAAGGATTACTGTACACTGCTCTGGCATTTTGTGGTTTCTTGTCAGCCCTTGTGAATCTAGATCATTGCTAACTTCAGTTTCTCTGACATGTCCTATATGCACAGTCTCTTGACTAGCCTGTCTCAGTGGATTTATTAACTCATATTGTATTCCTGTAGAAATGAATGGACATTTTTGATTAACTCAATGATAGAAATTTCAGATGACAGTAGAGTTTACTTTTGGAGCTTACTTCAGGTTATGTAGGCCACAGCAGCTCTCTAGTGACCTATCACTTCACAGAAATGTGTTTTGAGACTTTCAAGGCAGTGGACATCTGTCTGCCAAATACTTTTGGGTGGTGCTAGCAAAGAGGGAATGGAAAGGTCCTTCTGTGCTGGGGTCCGTAAATCCACAGACACAAACAGAGCTGCTCCTCCTTCCTGGAAGTGGTATTCAAATGTTATATCCCTCCAAACTGGTGCCTTCAGGTAAACTCACACTACCAGGTGGCTTTGAGGAAGAGTTAATGAGTGATAGTCCAGCGAAGGGGTCTTCTTTCCTTCCTTTCTAGTGCCTGCCTCAGACCAAGGCTATGCAACTCACCACAGTACCATCAGTTTTCGTACTGCTTTCTCTCTTTCAGTTGTCAGATGATCAGTCTGTGTTTTTGGTTTTATTTTCATGGGAGGGGCAGGGTGGATGAGAGGAGGACACACAGACATGTTCTCATGTTCTCGCTAGTCTCATCAGTGTCCTCAGAGGGAGTTCACCAGATCTTGAAATGTGACAACAGATCAGATGGGTTTGTGTACTCCCAATATCCTGCAGAACTGTCTGCTCTTGGGGAGGAGACAGAGGCTTCTGATGCTATACCCGGTCCCATATGGATATGGTGACATGGGGATGGCACTCAGAGTCAAGAATTTCCAAAGGAGGTCTTTGCCCTGGCAAGGTGAATGTTTCAGGTACAAAGGTTTGAGTAACATGGCCTCGGCTTCCTCACAGTAATTGTGTTGTGAATTACACTCAGATCTGGCACTGATTGAAAAAATAGGTGGTAATTTATTTGTGTGAAAGTAGTGGAAGGTCCACACTCTCCCCTGTGCTGGACAAGTACACAATGCGTATTTTTGCCCCCAGAGCTCACAGCTCAAACAAGCAAAACAGAGCTGCAAAGAAGGATGTGGTGTTCATATCCATAGCTTGCAAAACACACGGTAAATAAGCCCCCTGCCAGTTGATAGGACAAACACAAGAGAAGAACGAGCAGATTCAGTGAAAGTGAGATAAGATGAAGGTCAAACAAGAGGCAGGGGAAAGCATGGAACTCAGGAGGGAAGAAAACTTTGAATAAAGGAAGCTAGCAATGCAGAGGAAAATGCATCTAGCATAAAAGGGACACAGATCATCCTGTTTGTTGTGTTTCCTGAAGACTGAGTTTCTGAGCTGTGTCTCTCAACCATTTATCTTTCCTGAAGCCATAGATCAGGGAGGAGACACAGTTCCAGGAAAGCCTTGGTGCTCTTGAATTGGACAGGTTAGAAGTTCTGGTAGTGACACTGTGATGAGAGAGGAGGGTAACCACTGCAGGGGCTGCGGTGTGGCAGCTCTTGCAGCTGCTCCTCTGTGCTCAAGCCAACACTGTACCAATGCAAGTTGCCTTCCTGCTTCCTTGAGACCACTGGCCACATTAATTCTTAAGGAACACTGTGTAATGCAGGCATATGTGTTGTGTGGTAGACAGAAGAAAATACAGGGCTTGTCCTGGCCTTATGGCTGCTGTGTGTTCCAAACATGTTGTCCTGAATGAAAGCCTTTGAACCCCAGAGACTTTGGTGTGGAAAATTCAGACTGTCCTTATTTTACCTTAAACTTCAGATGACCTTTTCTTTTTATAAAATTAAAAAAAAAATGATTAAGGGTGATGTAAATGGAAGCCAGCGCTAAAATGAAGTAACTGATTGTGCTGTCATTCCTGGAAAAAAGTTGGAGATAATTTCTTATATATGTTCTTGCTTTCTTAATTCACCTAAAACAAATCCTCTCCTAAGGCAGTGGCTCATAATAGCAGCATGCACGTCAGGATCGTGGCATTGGCACACTGTGCTAGTTATGGGATTCCTTGTAATGCGTAAGAACAGCTGCGGAAATGTGAACTGGAACACAAGCAAACTGAGCTAAATCTGACTTTTCCCAAGTGAGGGGAAAAATTTGTATCTGGTTTTTGAGATCTCTTGTAAGAATCTTACCTCTTCATTTCAGCAAAAAAAGTAAAAGCAAAACTATACAGAAGAAGGTTTTGATGTAACTATCTTAAATGAGAGCTTTTCTTTAGCTAGCTTTGTGAGTAAGATCCAATCATTTCTGCCAGTGTAATACACATTCTTAAAAGAAAAAGCTCGTGCCTGGCCAGCAAAAGTGGTATTTTGTCTACATTAAATATAAATGTTTGGGAAGAGCATGCTGATGTATTGTAAGGTTGTATCAATATCACCAATCCCTTCCCTCTACAGAGAGAAGCAGCATCTCATGGGATAAAATGAGTGACGAAAAGGTCTTGCAAAAGTGGAGGGTTAAAAAGCTTATGCCTGCACTTCAGAGGCAGTATAAAAACAATGCTTCTCATCATCGTTTCTAGTTAAGGATAGAGAGTACTGAAGCCTTGTGCCTTGATCCGTCTGAAGTCTTGAATTCTGCTCAGCCTGTGTAAAGAATTAACATGAAAAAGGCTAAAAGGAAATTCTGACTGAGGTAGGGGGATACAAAACCTACCAAGGCAAACATGTTTAGAGCAAACTAGGAAGGCAGGTAGTTGTTAATAAAGCAGCTTTACATAATGCCCTAAAATACACCTAATTTACTCTGCCTCATCTACAATTCAGTTTGCAGCACAAGGTTATTTTAATATTATGCAGGGAACAGAGACTAAAAAGTGCTTGTGGGTACAGGAGCAAAGGCTTCTCAAAAGAGAAATACAAATACTCGCTCACAAAATTCTTGGGAAGTTTCTTTTTTTTTTTTTTAATCAGCATTGCCATTTTATTGTTTAACCTACCCTGCTTGATCTCCCTACTTTTGGTTAATACAGGAGTCAATTACAGCTTCATCTGTGCAGAATTAACTTTATAGAATATACACTAGGGATTTGTCTATCTCCTCTATTTAGATCTATGTCATAAAAAAATATGTAGTAGGGGACTGTGTGTGAGCACTGCATATGGTACAGGCTTTGCAGATTTATTGTAAAATCATTTTAAATCGGTTAAGCTCTTGCCAGAAGTTAATTAAATATGTTCCTTTGGTGGGGGGTGGGGGGCCTCTGTGTGTGTGCGTGTGTCCGGGGGG
>VXBU01008675.1:305240-332489 GCA_013400315.1 Bombycilla garrulus | reverse complement strand
GGTGTCTCCAGCTGTGACCTCCGGCACCGGGACGAAATCCCTCACGCTGCAGCCACCTGGAAGGGTAGCACCACTGTTCACGTCTGTGTCTACACGGTTCACCTCAGCGGCATCCAGGAGCTCTACAGGCACTTCCTCAGGCTGCCTGATGGAGCTATCATTGAGGTAGGTCGAAGCAGGCTCCTCGCTCCCAGATTTTGAAGGCAAAGGGGTGCATTTCAGAACTAGGTTGCATCAAAAGAGGAAAACAGGCCATACCTGACCCTGCCCGAAATATGCACTGAAAGCTTCCGTAGGAAGACCTCACTCCTAAAAAGTAGTGTATAATGAATGAGTCAATGCTTTTGCAGTGTAAAGTAGCAATTTCGGATTGTTTCTGGGGCCATTTACAGGCAGTTATGTAAGATATACATTGAAACTACATACACAGTGAGATTATTTATAAATTATATCACTTAGAACCTCATAAGGTCATTCTGTACAGGAATTATATATATAAAATATACATATACAAGGTAAGTATTCTGCACATTAAATGGACAGCTGTTACTACAAGTATGGTCATTCACTTTGTTTGTACTCAGATAGTCAGAGCTAAGGAACAGTTAGATTACCTACTGGCATCTTGCATGTTTTAAATTGAATCTTGGATGCTGTCAGCATTTCAGCAGCCTGTGCACTAAAATACAATACAGGATGTTATTAAAGAGACTTATCACCCATTACTTTTTTTGTGGGCTGCATTTTGTTCATCGCTTTGCTATTTTTATTCCAAGTGCTTTGAAGAACATTTTCTTTTTGCCTTTGGTCTTGTGTTGAGAGACTCTTAAAAAAAGATTGGCATTTAAGAGAAAGTAGAGTCAAAGAATATTACTTTGCCAACCCAGATAAGAAGTGGGAGCATCATCATGGAGAGCTTTTTACCAAAACTGGCACAAGTGATCATGAAACACAATGTTTTCATCTGCGCACTTTTAAGGTGAAGGTTCAAGTACATCTTTCCAGCATGAGGCAAACATTGCTTCTGCTCCCTTGGTTAATGTTTCAAGGCTGTTTTCTTCATTAAAGATTTTATTCTTAATATCTTTGCTCTACTTGGCTTTTAAAAGAAAATTTAATTTAAAGGAAACCATCCTCAAGGATTTCAAACATAATTTTCTGCCCGGGGAACTTGTGATTCACCAGAGTGAAGACACTGGAGTCTTCAAGCTGGCCAAAGAAAACAAGAGAGGGCATGTGGCCTACATGAAGTAGAACTTAATTACTGGAACAAAGAAACTGGCAAATCCAGGTCCATGCCCAAGTCTGTTGAAGAAACTCCCCATGTGAATAATTGACTAGACCTTTGCTAAAGTATCTTTTCCATGTTGGAGGTCGACCAGGAGGGCCAACTCTGCCTGTTACAAATGTAGCTTTTTGCAGAATGCTTTTCCCAATTCAGTTCTTCTCAGCTTTTCAGTGGTGAGGTTTCATTCAACTTCCACCAGACATTGGAAGGACAGTCTTTGAACACATGAAGCAATCTTAACCCAGTGTGCTGTTTCAGCTCATTAATCTGTTATGTACTTCTGAGAGAGAAGAAATGTGTTCTCATACAGTGTAGTTTTGTCTTCCCAGGTGAGCTTTTGAGAAGTTTCCAGCATCCACAAAGTAAGCAATGTATAATGTAGTGGCTCAAGCCACTTCTCTATAGTTTCCCATACCAGATCAAAACAAGCCTATCCCCAAAATCCATGACTGAGTCTTACCTCATTGTCTTGAAAGCTGCACATCTAATTTAGAAGACCAATGTGTGCTTTACAACATTCTTACTTGCAGATCTAAATGCAATTACAGTTAAGAAATGTGCTTAACTAATAATTGTAGTAAAGCTCATATACAGATCTTACATTTAGCTGATAACAGATGTAATTATACATTTGTGTGTTTTATAGGTCAGGGCTTTTTACTTCAGTTCCAAATTAGGAATATTTAATGAATTTTAAAACTATAGACTGACAAGTGAGAAGTTTGCTGCCATGGGGAAAAATACACCTGAGCTTTACCACCTGTTGCTGTTGTCACCCCTCAGGAACAATTTTTTTTTCCCCTTTGCTGCAGCTAGACAAGCAGGGGGTATTTGAGTGGGGTTAGAAAATTGTTTTGGAGTTGAAGGGTGCATTGCAGTGTCATGTATAGTTTTAAGAGTGTAAGAGATGAAAGGAACCTGGGCTTCTTGGAATAATTTTTTCAGCTTGCTCCCACTGTTGACAACTTGTTTTGTATAACCATCTTCAGTTTGACCATCTAGAGCTAGTTCTAAAGACTCAGGTAATTTAGTTTACCTAACCCTAGTCTGTCTTAGGTATTTTACTCCCAGTGACTCAATGGAAAGATTTTTCTGAATCCTTATAGTCGATTTGGTCAGAAGTCTCCTCTTATTCGAAATTTAATCAGTTTCCATTGAATCACCCATTGGTATAAATAAGATTTCTCTTTACCAGAAGTTTACCTATAGAATATAATTTCATAATCTTAACTTCTTTATTCTAGAATGGGTACAACACCTCACCAAAAGAAAAAAGATGAGTTCCTGTTTTGCTTTCCATTCCTCTCCTCACCTTTCCAGCAGTGGTAAAGGAGGGAAAGCTCTTCTCCCACATTGGTGAGGGCAGAGAGTGTTATATATTCTCTCTCCCTGTTATAGAAATGACAGCTGCCTTTCTTCTTTCTTCATGATCAGAAAGCCTCTTTTTCCTCACCAGAGACAATATGTTTGTATGATGTGTTGTGTTGGGACTGTAGAAACACAACCAGTATGAACAGGGGTTATCTTGTGGCAATTGTGGAGTCCTACATTTGTATATACATCTACCTGGTCTGCAGTGTCCACAGAGTAAGAAAACAATCAATTTTCACTTATTTTGCTCTTCTGGGTGTGCTAGTGGTCTTGTACAACTGCAGAATGGAAGAGGTAATTCAACAGCATCTAGGAACTCAGGGTTACATGCACCTTTTTCCTGTGACACAATTCTCCTTTTTACTACAGTAACATACCAAGGGTGAAAATGCAATTATTTTAGTGTAAATTTTTCTTTGTTTGTTCACTTTTATTAAAAAGTTCTGAAGGCATGTAACTCTGAAGACAGAAAAATGAAAAGACTTTGACTTCTAATTTCTGTAAGTTTCAGGAATCATACCTGAAAGAGCCATAACACTTATTCCTAAATACTACAGTGGAACCTCATGAATTCAGTAATATAGGAGCTAAGATCTGTCCATCAGATATTTAATGCTTTGTGCCATTTACAGCATGATAGGTATTGGCTTTGGTGGGTATTCTTCAAAAATGTTTAATTAGGAGGAAATGAACAATTTCGCAGACAACAACACAGGAATTATAATAACTTTGAAAAAGCATGTGCAAATATAGGCATTGTTCAGAGGGAACCATGAGCATAAGCAGCAGATTCTTAGCATTCAGCTAACTGAGGAGTGTGTGCAGGCTGGTGAGATCTGAGGCAGTGTTTCTCTTGCCGAGCACAAGAGCATGAGAACAGCACTGAAATCACCAGGCCAAATTCTACCTCAGATTCATGTGTTCAGCTCTTGGTGACTTTAACTTCAGATATGTTTCTGTATCTGCAGATATTCTTTGACAAGCATAAGAGGAATTTTGCATAATCTTGCTGTGAAGTCCTTGGATGCTCATAAGGAATTTACTTCATATTTACAGCCTCATCCTACTGTCTTATATTTCAGTGAAAGCAAGATTTTCTTATAGCCCTAATTCAGCAAATCACTTCAATGTGAACCTAATTTTATCCAAGGAGCCAAAACTCACTTTAATAATAACCTTTCTTTTTTCTTTTTTTTTTTTCCCAGTAAGCAAAACCAGTTTGTAAGTGCTGTGTGTCGAAGTACACTAACTAGGAATAAATGTCCTCTAAGTAGTAACATCTTTAAAATACTTATTTCTTTATGTGTGGTATTCCCATTAGAGGTCCACATTTCCTGGTATAAGCAGAAATTTCATGTCTGGTACAAAAAGTAGTTTTATAGATTTCATAGGGATGAGGTAAAACTAACTGTTTTAAAGGGAACATTAAGTACAAGGTGACATGTATAAATTGCCCTAGAGATTTTAAATAAAAATATTTTTTTTTAAATCTGTAACATAAAAATTATAGGGGTTAAACATGTAGGTGCAGTCTTTTTATCATAAGAATTGTAAAACTCAAAGAATTCACATGCAGTAAAAACCATTCTCCTTTTTACCTCTAATATATTTCCCCTTTATAGTAATTCAATTTAAGTGTTGGCTAACCAAGGAATGACCTTCCCAAAATAAATCACTTTTCATGCTTTTCAGCATCCATTAATCTGATGTTATTGTAATATAAAGGAAATTATTGAATTTTAACATTTTTAATGTATTTGAAATCCATGTGCAGTAAAGTTAATGACAGTGGTACGTGTTTGCTGTCTACATGGTGATAACACCAACTTGGTGATTTTTATCTCGACTTTTGCTGACTGGAGTTGATATCTCATTAAAAGGGCAAAGATAAGTCACTTTAACTCAACAAAAAATCAGTTTCTTATTATAGGCCTAGTAAACCTCAATATTGTAGGGAAAGTTTTTGTAAAGTACGATATTATCTATCAAATAAGCCTTCACAAATGTCAAGGATTCATCCAATTTAAACTTACTGGATAAAAGAGATCTGTTTTCTCTAATTACTTGAAAAGTACCTAGCAGTAATAGGATAAGACAGCGTAGGTGACTAGCCAATTACTTAGTTTAAGCTATTTACATCAATCCATATGCTATAAATTATGTCTAAACCCTCCTGCACTTCTGGAAATGTGAATAAAATCATATAAGTTTATTTTGAATACAAGATCAGATATGGTATGCTGAGTGACACTTAAAAAGAATGAAACAGTAACTGTAGCTTATTTTCTGAAGCAATCTTGACACTAATGCTAAATTACAGCTTGGAAACATCTAGCATTTTTACCTTTATGAGAAAAGGCTTTTTACATATTTAACATAATTCTAGGGAAAATATACTGGAATTATGTATAAAGATATGTACACTGTAACCAAAGGGCATTTATAGTCCCCAGTAGAATACTTACAGCAATTTTATTGCCATTTGGTGTCATTCTCTAACAGATATAAAATACAGCCAGTAAACAAACTAGACTTTAGATTTAAGCTGACAGCTGTTCCTTCAGAAGCAATATTCAGATATTTAATCTTAAGAATACTGAATATTTTACAATTGTTTGAGCAAACTATACTTTTAGCATGTGAAGGACTGCATGCTTTTATATACAGTTCTTGGATCTGATAATGACACTAAAAAACAACCTTAGAATAATCTACACATTTGTTGCTCTCTTATATTCCCTCGGCGAATCAACAAATTGCCTCATGTTTTATTCTTAATTCCACAAATTCTTTTTTTTTATACACAGTATTGCTATGAATATTGGGCCCTATTTTTTTCCAGTGTGTGCATAAACCATGCAGTTGACTCCAGCACAGTTTATGTATGGGTCTGAGTGCAGCTTTTTCTGGCCCTAATTTCAATAAAGGAACAAGTTGGCCAAGTTTACTGCAAAAGCCCCATGTTCTGTTTTCATGAAGAGTCTCACTTCAGTGGTCACTACAGGTTTATGGAGGAGAGAAAGGGGGAGGATTGCTCCAGCTCAGTTCCTGAGGTTGGTACCCCACCTCATGACTTCATCCTCATCTCACCAGACACCAGGAGGGAACAGCACAGCTCTGGCTTTTCTCCAAGCTGGGTCAGCTGTGGGGAGTGGGTGACGATGTTTAGGCTGGGGAGGATGAGAGGCTGGGCAAAGATAATTACTTGGTGTAAACTGACCCATTTTGGCTGGCTTCAGTAGCATCATGTCAACATGGCCAGTTCAAACCAACCATGAGTTGATTTCCTGGAAATCCCTATAAAAGCAGGGATTAACAGGAAAGGTTTGTCCCATAGAAGAGTGATTAATGCATGCAGGTGTGTCCATACTCCCGGGCTGAATAGTCTTTACCACATACTGCCTGCCTAATTCTGAGGTTTAATCTTGTCCCATTGACAACATAATATACTTTGCAACTGCATTTAGTGGGAGAATGATCTCTCTCAACATGCATTGAGGTTCAATTGGGAATTTTACATTTTACCAATTCAGTGAAGAAATAGTCCCATGGACATAGGCATTCAGATCAGTACAGCCTGCAAACTTACAGCCCTTCTGTTGAGGGTTGTGGCAGTATAGCAAGTTTCACTTCAAATAAGAAGTAAACCAGACTGTTTTAAGTTATTGCTGACAGTATATATTTCTTCTTTTATGTTATAATTCAATTAAAGATAATCAGTTTAAGAAATAAATTAGTTGTCCAGGCAGTGCTTTCCATCCCACTGAAAAGACGAGAATGTGGAAAAGAGATTTCCTGGAGAAATATTGTGCTTGTATGCTTTGTTCTTAAATTGATCCAGCTCATCTCACATGTGACATGTAAACCCTGTCTTGAAATGGACCCAGTCTGTTGCTCCTTGCCCTTGTGGTGGGTAAACCAATCCCTCTGTTGCAGATGAAGCAGATCAGCACAATGTGTCTCAGCTGAGCAGAAGTTATTTCTCCAGATCTTCTGTTTCAGGTTGTTTTCCCTGTTAAGTACAAGATTAGGTCCTTGCTTTTTTTCAGTAAACTGCGCTATAGTTTTAAATGGAAGCTGTGTCTATTAATTGTGAAACTCTTATCTGCAGCCAAGACTGTTGCAACAGGATGGAAATGCAGGAGGCAGCCTTGCTGCATGTGGCCATTTCCACCCTCCCTAGTGTTCTACAAATCTCAGATTTTATATACTCTGTACCCCAGAAAGTCACAGAGTAATGTGGAAAAAAATTTCTTTCCTCCAAGTGGCCTTGTCCTGCTTATCTACAGTGCTGTCTGTGCCCTGATAAGAAGACCAGGAAAGGAATGAGGCAGGTCTACTGCTGGACCTCCTCAGCAGGACTCACTGGCTTTCAGATAACCAAAAAATTACAGAACTACAGCACTATAGCCTGGTTCTGTATATGAATATTCAATTTTAAATCATACTGGCTTCTTTTATGCTTGCAGAGAATGTGGGGTGAGGAGCAAGGGTTACCTACCTAATCAACACAAACACAAATATATTATGTTAATGGAAATTTTAATTTCTTTTTTCTTGGGGTCTTGAAGAGTTAGAACTCTTCCTTCAGTTGTTTGCAGAAGGAATGGAAGCAAGTTCAAGCACACCTATTCAGTCTGTGCCAGTGCTCAAGGGAAAAATGCTGCCATAGCTCTCTAGTTGTATTATAGAACAAACAGCAGTGATGATAATTAAGGAGCACTTTAAAAGTGTTATTTTGTATTAAAAATACATCTTTCTGTTTCAACCCACTTTAAACACCAAGATTTCCTGTATTTTCAGTGATTTTCAGAACAATTTTATGCTGAAAGGGCAGAGCCACTGATTGCTGCAGAAGGTATTTTGTACTTTTAAACTCTTATAATCTGTATTCATCTATCACAGTTTTACCTGAATCAGCAGTTAAATCTCTGAAGTCAAAGGATAATTGCCAAAACAGCATTAACTTACTTTATCTGAATAAAAAATAACCTTTGAAAAAGTACCTTGCAGCTACACAGATTGACAAAATGCATCAATTATATTTTTGCTCACTTTATAATTACACTGCAGTAAGTGCACGGTGAACTTTACTACATGGTTGATTAACCATAAGGTTACTGCTATTAAGTCACTCTCAGAAACAACAACTTGGACTTTAATGTAAGAACATAACTCTGCACAACATCTGATCAAGTTTAAAAATCTGACATATCTATACAAGCTTCAATTTAAAGTACACAAGTGAATGATAGCATCTTAATTGTAGCAAAGGGTTCCTATTCCTTCAATCAGACATGCGGGGTATGTGAACAATCAGGTTTGGAAGAGCTCTTGGTTTGTGTTAACCAGCACCAAAGGAAAGGCTTTTCCAGTGAACTCTAAATACCCCAAGTATCTGCCTTTTTTTTGGTTTTGTTTTTTTTTTTTAGAAACAAGTCTTATGAAGGGAGCTGGGGTTGTGTAGCCTGGAGAAAAGGAAAAAAGGGGTGATCTTATCACTCTACAACTGCTTGAAAGGAGGTTGTAGCCAGGTGGGGGTTGGTTTCTTCTGCTTGGTAACAAGCAACAGGACAAGAGAAAATGGATCAGATACTAGGAAACATTTCTTGACAGCCTGAAAGGGTTTTCAGGCACTGGAAACGCTGTCCAGAAAAGTGGTTGAGTCACCATCCCTGGAGGCATTTAAAAGACATGTGGATGTGGCACTTGAGAACATGGTTTGGTAGTGGACTTGGCAGTATTAATCTTATGGCTGCAGTCAACGGTATTAAAGGTCTTTTCCAAATCTACCTAAATGATTCTATAAAATGAAAGTAGTGTTCCAGTTTCTGGGCAATTAGGGTTACAACTGGAATTAGGGTATACACTGATGGTACTTCCATATATTTTTGTCAGATTATTGTAACTGGAAAATATTTCTGTTTCTGTTAGTTCCCTAATGCTGTAGGCCCCCTTTATGTCTCTTGTCTTCTTGACTTTGTATAATGCAGAAGTCTTGCTATGAAGTCCTGCTATGATGTTGTATCTCTTTTTGACCTGACCTGACGATTGTTTATGCCATGAGAGAAACAGGACAAACTAAAACTGGACTATCTCTTAGTTTGAAATAATAAAACTAAAAATATTTAGTGTCAATGTTTCACGTGAAGTGGGGAATATTTAATATGTTGCCTCTTTCCCTCTGTTCCTGAGGATGCAGCACTTCCTACCTTTGAAGTATATCAAAATCAGAAGCACAGACTGTAAGATGCTTCAACAGATGGAAAAGAGGAATACGCAAAAAATACAATAGAAATAAGACATTATTTCTTTACATGTACTTGTGTTTGGAAAATTTATTATAGCTGTGCTAAACTAGACTTAGAATAGCAAAATTCTTTAAAATATTACTGTATTACTGGATCAACCTGATTTTTCATGCTAACATTTGAGTAACAGCAGCTACACAGAGCTGAGCTCAGTTACTTCTCAGTATATTCTCAGTGAAATTTGATTTCTGCTCAAATTCATCAGAGCAAATTTTCTCTTATATGGGCACTCCAAAACATGAAAAAAATTGGAGTCTGGGCGCTCTTGTGCAAAATGCCACCCACCTGACAGAAGCTGAGAATGTGACATGTGATGTGGTAACTAATAAAGAACTGAGCTGAATCTGATGCAGTGCCTTGGCTTTATAACCAGATTCCAGTTCTATAACATCTCCTCCTCATCGCCATGATTTCCTTCTTTGAGTGTATATTCTTTATTCACTCAAATCTTCTCCATGTGTCAGGAACATCATAAGAAGAAATTATGAAAAGCAACGGGCGTAAAAATCTCCATTCCACTGTTTTACTAAAGCATTTAGAGTGAGAAAAATTAGGTGAATTCACATTTCACATGTGCTTAAATTGTTAATCTCACTGCTCTATCTGTATTAGTGAATACATTTACAGTAAGTTTTACTTTATAATATTTTGGCAGAACTGTTAGAAAAATTGTTATAAACCCAGGAGTGGAACTGAACCATGAAAGCTAAAATGTAAGCTGCTGCAAAGCTGGGTTATTAGTATGACAGAATAAAATTTCACACACACAAAAGCTTCTAAGCTGTGATATTTTGAAAGCAAGGAGAGAGGGGTGGGGAAGGGTAATCAAAGTCATCTATGTTCTCTCTGATATTTCACTGAATGCTGCCATAATATAATGTTGGTTTTGTTTGTTCTGTTTTTCAGGCATTTGGTGATGTTAGTGAGGAAAATCTTTTATGTAAAGTGAGCACAGACCAGGAGCATACAAGGGAAAAAGACAGTATGCTGTGTACATCTACACGTATCAAGCTGAGGGAGAGGAAAAAGAGTACGGCAAGGTGGAAAGGTATTATTTTCAGTTTCTATACCTAGATGAAAAACAATCCTGATACCTAAGCATAAAATGATGGGAGTGACAGAAAAAAGCAAAATATTTTAAAAGAGTTTCTTTCGAGAAGGCTAGGGTGTGATCAGTGGCAACTGAAATTTCACAGCTATGTTTTCCAATGTGTTGTCATCCCTGGGTAGTTTCATCAGCTGTTGCAAGAATCTTGGGGACTGAAATGCTGTCCTTTACCTAAAAACAGTCACACTTCCCATTCAGAATCTCAATACGGTAACACAATCCAGAGCAATCTAACTTAGGCAAGGACCAGCATTTAAATTATGCTGGGCCCAGGCTTAAATCAGTTATTGTATATATATTTAGGTATGCGTCCAGACACATTTATCTAAGTGCAAAAGTCCAAATCTCTTAGACTTGTATTGTGTTTTCCACTGTGTACTGAGAGCCACTGGCCCCCTCACAGTGCCTAGAGAAGTACATGCAGAGTGGAACATCTGTGTCAAATTTTCAATGAAGTTGTTCCTGACCAAAGGTAGTATCAGGGTGTTTGGTGACAGAGTGCTACAGAACACACCTTAGGCATCACTGTTATTATGAGATATCAGTTTCCTCTTGCTGCTTATCAAGGCTCATTGTAGCTGCTCCACAAGATCTCTGCACTCAGCTGAGTCCTGTCACTGTCAGTTTTCCAATGCCTTCTAAGGAGTAAAATTCAGTTAAAAGCACTTTGTGTTACCTTTAAATTCACAGTAATCATGTTTGCTAACAGAGAAACCTTGGAAAGTTCACATGAGCACAATAGACACATATTTTTAAGGAAACCTGGTAAATTTAGTGTATGGGCTACTGCTCCTATATCCCTTTTTTGAGGGGAGGGAGGTCATACACTAATGTTGGTGTATTTGTATCATGTATTTTTCTACATCCTTTTTTCTAATCTTTAGGAAATCGCGTTGTCCCTGACAAGAGCTAGTTCCTGCAGTAACATATGGTCCATGGAGTTGTATATATTGTGATTCACATCCATGGTATGGCTACTGTCTGATAGGATTTACGTTTCTGATGGCCACATCTCTGCCCATGCAGTGTTGTCCTGTGAATGCTTCCTTCGTAGCTCTTCTGTGGTTCCAACAAGCTGTGCACTGGGGTGAACTCACAGGATCAGATCACAGGTTGGATCGTGCAAACATAATTATTTCATGTGACTTTTTTTCCCTTCCCAGTTGTGGGACATTCCTAGATTTCTCAGGGTTGCTTGTTTCTGCTTTTTCAGTTTTGCTTGTACCTGTTAGCTGTGGTGGGGAAAATGTTGCTGATTTGTCTTTCAAGTTTCATGATTATAACATTGACAGTGTTCTCAGTAATTGTTCAGAAAACAATGGTATTATAACTGCAAGAGTGCGAGAACACGCAGAATAGGAGCAATGATGGCTTCACCCATCAGTTCTGTAGCCAAGTCCCAAAATGCTGCAAAATTTATGAGATCCAAGAAACAATTTTTTTCTGAGGTTTTTGTGGTGGCCATGCCTTCTTCCCTGTGAGTTACAGCAGCTTAAAGCATTTTGGAGATTATGTTCATGCTTTCTTAAAAGTATTAAGGGTAGAACTAGTCAGGTCTCTTTAGTTAGAACCAGTCAGTGCTTATTGTAGAACTTGTCAGCTCTCTTTAGTTAGAACCAGTCAGTGCCTATTTTATTTGGCTTCATACAATTGTATCAGAAATTGTCCATGCCCCAAAGGCAAGAACTATGGGAGACAACAGAAGAAGGTGGGAAGGGGAACGCAGGCAAGAAAGGTGAAATCATTTGTGCAAGACAGTCAAAGTCAGAGGAAAATGGAGAAGTAGGGGACAGACTGCCAGCATCCTGGTTCAGTCTTCCCTTTTTGTCTTGAAAATGAAGCTGGAAACAGGAAGAAACTTACCTTACTGCTATTTTGGATAGTTTATGTAGAATTCTGTAGTCAATTAAGATAGTAATTAGTGACATTTTTCTAGCATGTTATGGTTTTCTGCTATGGTAATTGTTTTCCAGATACATTTATGTTTGTAAGTTGTTACCCAATATCTTGAGCATTGTTGATTAATAGAATTACTTAAATCTATAGTTCTCATCCACCTGAATAAACATTAAATTACATTAGGTAGTAACCTAAAGGTTTAAATGTCACTCTTGAGCACAGTTTTAATTTGGGTATGCAAGATAGTGGTTTGGTTTCCACCTCTTTTCTGGATTGCTTTTTTTTCCAGTTTATTTGTTTGCGTGTGCATATTTCTGTGGTTATTTTATGAGTTATGCCCAGATAGAAATGGTGTTAAAAAACTTCTGAATATCTGCAAGAATTAATGTGATTTTTGTGGCTTTTACTGTGTAAGGTATTACTTGGATTACATCTCTCTGTCATAACAGGAATAAAATTGCCTTTTAATATTTACTTTGCCTGTTGAAGCTTTAAACTTTTCTTCATAACTCTGGAAAAGAAACTAACTGAAGAGAAACCACGAAGTAACCTATTGCAGTTTCTGGGTGACAGTACCAAGATGTTGTGGGCAGCATCTTACTATGTGCATTTTGCTGGCCTCATTTTTGCCTTTCAGCATGACTGACTAGGCAATATTATACTCTGGGTTTCTCACCACTGAGTTAAGATATCCCAGTCTGGTTCTGTGAGATTTTAACTTCGTTGCTGGTAATACAGTGTTGGAATTTAGTCTGATGGTGGGACTGACTTAAAGTGGGGAACCACCATAGTTTCAGTTCTGTTGATTTTTCTGACAAATGTGTATCTAGTATTGAAACTTTGATCAGCATGAAGGGTTTGACTGACCACTTTTATTCCTCTAATTATCTTGAAATGTCTCCACTGAATTTCATTTGACCTAGGATTTACAATTCTGTACATTATATATTTGTGAAAGCTGAATTTAAAATATGTTTAAATATTAGGTAAATTTGCCTTTTTTTTTTTTTAATGTAGTGTCCTACCTATTAATTTTTATTATTTGCATCTTATGGGTTCCCATGTTTGTTGGTCAATGTGCAGTGGGTGGCATTGGTTTTGAAATTGTTTTCTGAAGTGCTCCTATCAGCAGCATCATCCATAATGCTCAGTTATAGTTGGATAGTAATTGCCTGTCTATGCAGTGTTCCTTTGCAACAATTTTCTCCTGTGTAGCTATATATATGTAGTCATTACTGAAAAGTGTAAATAAAGAATCCTTTTAGTGATGTAGTTTCCCTGGGTACCTACTGTGCTCTTATTATCTAAAACATACTCCCCATCTGTAGTTCTGTTCTATTAAAGGATAAAGACATAACTATGAATTAAAAATTAAAATGCTTGTTGTAGATTGGAGAGCAGGGTCTATTAGAATATATCTGGCACTAGACTACCAGTACAGTAGATAGATTACACTGAGCACCAGTTAAGGAAGGGGATGAAAAATGAGTGATTTTCATCATTCAGTTAAATATAGTGCTAAGTGGTATGTGCTAGCATTAAAAGCAAATTACTTAGCACTTCACCAATCACAGCATGAGAGCATTCCATTGGAAACAGTATTTTCAGTGATGCTCAGTCCTCAGTTTTATTAAATAAATCCGCTGTTAATGCTTAAGGAAGCAGTAGAAGAAGTATTGCTATGATAATAAAAAGATTGAAAATGTAAAAATAAAGAGAAGCAGTACCTCATTACCTCATTCTAATAAATGTGCCGAGAAATCCTCCCTCTCTCTTAACAACAAAACTCCAAAGTGCTGGTAGATCTATAATTTCCTGTACTTTCTTTAGGTCTTCCTTCCTTCCTAATGAATATGACCTTTCTTTTTTTTTCCCTTCCTTATAATGACATCTTTTTTTTCTCATAAATCTGCTGCCATGTCACCGAACATTTTGATGAGCTTTTCTGATTCCCTCTTACATCTCCTTGATAGGATATTATTATCCAGTAATCTAAAGATGGGGAGCCTGATCCTCAGCAAAAGTACTTTTAGGCTACTCAGTTAAAGACAATGGAGTTGTGAGAATTTACAGTGCAAGAAGTTTTAATATTGAGGGCTGCCTTTATATCATGTAGCAACATTTCCTCCACAACAATGGGCATTGGAAGACACTCAAATCTGTTGTCTGAACACATGGAAGATGTGAATAGTCATAAACCTTTCTGAGTCTCAAACCATTCCTAAGCCACTGCCACCTCCTAAACAATAGTCAGGAGCTACACAACAAAATTCTTGGGAATGGCACATGGAGGAGATGGTCCAAGGTCTGAGCCAAGATTCATCTTCATTAGCCAGTTCAAATGTTAGAAGGAGACAAAATTACAGTTCAAATTTAAAAATTAGAAGACTAATGAGCCTATGCATGAAGCTATTTTGAGTCCTTCATTTTCCCTGTAGTGTCATTCTTCAGGAAATTCTGATTTGAGTTTTCTCTTATGACGAGGTTTGAAGGCTGTTTTCTTTGTGAAGCATATTGCTTTTGGCTGACATGGAGTCCATTCTCCCATGGCAGTCTTCACAGTGCTGTTCTTTGTGCTGGCAACTGGAAAGGTGTTGCTGCCATGCTGGTTTTATGGCCATCGCTGGGGCACACTCACACCCTTTCTCTAACATTTTCCTCCTCACCAATAGGCTGGGGATGAGCAAAAGCTGGGCAAGGACACGGCCAAGACAGCTGACTCAGAGACAAAAAGGATATTCCATACTATATGGCACTTGCTCAGCAATAACTGCTGAGAGAAAGGCAGACGAAAGGATGGCATTTGTTATTTATGACATTTGTGTTCTGCAAGTACTGAAGATCTGCTTCCTGAGAAGTGGCCAAACGTTGCCTGCTGATAGGAAGTAGGGAATAAAATCTCTGGTTTTCCTTTGCTTCCAATTTATCAAGCTGCCTTTATCTTGACCGATGAGGGTTTTTTGTGTCTTATCTTCTTCCCCCCACCCTGCTATGGAGAAGAGTGATACAGCAGCTTGGTAAGCAATTGATGTCCAATCAAGGTGAACTCACCAATAAAGAGAAACATGTAGGAAGTGATGCAGTTCATCTATTTTTAGTATAAATTTTTACTGGAGGTGTTTTGTGTTTTCTTGTGGCCCAAAATTTCTGGGGTTTGCATAATCACAAATTAGGTGATCTTGCCAATGCAGATACTCTTTCCACTTTTGCTTAACATATGCTTAACACTTTAGTGAAATCAGTGTAGTCTTATACAGCAGAAGTCTTTCCATTGTGTAGGGTAATGATATTAGACCTGAAATAAATATTTTGCAAAATATAGACCTATTTCAAAAAGTTTCTTTGTGAAAAATAAAATGTCCTTTTTCTTTTTTAAATATATGTTAAAAAACAAGGCATTTAAGCAATACTTTCTTTTCTTTATGCAGTAGACTTTTCATTCTCATTTCCCTATCTTTTTCTACATAAATATACACTCCGAAGTTTGTCTTTCCCCCCCGTTTAACTAAAGCTTTATTCGAAGTACTTCCTTAAACCTTAACAGACTTTTTTCTTTACCAATAGAACCTTTCCTTCTCAAAATATTTGAGGACATGATCTTTAATGTAGATTTTAAAATATAGAATTCCTTTCTTCATTTTCCTGGCTGGCATATAATGGTTCTGAAGCATCTTTCCTGGGTATGCCAATCCTGTCATATACACTAATATGAAATAATGACACAAGGTTGACTTAACTAGACATAATAGGGCATATTTCTAAAACATTCTGTATGGGAGGTATATGGACAGATCTTGGTACTGTTAATGAAATTGGAAAACTTCTTCATCTGTACTGCGACATATTTATAATAGCCTCCTATTCCAAAGGCATAGAGTCCTTACACAATAAAATAATAAAAATGGAAAAAAAAAGAACATTTTTTTTTCACTTCATGTTTCAGATGAATTTTAGAACTTCACCATTCACAGTGAATTTGGAGCAGCAACAGCTGTGATTGTGTCTAAAATCAGTGCAAGATTATTCATGTATATGTGTGCTCATGTGTACAGAATGAGAGCAGGACAGATTTAAGTGGCAAGACTCTATATTTTAAACCTTTCCAAAGGTTTTTCTCTTGTTGATGCTGTTTAAGTCTCTATTTTCCATCTTGGAATAAAAAAATCACTGTTTGAAGGCTTTTGTGGTTTTTTTCCACAGATATTTTCTGTGAATATATTAGAGAGGCTCTGAATATCAGAGAATATGCTTTACTTTTTCCATAACATGTTTCAAATTAGAGATGAAAAAGCCTAAATTTTTTAATGGTCTCATCACATGTTTTTTTTTTCATTAACAAGTGGTGGGCAGGAATAGGTTGCAGCTCCCGATTTCCCTCTGCTTGCCCTCCTTCCCCCCACTCTTTTTAAGCACTGAAAAACTTACCATATTACACTGACCTACCAACAGCTCTTAAACGATGGTTTTCCTTATGAACCACGAGCCTCGTGCACATGTATCTACCTTATCAGGGACACAATATTTTACCTGGGTCTGGGGCAGAGTATAGAAGCTAAGGGCTTGTCTCTGCCCCTCTGACAGCCTGAAGGAGTTTAGAAGGGGTGTCAAAAGAGCCAATACAAGCATGGCTTTGTCCAAAGGGAAAATAGTGAGCATAGACTAAGATGTTGCATTCAGGTTGCTAATTTCTAGCTTTCCTCTTCTACCCTTGCAATTGTTGAGGACACATCCTCTCCTTTGAGCACAGCTGTGCCACCTGAAAAGATCATCTACGGCTGCTTTCATGCAGGAGAAGCTCCCATGGGAGCTTTCCCTCACCCATTTTAGATTGAGCAGCAAATAACTTCTGCTCCAGCTACTCAAGCCTCACAGGACCATGTTTAGCCAAAACAGGTGAGAAAGCATGCACATGAGCAACTCTGCTAGCTGTTCTGGGAGAAAGGTGGAGAGGACAGGTGGGAGTAATGCTGCTCATCCAACATGACTGAAGTGGATTTCTGCCCTCTGTGTGTGTGTGTGTGAGGTTTAAATGTTTATTTGGAAGTCCTGTGTTTCTTATTTGGTTATGATTGTTGTGAGTGATAGGAGAGACCTTGAGGAAGGAGTCCTTACAGATAGCCCACTGGCTGGGGAGGAGACATGGGCTTTAACATTTCAGACAGAGATGAAAAAGAAAGCATCAAGTGTGTGCATATTATATTAAATAAAATGAAATTGATGTGTTTTTTTTTATAATTATTATTGTTATCCTTTCAATTATATACTCTGCTGCTGAGAACCTCAACCCGTGCCCAATTTACCACTCACATACCTTGGGGTAAGAATAGCGCTAAAATGGGAGCTGCCTACCAGCTTCAGACTTAACAACACAGAGGAAGGAATGGAAGCCTCTGCATGTTCCCTGAACACAGTGGATATCAGCCTTAAGAAGCAAATAGGATAATGGTTTCCTCTAGTACATGTGTCAGCAGCTCTGTGAAGCTCTGTGAAGCTGTGCAAAGTTCTGTGTGCTGGATTGGGAGTTGTGCTCACTCTACAGGCTGCAGACTTCTGAAGACTCACTTGACAGGGCCATACACAGTCCCAGATTTTATGCTCCTGGGTAGGATGAAATAAAAAGATGATGAGATAGATACTGCTTTGAGTGAGGGACCCAGTCAGAGGCTTCTCAAGGCTTCTGATCAGATGGGACATGAAGAGGAGAGGAAAGGAGCTTCCTACGAGGTCAGAGCTTTGTCAGCGAATGCTACAGTGTTTCTACTGGCTCTACAAGGTTCCAGAGAGGGGAGTGATTTGTCTGGGTAATTAGGTCAGAATTGTAGTAGTTTGGCTTCCTTTTATCCTTGTTATGTGGATAACCTGGATTTATTTTTTCTTCTCCACAGATTCAGCAGTACAATTTCAAAATTGACATGGTGCTTATCAGAAGTTAATAATTGGATAGTGCAACCCATTTGTTTGATAAAGCTGAACTGTTCATTTTTGGCTTCTAAAAGCTAATAGGCATTGTTCCTTCTTTGACATTTGATTTTAATGGCTGTAATGTTGCTCCTGTCTCAACAGCTATATGTCTGGGTGTTTTCCTTGACTCCACGCTTCCTCTGCAGGGTTCAGGAGACTTTTTTTAACACTTTAGCTTCTGGAGTAGTTTCCTTGCTCCTCCATTTGCTGCTGTATACTGTAGAGCCAGCAAAGGCAAAATGCTAGGATTCAGAGGTGGATTAAAGCTGAAGGCAGAGATAAAGGTTTTCCCAGGCCTGCATTGCTCTAGTTTATTTAGAAATAGTGTAATAATAAAAAATCCCCAAACCCTCTCCATTATAGTTTTGCACCAGCATGATCCTAGGAAGGATGGTAATGTGAGGCAAAACTTTGGTATAAAAGGGATGTGTAAAACTCCTCTGACTCATTTGGTGCTGAATGGACTTTTCTGAGGTGTCACTTTTGATACTATAGGACTGGGATAGTGCAGCTCCTTTTTCTTCGGCCTTCAAGCAAAATCAATTCATGAACTATGCAACACTGCTTCAAGACTATTTTTATGAGACTAGCCTAATTTACATATGGCATTGCCCCTACTTTATAGTCTTTTAATTGGCTACAAGCAGCTTACCATATTGATTGAAAAATTCTTCTTGTTACATTTAGGGCTATGGCTAATTATGATCTTTCTTCTCTCCTTGTCTTCTTGATTTGTAGTTCACATCTCCTTCTCAGGAGCTCACTCCTTTCTCTTTCAGCCTGGAGTCTCCTCTACTAGGTCTCATTCCCTCCCTGGTTTCATAAAACCTCACAGCTAAGCTGCTTGCATTAGAAAGATACTGAATAAGATGAACCTGGGGCTCAATGGCAAATTCTGCTTTCCAAATAAACACTGGAAAGCTCTTGGTAGTATCATTATGTTATCTAAGATTGGTTGTTCAGATAATATTTCAGTAGCAAACTAGAAAATATAAATAAAATTAAAAAATCAACCCTAAATATTTTGTTTATGTTTTATGGGGGCTAAACAGAGGTTACAGAGAAAAGGTCAGTTGGTAAATAAAATGCATATTTCCTTACAGTAAAATACAGTAGAATCCTTACTCAAAGGGCTGTTAAAAACATTGTCACTCTTGATAACTGTAAATGTGTAGCAAACTTAATTCATTCACTTATTGTTATGGAAGGAATACCAAAAGAAAATGCTGTGATGAAGTATTATTTTCCAGAAATCTGACTGTAGTAATTTCTCCTAGATGATGATCCAATGATCCATGAACTTATAACTCCTGCAAAAAATAAAAATTGATAAATAATGCAGAATATCCATCTTATTTTTAAGGCTGTTGCATCAAATTGCTCTGCAATCCTCACTGCTGGTGTAATCAATGGGAAATCCATCTCAGCAAGAAAAATGTGAAATGGCATGGCACACTGTCATGAGTAAAGTTGACAAAAGTTCCACTTGACACCCTGTGTCACAAACTGGGTGCAGAAATTTTAGCATAATTCAGGAATTAATAAGAGAGTTATTCCAAGACTTGGAAAATGTCATCACTGTCTTTGGAGTAAAATGTGTGAACTATTTTTATTATCGCATTCCTTAGTATCCATATTTCCTTCTTTTGCACCTTATTTTACACATTTAATTTAAATGAAAGCAAATGTGTTCTGGCTGAATGTCATATACATGTTGTATATAACAGAACTATGATTAACTGTATGAATAATTACCAGTTGCAACTAAACAATTCAGATGGATAGTTTCATTAAGAAAACAACATGGGGTCATTATAAGGTTCTGGTCGCTGCCCCCAATCTTAGAAAAAAATATAGTTCTCTGAACCACAAATCTGAACTGGTGATAAAATATCCCAAGTAAGCTCACATTAAGCTGTATAATATGCAGGCTGTTTGATTTGTATTGAATATGTGTCTGGTGGCTGGAACCCACTGTAATGAACTAGCCCACAAATCACAGCTTAATGGGAATCTACTTATACATATTGCTTAATTAAAAGTTGTGAGCTTATTAACATGTGTCTTTGGCACTGAGCTTTGGGGATGTAATCTCTGTGCAAATAAGACTAGGTTGTAAAAGTTTTATAGATTGACAATGATATTAAATTCCATACCTTAATAACCCATCATTTTCTCAAAGCATTGTTCCTATTCTGTATTCATTCAAAACTGTGACAAATTGTTTGTTTGTAATCCTTTACTGTGTAGGACTTCATGTTCTTGCTTTATCTCAAGAATTATACTGCTGATGTCTCATCTACTCTGTCAATTTTTTTTTTGGGTGCTGCTAGCTTTTCTGGCTGGCATACTAGCTCAGAGACTCTTTTTTTATTATAGAAGCACCCCATGGCACAACACTTTAGTCAGAATTGTGCCAGTGTTTCCATTATAAACCTCTGTTTTCATGGGTTTATAACTTTACTGTAAAAATTTGCTCCAGGCTCAAACTTGGACCAGAAGTTCCAAGAGTGGGAGGGAACATTTTTTAACAATTAGAACAAAAATCTGCAGTATGTTGCTCTTGGTTACATGACTTTCTTCATTTTCTGTAAGGTTAGTTTCAGAAATCCTTCAGTCCGATATTTTGTTCAAATATTTTTTTGGCTGTATCACATTTCTCTCCAATATTAATTCCACTTCATGGTCATTACTGAATAAATATCACTTAAGGAAAAAAACAACCAGAATAAAGCAATCTCTTGTAACGCTTTAAAAACACAACTTCTTTATGGAAATATTTATTTCAACCTACTTGGCACCTTCCCTTAGACACTTGGCAATCTGATGATGCTATATGGGGGAGAAAAAGGAAGAAAATTGGTAAATGGAGATAGATGAGCTTTCAGAGGCTGTTGCAGGATTCTGGTGGTTTTCGTGAATTCACATATGCCATAGCTGTTCTTTCAGAAGAGAATCACACATTTTCACATTACACCCTCTGAATCACAGGTCTGTTAAAGAGCCAAGAAAGTAAAGCTTTATTCTCTTTAATGTTGGTATCTTTCTCTTTGGGTGGGGAAAAGCTAACTGTGGATATACCTCTTCCCCTTAAGCCGTGTTGTCCATCCCCTCATGTCCATGTCCCACCAGAGAGCAGACAACGTTTTTAGGAACCATTTCAAACAAATGTGCTTCTTCATGCAAGAAAGTTGTCTTTCTTGCCAGAATCAAATCACTCTAAGTGCAAATGTTAAATGACTTGAGAGGTGAGATCTTGAGTCTCCATGGAGGACTTCAATATCGGAGGTGAGATCAGTCTGAGGGGAACCTCTTTAAGCCTCATGATATTTACCAGAGGTCTACAGAGTTGTTCTACCCTTGAGGACACAGGAGGATGTGTGGCATACCTTTGTTTCTGTACTTTACTCTCATGCTGTCCCTAAAAACATACCTGGGGGACAAAGATGGGTGGTTGTTCAAACAAGCCTGTGGATGGGCAGGATTCTGGTATGGCAGACCTGTCACATCTGACAGAGACAGTCTGAGACCTGTGTATCTGTGTCTAGCCTGAAGTTTTTCTGCAGCAATGTTAAAACTGAGCAGTGCTGCCGTATCTCTTCCACAGCGTGGTGTCACCAAACCAGGACGGTTACCAATACTTGGCACTGAGAAAACCACATTTGAGATGCCCTACAAGAAGGCATCTCCTCCACCCTGGAACTCAGCTTGTGTTCACTTACTGTCTGTCCTGAGGTCCAAATGCTGTTGAGCCTTCTAAAGGTTTGGGCTAAGAGCTTTGGGTTAGAACATTATCAGCAGCCTACCACTAAGACATTTTTCTGCTGAGGAAAAGGAGGGAAAGAAGGGTCTGTCTCTGGAGAGAATTTCTGAATGGCCTCCATCTAGTTTCTACTCCAGTCTTTTGTAACATGCTGGAAAATGCAGTGGGAATCCCATCACAACAAGCTGAGACCCAGCAGCCAGCAGATGTGGACCAGGCCATGGTATGTCCCAATCCTAATTTGTACAAAATCAACAGGTGGTCCCTGGGAGAGATTTTACAGTGATCATTCTACAATAATGAGGGGTTAATCACAAGTGACTAACAACTAGATAATTCTTTCTGGAACAAGATGCATATGAATATGCCCTAGTTGAAGTAATAACTATTGTTTTCAATATACATGCTGAAATAAACTGTGTAGTTACTCTGCATTCAAAGCAGTTAACACAACTGCATATGACAACTGAATAAGCAAAATTATAATAGACTGTCCATGAACAATTTTCTATTTGTAGCCCACAGATTTTGAGTTCTGTACACGAGCTGCTTTTATTTCTTTTCCCTCCTTTTTTCGGTTTATCAGCAGTTCTGACAGCTCAAACAATAATTATTTCAGTTTGGCATAAAACTCAGTTATTTTGAACAATTGATTAGAAAAGAATCAAGTCAGATGTGGTTTTGATTTCACACTTCACAACTGTATTGCAAAAAGGAATTCTCAAACAAATGATTGTTTCAGCCTGAATTGTCAAAACATTTAATTACAAAATGAATGCACTGACAGCACTGAATTTCTTGAAGGAAATTATTTTGACAAGAAGTTCAGCAATATGTCCATATTTTCATAAATCCATTTGATGGCACCTTTTTTGTCTAATAAAATTTTTCCTTGCTGTACTCCCAAAGCCAAACTATTAGGACCTGACGCAAGAAAACAATCAAACACCGCTGAAGCCTGGAACTTGAGAAAGCATTTGAAGTGTTTCTGGCCTGATTCCTTCTAAAACTCATTCTTTAGAAATCTACTCCCTCTTAATTAATGTGATTAAGTAGAGTTTTATCTGAGACACCCTCCATTGTGAAGAAAAGGAAAGTAAGAAAAGCTGGCTGGCAGTTAGACTAACGAGAAAATGATAATTTCTCTAATACCCTGCCAGGGTCCAGTAAAATACTACTCGCATTAAAATAAAAGTTATATTTCCCTAATCTTTTAGAGATGTGTGATTCTTTCAAAATTATATTAAAATAAAAGATTTATTACTGTCCCAAGCCTCAGCCCATTTGTTCTAAGAGGTATGTTTGAACTCCAAGGAAGAAAAAGGAGAATTAATTGCAAATCTGTCTTACATACTTTTGTATCGTCTCCTTTTCACAATTTTGTATTCTTTTATTTTTATAATAAAATTGAACCTATGTATGTCTTTTGAATATCCTGATCCATTCGGCAGCCAAGGGTTGCTTTGGAAGAAATATGTGTGTGTTATTTTACCTGGGTAAGAGACTCAGAGGCAATAACTGCAGCCTTTGCTGTGAAATATAGACAGCTGAGAAATTAACCCAGGAGCATCCTGACTCAGCTTCACTTTTCACAGACATGGTGGTGGTGAGAAAGCCTCTCAAGGGGCACCCAGAGCCAAGTTGATGCCAGGGTACAAGGAGAATAAGGGACAGCCAGCAAGGGTGGTGCCATTTGGGACGTGTCCAGGGATTCTGGTGGTGCACCACAGATGGCGGCACTGCTCTCATGGGGGTGATGGCAGTGGCTGAGTGTTAATGGCAGTGGTGGAGCCACTCCAGCAGTGACAACACTGCACAGAGTCACAGAATCTCTTGTGTGCAGCCGGCCACGTGCCTTCCTGCATTTTCAGCCAGCCCATCCTCATCCTCCCATGCTGCTATGCTCACTGACTCCCTGGGGCTTTGGAGGCTGGCCACACATTCTGCAGCATCTGGGGTACAAGCGGCCACAAAATGGGCAAGACCTCAGAAAAATCAAGCTATTGGAGCAGCTCCCTTCAGCAGGAGATATTCAGCTGCTGCTCCTTCTGTGCTTCAGCAGTAGAGCACAAAGTGACCTGTCAAAACCAGGGGAAAATCCAGAGCCAACTGAGGATCACAGACACTCCTGAGCCTTTACATAGGTCCCACCTAAGCAAAGACAAGCTGAAGCCATTCACTCCACTCTTTCTGGATTCTCCACATATATGACTCAGACTGCCTCTAACACAGCACACAAATATGGTTTCTCAAAGCTCTAATTGATATTCACACATAGCTTTCTTCATATTAATGGAATTCACAGTTAATCTTCAGGGGGAAAAATCAGCATTTTTATGTGAAATTAGGTGCATATTGCTTAATCAAGGTTTTTCTGAATTAATTCATTAACAATAAGTATTCATACTGATTCTCGTTCAAGTCTTTGTTTCAATACAGCTAATAATTTTTAAACAGTTACAGCTAATTATCAAAAAAAAAACTAATGAGGCTGTTCATGACATAGTACAAGAACAATTTCTGTCAAAATATTATACTTTTTTATCTTTGAAATGCTCTTTTTTTTTTAGTTTCTTCTATACTGTAGATATCCCTGGAACAAATTCTGTTTTGTCATGCCACTGAACAGAATTTCCTTTTCCACTAAAAAGGCCTCAGAGCATTACAGAAAGAGGATCCAAATATTTCCTTCACCACTACCAGATCAGCTTTCTGCCCAGACACTGGACCTGACAGAGAAGATGCAATGCAATCCAGACTACAAAACCAAGAACATAAATACAATAGGAGGCCAAGAGAAGTGAGATCTAGAGAGACATGAGTAAGTGGGTACAGAGCCTTAGGGCCAAAACTGCCTTTGACCAGGCTGAAATTTACGGAGTGCAAAGTATAGAGAGTTATTTCAAACTGCAGAGCAATGAATGCCCACAGTGCCTGACATCTGGATGTGCATTTGACTGTATGCCCTTGGATGAAACCCTGCTCACCCCAAAATCAGCTGGAACTTTGCCCACCTACACCAGGGAGCTGGCACAAATGCTACGCAGCAACCAAAGGAAAGGGGTATGACAATATAGTAGGATGTGAGCCCCTTCACTTCACTCAGGAAAATAATCAGTGATTACTCAAGCAACTGAGGCAGAGATAAACTTCTTAGATGATTAAGACAAACAAGATAAGGCTGCTGGTGTAATATTCTGAGAAAAGCTGTTTGTTCTCCAGATCCCATGAGAATGAAAAAAAAAAAAAAAAAGAGAGAGATAGGAGCAAACAATTCTCTGGATGTGTGAGTTCCTAGATGAAAACTGGGATCCTGTTTGTGCTGTCTAAACTTTTTGAGCTTACTGATCAGGAACTGAAGGAATAAGAGATAATTGTTTTAATTTATTCAATCATGGTCTGAGAGGAAGTCAGTGCTGTGAAGAGGTAAATTAAAATGTTCTTCAGTTTTTCAAAAACAACAAAAAATAAGCTTATTCTGACCTTAAAATCATGAAAAGATCAGTGTATCTAGTTTTAAAATAGATCCACATACCTGTCTGGGCACATGTAGAACACTTGGTGAAGGATTTACATTATAATGCCATAGATTTCATTGTTTTTTCTGCCCTCTCATAAACATACCCAAAAATGAAAAGACTCTTCATCCGCCGTGCAAATACAGATGAGATATTGCTAATGCAGGCTCTGCTGTCTTGTCCCACTAATCTGTGCATCCATAAAGGTAGGATGATAATTCATTCTTTTTTTCCTGGAGCCCTCTGGACCATAACCCTAAATGGGAGAAGGACTGCATGTCCTAATTCTGAGGAATGAGACTAAAATACCAGTATTTTTGACCAGTTTCAGTGACCATTAGTTAATCATCAAATAGCAAAAGCACCCAGAGCTAACACAGGGACCACAGAAGACAGAAGAAATATTTCCATTAGCTTCAGCTGGGTCCTTTTTTGTTACTGAGCTAGATTTTATCAACAAAACCAACAGAAGATATATCTGTGCTGCAACCACCTGAAATTGTTCTACAGACATTTGAATGGCAAAACTGTAACTAAAATATACAATATACAAAGTGTTATTCCATTTTGTAAACATGACAAATGACTTCTAAAGCTCAAAGTCTACTTAAAATGGTGAAAAACTTCTTGTCAACTTCTTAGGTAGGGATTGTAAACAAAACATTAACAATACCTACAATTTAATCCACTCAATTAACCTTTCTGAAAACAGATATAAATACTTGGGTAAGTGCTTTGCTCTTTCCTAAAATGGATGTGCCAAGTGATAGGGGAAGAGTTGCTTACTTTTGGTGTAGATTGTTTTTGGGGTTTTTTCGGCCTTTTTTTTGCTTTTTTTTTTGTTTGTTTTGTTTGACATTTGTTTGTTTGTTTGTTTTGAGTTTTTGTTTGTTTTGCTTTTAATTTGAGCTCAGTTGAGAAACACAAATCTTGGTATTGTCACACTATGTAGCAATGTAGTATCAGAAGGCTTGAAGAAGCATCTTAGCACCTGAGATTTTCTAATTGCTGGCTATAATGAGCACCTGATGCCCTAAGATAATAAGATTTCTTTTCACCTTTCCCTTGAGAGGACATATTGTGCTGTGTTTTTCCATGCTGAACAGAAGAGTGACTACTAGTGCCAGATGAAATAAAATCAAGATATCTCCCAATAATTTGAGAGCCAATATATGTCACTGCTCTCGCTCCCTCTGCTCTTGACATCATTTAAGGATTTCTGTGTGAACCCACCTGGGAATGACAGAGACAGACAGCAATCAAAGCAGTCCTTCTTGAAGAAACAACTGTAAATCTGACAGAGAATGAGTTTATTTACTCCTTTTCTTCTTCAGACCTTCACAAAGCCATTTGGGAATTACACTGGGATGGGTATGTGACTATGGCCACTGTGACCTCTGCTTACTGGGAGAAATCTCTTACATTTCTTATTGCACACAATCAGTACATGGAACTTCCTGGGCAACATAAACACACAGTATCAGGAATTTTACCGCTAGACATCTCAAAATGTAGTAAAACCAATGCTTTCCGATAAGGAGGAACTTACAATTAGGGAACGTGTTAACTTGTTGTTGCTGACTCTGCATTTCTAATTATACTTGGCAATGACCAGCTACAGATTCTGAGGCTGCAAGCAACAGATTTAGATTTATACAGGGGGTTGAAGTCAGGGCAATAGCTCTGCCTCCACACCGACCTGCAGGGGCAATCCAGGCTGCAGTCTGAGAGCACATATATAAATGGCATGTATAAATATATTGTGGTGTTGACGCCGCCATTCTTTTATTGTTTAGTGCTACATTCGCATGAAGACTGAGTAAGCCACTGCTTAGTCTAGGAAAGGGTGGGTTCATACACTTGCACATGTTGAACTCCTGAGGCATGGCTTATTTATGCCTTTGCCTGCAGATATTTTGTTAACTTTTGCATGTGTGTGAATTTATTCTAGCATTTAGGCTTTGTGTGGTTTAGCACACTGCTATTTACTGCCTCTTATTGAATTACGGTAGGAGAACACTTTTTCTGGT
>VXBU01008675.1:240-300240 GCA_013400315.1 Bombycilla garrulus | reverse complement strand
TTCATCTGATCACTAGTTATTAAACAGCTTCTAAAGCTATAAAAAACCCCAAAGCTTTGCTAGAAATAATCTTTGTTTTCTTGCCAGACTGTAACAATAATAACAATTATATATAAACAGGCATATACACACATTTGCTTTCCATTTTTATATCTTCAATCATCTGGAGTACTTCAAGCATTTTATGCAGGTGAGTAAAAAATAATTATCTTTGTTTTGCAGGCACAAAGGGAAGGTATGGTTGAATTTGGCAGAAAAAGGAATTATATTATGAATTTTCCACCAGAATTAAAAAAGATCACATCTATATGAAAACTGCACTGAGTTTCTTTGACCAAATAGGCTGTGTTCAGCATTCTTAATCCTTTCCTTTAGTTCTCCCAGCCTCCCAAGTATCCTTGAGACAAGATTTGAACACTCACATCAGTCTTGGTAGTATTCTTGACGTTAAATTGGATAGTTACTAGGGTATGTGTTCCTTCTGTTCGGATAGAACCACTGTTAGTTCTGCCATTTCCAACAGTCTGATTCTGTTCCCTGTGCTTTCATTTGGTGTGCTCTTTCACACCATGTCAGGTGCTGGCTGGCACTGCCAGCAGGGGCCAGTCCCTGGCTGCCCATGCCTGTCCCTGTGCCCCGGCTGCACCAAGAGGCAGCGCTCTATGCAAGGGGCAGGCAGAAGTGGAACACTGGGGCATGCCATGCTCAGGAGTTTTGGGGTTTTTTTGGCTCCAAGCAGTTCCCGATCACTTGCCCAGAGGACACATGTCCTTCTCATCATGTTGCTGAGCAGAGACTGCTCATCTGCAGCAAGCTGACCAGAGTCCTTCCCCTACCCAAATCTGTCCTTAGCCATGCAGAATCAGCTGTATCTGCAGGGATAATGGTAGAGAAAGCAACAGGCAAGACTGAAGGTATTTGCTGATTTGTTAATGTGGCAGGATTCTGTTTACTATGCATCAGATAGGACTGAAACCACTGATTTTTCAATCAGTATTAATATTTCTTGCTGGAGGGGTGAATCTTGTGTCAAGTCCTGTGTGCCATGTCCTCCTGACTGTTTTTAGAACATGTTCTTTCCCATGCAATGGTTCCAAAGTTTGTGGGTGCTTGCACAGCAGGGAAACACGCTCAAAGCTGCTGTAGTCTCACTTGAAATATTTAAAAGCATATGGATATGATCTTGTGATTAAAAACAAAGTTTCCTCTAAACAGGTTCCTGGGATAGTATTTGTTCTGCAAAGGGATTGCGGTTAATTCTAACTAAGGAACACTTTAAAACTATTAGGAGAGAGTAATTTTAGCAGTTCTACAGATGATTAAAAAGTCATTTTCTAAAATATTCTCACTGGAGGTTTTTTTTTTCTTCTCTTAAAGAAAACATTTAATTGCTCCAATCAACCATAGCTATTTTCTGCTCATGATGTAATTTGCATACAAGGTATATGGTAATTTTTCATGTTTGATTAGGAATGTATTCCCTATAGTTTCTATCATTCACCTTTAATTGACTATAACTCACTCCTCATTAAAGAAAGAAGGACTACAGTAAGATGGAGAAGGGGAGTGCTCTGGTTTTGCAGTAACATGACCTGGCACACTTGTGATGTCCCTCTGTCGGAAACTGCTTCTATTATTTTTCCACTCCTGTGACACTAGCAGTGGAAGTCCCACCTCACAGATAGGTGAGGCCAGCTTTGATTTTAGTTTCAGAATTTGCATTGGCATCACCCACTTGTGTACTACAAAACCACTCTCTGATAAGCAGAAGAAATTCTGGCCAGCAAATGCCACCAACACTTGACAACACTTGAAATACTAAATACCTTAAGCGGTCAAAGAATGTGACTCCTCTTCCCACCCTTGGTGCTGGAGTTAGGCATCTCTACCACATTGCAAAGAAGGCTGTTTCCAACACTCCACTTCTTGGAGACGTGGCATGGCAAGTAAAAATAGAGTTAATTTATTTTAATGTGTTTCTAACACCCTGCCTAAGCCCTCAGTTATTCCTAATTTATTTTCAGGTCCTGGATGAGTAGTGATGCAGGCAAATCAGGTATCCAGCCAATGTGCAGCATGCTGACAGCCTTGCCTGTCTTTAGATTCTGCTTTGGCAAAAAATCCAGCAAGCAATATGACAGTAGTTATTGGTGAGTGGTGCACATGGAAGAGCAGCTAGGCTCCCACCTCTCTCTCTGGTTTCCTCTTGGGATAAATAGCTTCTTTTCATTATGAAAAGCAATTCCAGCGAGCAAGTGCCACTGCAGAGCTCTGAAATTCATTCAGTATCAAGAGTCAATATTACCTTGTGTCTCATCCATGGGAGACACCATTCAGTGGTGTCTTACCATCCATCACTTTATGCTTCTTCTTTTAAATTTGTTTCCTCACTAGAATAGACTCAGACACATTTTCTGTGATATAACTCTGAATCTTCTTTTCTTTTCTTCTTGATGGAATTGTATAGTCCTAAGGACCATGCTAACAATACTTAGCTGCCCATGGTGGAGCAGTTCCGTAAAGGTCATGGTATTTGATACATCTGTTGCTGTGAAGAAATAGCCACCAGTGACTTAATCACTAGGATCATTCTAAAATTACTTGTTTTCAAGGTCTTAAATCCCAACTTTCTCTTTTCAGCATTTTGAATTTTCAGGCCTTGTATGATAGCCCACTAAAACCCAATATTTCAGTAGGTTTTCCCCAAGAGTTTTCTCGGAAGTTTTGAAAGATGAAGCATTTTTATTTTTTTTTGTAATAGTTCCCAGAAGCACCTATCAAGTACTGGGTACTTTGGTGTCATAAAAGCATGAAACAACAGAGTGCCTGTAAGCAAAAAGCAGCCATGCTTCAGAGCAGCAGAGCACTGGCAGTGACTTGTTGGGCTCTCCCTGTTCACATTGGTGGGGCCCAGAATGCTTTGGTTCAGCCTTTGAACTAGGAAAAAAGGAGACCTGATGCTGCCCAGATTATTCCACAGCATGCCTGGCCTTGTAACCTTGAGTTGGAAGCAGTCACTGTGTTCCTGCTGATGCCCCAAACTCCATCCTCCTTCCCAGATTTCTTGAACTCTTTTCCTACATGCAGCAACCTGTCTACTCTCCTGGTGGTTCCCTAAGAGGAGCAGTGTCCACACCTGTGTGGCTGTGACTGTAGCTGAGCTTCTGCTGACACAAGCAGTATCATCTTTCAAGTCACCACAGAAAACTGACCTCACCCAGGATGACTTGTAGCTTTAGCAGCCAGAGGACTCATTGCTAATGAGAAGTTTGGCCCTTTTTATCACTTTCTGGCTTAGTACACCGCAGTCTGATGGTCTACAGGAAAGAATGAGGGGGCTAATTGAGACACCCTATTATTAGTCCTTTGCCCACTATATTTCTGCGCCCCTGACTCACCCTTTTTCCAAACCACTGTGCCTTTCAGCATGTCATAATAGACAATGCTCCATCCAAGAAAGAGATCAACACTAAGGAAACCGTTATACTGTTGTGCAGTCCTCTTTGTTCTGTAACATTAAAACCTGGTAACTTGTTGTGACAAACAAAAAGTTCATTTGTATAACTATTTAGTAGCTCCAATTTTCTCCCTTGAAATCAAACACTTAATTTCATGACCCTCTAATTCCTGTGTTTGTCTTGAACTGCTGATTCTACGCCATTTCCCAAACTTTCCTTAAGTCATGGCCCCTTGCAATCCCTTCAATGTGACCTCACCAAACAGTCATGCCTTCCCTTTGCCCCTAGACATCTCATGTTCTTCACATCAGTTAATTTTGCCCTCACAAGAGTTGTAGACACATACCTGACTAGATATGCTCCTATGGAAAAGAAAGTACAGAATTTAACAGGGTGATAGTTGCCTCTTACATGGGTTATGTTATCACAGTGCCCAAGGCTCTGTGTAGCTATCCTGAGATGGTAATTTTCTGCCTGTTTTCTCATCTCTGAAACCTCTTTTGCAGAGGCTCCTTGAGCCCTTTATCTGAGTAACCTGTCCTGAAAGGCCAGTATTATAGTAACTAAACAAAAAATTCTCCTTTTATTGAACAGAGGGCTGCCTGGGCAGTGTGAGGTGAGTCCAGAGGAAGCACTGGGGAGGGCTGAGGGGAAAGGAAGGATGCCCCAGACACCTGTGTTGTTTTAAAACCCACTTGAGAAACGGCCTCTAGTAGCTATAACATAGAACCCCTGCTGACAAATGTCACCTGCCTTCTAGATGGCCCTGTAAGTAATGACATAAGGACATACAGATTTTGGGGATTATTGTGTCCCTTTTTTGCTTTTTCAGTCTTTTATGAGGAACATTAATAAATGCTTCCAGTACATTTACAGCTATCTGTTTTCTACTCTCATGAATACAAACAGCTCTTAAAGTAACCTGTTAAAATCCATCCCAGAGAAATGTGTTAAACCAATCTTGCAATTAAAAAAAATTTTAAAAAGCATTTGACCTCAAAATGTTACATGTTGTTCATGTATATTAACTCATTTTTGTCCCAGGATTGGGGGCAGGGGTTAGTTTGTTTAGTTATCTGAAACCCCAAATTTTTCAGATTTGTGCCAAGCTATACACTTTTCATTTCTCTAATCCTAGCACTCAACATCGTGTCCAACAAAAGGCTGTGTGTAGCCAGAGACTGCTCTGACTTTGCAGGTGGTGGCTCTGGCTGTCTTTCCAGTTGTTTATGTGAGTGCAGGCCTGGGAGTAAAGGCACTATGCCAGCTGGACCCTCTGCCTTTTCCAGAAAGGCTAAGTGTTGCTACTGTGGGAGTCTACCCTGTCCCGGGCGATCCCACAGTGTGTAAAAAGTCTTTTTCTCTTTGCTGCACTCTGGAATCTTTGGCTCTCGGTCTCAAGGTTGTTTTTATTATCGTATCTAATACAGTTTCTTTCTGCCCTGCTGCAAGCTTGCACAGCAAGGGAGTTCGAGGCACACTGCCCACCCCCGAGCCCGGGCTGTCTTTTTATACTGTCAACTACGTATTTAATGTTTACGATTAATTTCCAATCCGTGACTGTCCTAGGTTACAATGTAAAAATATTCCAGAAGGTCTGTATTCTATCTCCATCTTCATGAACTGTTGAAACCAGGAGGGGCAGTGTTTTCCTTTGCCTCCTCCCCTGGACTATCTCCTGTTAATGGGCCATCAATGCCTTGCCCCATGAGTCACAGATAACTCCCTCCGGGAGCCATTNACTACTGGAGCCACCATTCAAACTGGACTGCTACCAACACCCTGACTGACAGGGTGTCAGGTTGTATTCTAACTGTCAGGGTTTGTCTTTTTGTTTAATACTGCATCTTGGTCTAATTTTCCTATTAGGTTGTAGTTTGTTGTTTTTTTGTTTTACTTTATTTTGTTTATACATATTAAAGAACTGTTATTCTTATCCTCATATATTTTCCTGAGAGCCCCTTTTAATAATTTGGAGGGAGGGGGTTTGCATTTTGTATTCCAAGAGAAGCTCCTGCCTCCCTTGGCAGGCACCTGTCTTTCAAAACCAATCCGTGACCCTTACATTACATTGTCCAGTTCTCTGACAAACCAATCCAAAAGTGCCACCCTGGCTTAAAGATGGATGGCAAGAAGAAGAAATAACATGCCACATGTAAAAATTCTCCATCTTGACTCCTAGACACCCCTGTCCAGAACCTCAACCCCCCCTGGACATGGCTCCAAACCTTTTCCTTTTAATCTGTAATTATTACTATTTTACTATTTAAACTCTGGTGACTTGCAGTTCTTCTTACAAGTTGGTAGTTTGTCCCATGGATTAAAATCAAAGCCACAGGCATTCCTGGTGGCAAATAAAGGTCTGTGACCCTCCTACCAGGGCTAAAACCCTCCTGGCCAGGGCCCAGGTCATTCTGAGATGCCACAGGAAACCCCTGGATTCCAACAGGTACAGCCTCTGATATCAATCTGTCTCAAATGATGCCATCACTAAGAAATCCCAGAAGGCAGCTGTGTCCTGACGGTGGCCCCCTTGCCATGCTCTAAACCACTTTTGGGGTTCTATCATCTAAACTGAGGAAGTGAATTGGAGTAGAAAGATTTTGGCTCTCTGGGGATGCATTTTCACACTGAGTGTCTGGGTGTACAGCTCTTTGTGAATTTTTATTGGACTTCACAGAAAACAACAGGTTGAACCAAAAAGAAAGCTGTGTTATTGCAAGGGGGATAAAAGACAGATCAGGTAATGAAGCAGAAATAAAATTGAAAACAATTTCAGTTAAAAAAAGTTTAAATGCCTCCCTGCATCTCAGGCTCACTGTGGAAATTTGACAGTCAAATATTAAACAGTACACCATCTCACTGAATTTTTTTGTCATTATAGTAACAATGTTATTAAACCTGATATAGTTTTCTTTTAAATTTCAATGAAACATATTTCCTGATCTTTCCATAAAAATGACCTTTGGGAACCATAGAAATCTAGACGTTTCTTTATTTATGCTGCTGCATCAGCTAATACTTCCAGTCAGAAGCTATATTGGAAAGCATATGAAAGCCCTTATATAATACAGTAATATTGTGAGCTAAATGTTGCATTAGAACATTTTAAACTAACAAGCAGAAAGCTTTTTTCTATGAAATTACCTGATGTGTTTCTTGATTGTGAACAAGATAGTGCCAGTGGATCTGTAATACGCTTTTGCAAATATTTCTCTATACTCTTCATTCTATTCTGGAATTTTATGCCTGTTTTTTTTTCCATCTTACAAACTTTGTTTTTATAATACATCTTTTTCACAAAGTAGAAGAAAGGCTTATATACACATATAGTCTAAATAAGCCATTATTCATCTTTAAGAAGAACCGGACAATACATTTTTTATTACTTTCCATTGTATATAGTAATAAAAAATATTACGATAAATATTGCTGTGATAAATAACATTACAAAATTGATTTTCATTGTTGGTCAAATTTTATAGATAGCTGCATTTTCTGAGAACTGTCCAACAGACAAGGAGTTCTGAATGAATTAGGAAATCTTGAAGCCTGGGCTTAATCCAGTCTTCTCACTGACTTTCTTCAAAGGACATAGCTTTTAAAAAAAAAAGTACATACATCACATTCATCGGTTTGGAGTTAATAAGGAGAATAAGCCTAAAGGGCACCAAAAACCTTGTTTGTACTTCAAAAGGCTTCTTTGTGAATGATCTGAATATCTCAAAATCAACTAGTATTTGAAAATCTAAACTGGATTCACAAATGGCCAAGTCTCCAAAAATCACAGGCAACTTCTGAGAAAATGGACTTTAAAATGCTGGTCCATAAATCCTTTTCAAATCACATCTTAAAAGAAACCCAGCCCAGTATTCAGAACGTTGGGAAAATGGAAAATGATGAGAAAAAAATTTGTCTTACTGGCAAACATTCATCAAGAGAGGAGAAGAAGATATTAGAAAAAAGAAATTATCACATCTATACAGCTTTTAATGCAGGTCAGGAGTAACAAAGGGATTACATTCTATATTAAGATTGCAGTATGGATTGGAAATAGAAATAAATAAATACATAAAAAATAAACATTTTTTTTCAAAATTGAACTACTAATTTAGAATAAATATGTACTGCAGAAATTGCTTTCTAACTTTCCAAGTGGCAGAACAACTAGGAACAGTAGTGACTAAAATTAATGTGTGACTCCTCTAATGACTCCTCTATCGCTTTAGTGCATTTTAGAATTTAGTGGAATTTAGTATCAAGATAAATCTAACATATATTTCTGACAGGATCAAGGAAATAATTGACTTGTTGCTAGAATTTTCCCTTATGATTGTCTTTAATTGTATCAGAAATGGAATGTACTCTATTGGACTTCTGACTAGAAAACTGAATTTCTTAAAAGAAGATAAAAAAGGACAATTTCTTCCTTCACTTATATTCCAGGATTTCCTAGAAATGTGATTCTTTCTCTACAATCTCAGTTACATCAGTGTAATAAAAGGAAGAGTTATATGTATAGTATTTTCCACAATACATTTTGACATGATTATGTAATTTTTGGCCTGGATCTTTGTCAGCACAAAAAAAGCCAATTCATTTCACTGACAACAGCATAGGGCTTTGATTAAATCTTATTTAACAACAAGTCGTTATCTTATTGCTGACCTAAACTCACTGTGAGACTCAGGTTAAGTGAGGAATCTAGAGATCTGAAGTATATAAACAGTTGTAAATATCATTCTGTAGAAATATGTATGATTATGTAAACCAAACCACAATTTTCAGATAACACTAAGCGCATATCGCTATATGTCAGATCCATCCAAAATTAAGCTCTTGGTTCAAACAGATTCACACCTGCATACTTTGGAATTAACTTTGGAGCAGGACATCAATTATAGTAGGCAGAGCTGATGTTTAGCTCTGCAAATGGCAAAATGAAATGCTGAGTATTGCCCCATCTTTTAACGGAATGGGCCAAATGCTGCCCTTGGTTACATTCCCAGGCCTCACATAACATGAGTATAATTGAAAGCAGTTTTGGTTCAATATTTCTTGTATTTTAGAAGCTATGGAGCAATCAAGCAATATGACCTTTTAGTGGTCCACCAAAAAATCAAGTTCTGTTCTGTATGGGATCCAGACTAATCAATATCCTATTACGACCACAGCCTGTTGAGTTTTTTTGTTTGTTTTGTTGGTTTTTTTTACAGCTGAGACACATTGGGAATAGCTTGGACCAAACATTTCTCCCTGCAACAGCTGAGACTTGGCAGATTCACAAACTATTAGTGTTAAATCTATGCTTTTCAATAAAATGACGTGAGTGTTTAAGCTGTATTGTACAGTGTAGTGCAAACATACCCCGGCTTCACTCATTCAAGCACTCCTCATTAAGCCAAATCTCCAAACAACATCCACAATGAGATAGAGTTTAGAATGATACACCAGTCCTTATGCATTAATAAATACAGAAAAATAACAAGCTCATACTAACTTGTCAGGTATAATAGGTGTTTAACAGTTAGAAGCATAGGACTGAAGTCCTTATTCGTACAGGGCCTAGTTTTTCTCTAGGATGGCAGAAGACAGAGTTGACTGAAGGAAATCTGAACCACACAAGGAGTCAATAACATTCCAGTGAGTCAGGATATCATCCACCATTTTCAAGCACAGGGGTGACTGGTAGCTTCCTCGACTTGCAGAAATATGGGGTGAGAGGCCCAGGTGAGAACCTGCCATTGAGGTCCATGGCATCTCTCCAGTTCTTTGGCATGTTCACACTTCCACTGGTGAAATCAGTGCAAAATAAGGATGGCACTACAGGTGTGCCTAAGCACACATGTTGCATACATGTTGATGATTAGAAAGAAAAAAAGCACCAAACGCCTTCTTATTTCACAAGACTGTCTGGAAGGAAGTAAAGCCAGACTGCCTCCATGGGCACTCGTCTGTATTTCAGACCAGAAATAAGGAGGAAAAAGCACAAATACTACCCAAGGTACATTTTTCCTTCAGAATGGGTTTGTTTTCTTAAAACAGAATAGCCACAGCCCTGATATTAAAATCAATAATGAGCTAAAGTCAGGTCATGGCTGTTCTTTGGTTTTTGGGATGAACACTTCTGAGGAATAAATCTAGTGGACTTGCAGGTCAGAATAACAAAACAGTTTCACTTGTGTTCACCTCCCAGTCAGGCTTGTATGTGTGCATTTTACTGCTTAAAAATATTACACTGGCCATCATGGAAACATGATAGAAACGGTGGGGTGAAGGATAAGAATGCTGTAACCTCCAAGTTGTTTTGCAGTGAAGGGGATGAGGGCAGGGGTCCTGCATTGCCACATTCCTGCAGCAATGTGATGGTGCATGGGGGACACACACCAGTGTGGAGCTGGCTTTTGTTGCCTGGTGAGTCCATTCCTCTTGGATTTGAATTTCTCTGCAGTGGCTACAGCAAGCCATGAAGAAAAAAACTATAGGAGTGAAGGGCTTTTAATGAAACTTCATACTGCACAATATTTAATATGCCTTTCCCTTTTGTTTGGAAAAAAGAAAGAACCTCTAGAGTCCCTCAAACTCCTATTTGAACTTGGTAATATGCTAACGTAAATGTATGAAACAGTATTTTTCTTATTTATTTATTTTTACACACATATGCGAGCAGGCCAGAAAATCTGTAGTATATCAGTGTATTTTGCATCTGCTTAATCGCTCTTTGCTATGCTAATGAAAAATTAATGGTATTTGACTTTCCTGTTTGCAGGAGGAAAGAGTACTTTTTTATAAGAGTGAGCAGAATTTTTCAAAAATTATTTAACTCCTTTTGAAGTCAAAACCATACATCCCTGAGGCCATGACTTGAGACCTGGTGAGGCATGAGCTACGTATGCATCCTTAAAACTGAAATAATGGGAGGTCTATAACTGTTGTGGCATGAACACATTGGCTCTAAGTATCTAAATGAAGCTGACCTTTTACATACTAATGTTCCATTGCTTCTAATAAAAATAACCCACTTTTTCAGAGGCAGGAGTAGAAAGAAATATTACTAATACTTTAGTAAGATCTATGTATTTTTGCTGCAATGAAATGAGAAAGGTCAAATTTTCTCTCCCATCCTTTTTTTTTTTTTTCTTTGGGTTCTCTAACTTCTCACCCATCTTTGTTGTACTAATGAAATTAAGATATCCTTCATGATATAACTGTGAGCTAGGGGGATCTAAATTACCTTCATCTGGCATCATTCCAGTATACTATAAATGAAGTAATTGTCCTTGACTATAAAATTTGCATTTTCAAGACTTAATTGCTATCATTACATCTTTTTGTAATTCTATTAATTTAACTGAATGGAGCATTTGGTTTTATGGTAAAAAATTTGCATTAAAACATTGTACATCTAAATAGAATTTTAATATTTGTGTCAAAAGCTCAGTACAGTTGTCCCACAGGACCTAAACAATTTCATAAGAAGAGAATAAGAATCAGTTGCTCTTTAGGTCAACAAACAGGTTTTCCTTTGGTGAATATTAATAGAACTTGCTGTAACAGGTCTCATGTGCTGAAAATCACTCCTGCCAGATCTCTACAAAGTTTTGTTAGTCTATGAATTCCCTACCATAATTCTTAACAGAAAATGTATTTGCCCAGATACAGAACAGGTAGGATGTATTTTTGTCCTGTCAAGAAGCAAGCAGCTTTTTTATTTTTCTTCATTTCTTCATTCTTTTCTGATAGAACAAGGTACTTTGGTCGAAGACCGTGGACAAATGGTTAAAGCAATGTGAGGACTCTGAACTGGCTGAATACTGCAATTGCTATGATGCCCTGTGCACTTTTTTATACTTTTTTATACATGAGGCCCAGTGGTAACTGTGTTACCAAGTACACACAGTTTGAAACTGGGTCCATCTTCTTGCAGTGAATTTATGTGGTACTTGGGGACTGTGACCTCTCTTTAGGTCTCTGGAAGCATTTAAGCCACTGGAGGCCTTAGGAAGAAGGTACACTGTGGGTTTGGGGTCCCACTCAGGCACTATGGGAAGTCACTCCAGGCACTACAAGAAACAACTAACATGTGGGTGAGTAAACTGTGTTTCATGTTGATCAGAAAAGTCTATGCTATTTTCCATTTTGTGTTAACAAACACCATCGAGATGTATAACATATTATTTATGCAAGATGGATTGGCTTTACATTGAATATGTGGTTTCCTTTTTTTTTGGGGGGGGTTTTTTGGTTTGGGTTTTTTGTTTCATTTTTAATATACGAGTAATATATCACAAAAGGTAGAGTATGTTAATGACAGAAATCCCATTAACTGCTCTTAATATATGCTGTATTTACTGGCCTTCATAGTCATTGTGTAATTAAGCTTCACAACTGGCTTGTGAAGAGGAAAATATGAAAGATGTCTCCATGAAAAAGATTTATGGGATGGCGAAATTAAAGCCAGATTTTTGAAAGCATATAGGTATCACTTTTTGTTGATTTTGGTGCCTAAATACCTCTGAGGGCCCAAAGCTCTTGCAAATCTGTGCAGTGAGACATCTGCACTGTACCAGGCTAGACTCAAACCTGGGTGCACAGAGTGAAGCCTCTATTTGATATTGTGGCTTTTGGGCAAGTGCCACAGTGGGTTTGCCTTCTACCCTTCTCTCTTGAATGGAAATCACATTTACTCTGCAGATTTTGGGATGGCTCAGGGTAGGCTGGAAATGCAATATAAAAGTCATAAGAGCAGGTAACCTGCCTCTTCTACAGCCATCTATATATGCATCATTTCTGTGGGGGTGTTGGCCTTTATTAGAAAAACTTCAGCATCACAGAAGGAGGACGAAGGACTGACAAGAGTTTTGGTTCAGTGCTGAATCTCCCAGACCTAGAAATATCAGCTCTACTGTGGCATTGGAGTCTGCTCTGTTGTTCTAGGCATGTGCACAGAGGATATGCTGTTCACAAAGACTGCATTTTTTCCACTTCAGGGAGGACCCTGTGTATGTTCTTTTCTAACGGGTGAATTTCATTTGATGTGAACATTATGTTAAGGCTGAATTTCTAGGCAGATTATATGCTAGTGCATTAGAAGAAATAAAAAACAACAACCCAACCCACCACCAACAAAAAAACCCAAATCCAGAACAAAACACATATTCTTTTGAAAAATCCAGGTCTAGCTGTTAGTGTCAATTACTTCAAACACCTACTGACTTTTCTGGCACATCTATCTCATTGAATCTTGGAAGTGATTTTATGTGCTTTAAGCATTTGATCACATAATCAGCTTCTGCATAGCAATGCAAAGGATCCTTGAGCATTGTCCTGGCAGATAGTCAAGTCAAACCTGATACAGAAACAAACATAAGGGAGCAATTGTTGTCAAAACACATTGCATCGCTTTGCATGCAAAAACATTTGCTCTGGTAATCCACCATGCTGACGTGTCCCTCTGCTGATGCCATCTGAGCAGGGACTGTATCCTTAAAGTTGACATGTGCATCACATTACAGCAGTGATTTTGTTATATGTCATCGGCATAATGGATATTCAGAAGAGATTCATAATCTTGAAAGGTGGCTTGAATCCACAGATCTCATCCACGTTCTGGTGACTCAGAGCATTTTGGAAACTCATTTTATAACATCTCACGCTGGCTTGGGCAAAGGCAAAGTAAACAGTCGCCTAGGGCAGCAGACTTGGGAGAGAAGCAGTCCAGGTCTCCTTTCCTACTTGCTCTCTGCTGACAACAACAGGAATACAATCCTTTAACCTGCCTCTCCACTGTCCTTCCCACTCCCCTTTCCAATTTAATTCTTATCGAAATCTGAAGACACCTTTTTGCCTTCACCTCATCTCTTTTTCTTATTCACTCTCTCTCCTACTGGTTTTTCCTATGTTTTCTTCTCTAGGGGAATTCCACTGTTTCCTATTTGGGCTATTCCAGGACTGTAAGAGGGTTCCTTGGCCCCTCCAAGCCTCACATTTCCTTCTGCAAACAGTTATTTATTACTTATTATTTTCCACCTTTGCTGAACAGCCTCAGCTGTCCTCAGGTTTATGGTAGAATGAGCTATGTCAGTAATACAATCCTGTGAAAAACTATACCACATCATTTGCCTGTTGACAGCCATTGCTTTAGAAGAGCTTTTGGATATTGAGGAAAAATCCGGATAGCTGTAGAAAATTTTGCTGCACTGCTTATGACTCATGAGATTAAATGAGACAAAAGTAAGATGGTGTCAGCATGTTACTGAATCCCTGGAAAGGTGCGGCTTGCTCTGTTGGTAATGCTAGTCATGCAACATAAAATTAGATTGCAGAATTCATCGCCATGGGATGTTATAGAAGCCAAAAGGCATAATCTTCTTCAAAAGGGAATTAGGAAAATTGTTCCATCAACGACTGTCAAATGCAGTTATCCAGATGCAGCGTCAAGCACAGGAAACCCCCTAAAACACAGGTTGCTGGAAGCTATTTGGCTGTAGCCATGCAAGGATCACCCTCTCCATGAGTGAGAACAGTTCCTGTTAAAACTGTGTTAAGACTGATTTTTCAGTCTCTCTCATTAATACATGCCTCATGGTTAAGGTGAACTGCTCTGGACTTAGTCATCTGAAAGTTAATGTCATTTAAAGTTAAGTTAGAGGAAGCCTGTTCCAAGTGGCAGCTACTCCTGTCTGTGTTGAAAACACTTAAAGATGAGATAAATCACCTAGATTAAGTGTCCTGTACTTATGACTTGTACTTTTGTCCATTAAGCTTGATGACTTTGTAAAAATGAACAGAGTTCAGAAAGGAGTTTGTTTTTCCAAGCAAGAAAGCAAGACCTCAGAAAGTCTGTGTGGGTGTTGTTTCTGCCTGTACTGTGTCCTTCCACATGGATTTATTTTTCCCATCTCAAAGATTTGGATTGCCTTAACTTGCTCGACTTGGCTAATTCCACCTCCTTCTGGCATACATAACATGCACTCATTCCCTCAACCTACAGTGAAAGAAGCTCGGAGGTGTTCCACCTTTCTAAAATGACAAAGCACCAACCTTCCTTTGGGAGCAGTGCAATTTTCTGAAATCAGTAATTTGACAAGCTGTGGCAATTTCACAAGCTATGACAGAAGTCTCTGGAAGCTTCTTACACATCAGTGTAAACACAACTACCATACATAAGAGAGCAGCAGATCCTTCACTCATTTGACTCATTATTTTTGCCTAAGGAAGTGGAGCTCACATATGTAGGCATGTATTTGTTAGGGGTTTTTGCTGCACTCATTGCCTCAGATCCCTACTGGCAATGGTTGTTATCGAGACAATCCTGTGAAGGGAAGCAAGGAACTGTGAGTAATTTGCTAAGTGTGAGGCCAGACATGATGGTTTTTGCTTACTGCTTTCAAAGTCTTAATTAGTACAATACTTGCATTAAGTATCTCTTCAGGAGTCAAAAAGGTGGTGCTGGTGGTGCCTTGGCAGAGGGTTTAGAAAGGATGGGAGAAAGCTTTCGAGGTAACAAATAATACACTGACAGATGGCAATGAATGTGTTCTGTATTCTTTTAATGCTCTTCAGGTAGATCGCAAGGAGGCTCAGTTAAAGTGTGACTGAGAATAAAACAATGCCCTGGTGTCACTAGAGTTAATAACAGCTTGATAGTGTCTTCAAGGCACAAGGAGGATTTTGAACCACACATGCCAGTGGGGTTCTAGCAGGACCTTGCTCAAGGCTCAGGGAGGTTCAACCGGGGTTCAAGGTTCAAGCAGACAAGGCTGAAGGCAACATGAGTGGTGCAAGGAAGCATTACCTCTTTTTGACATCCAGAACCTAACTGTGCTCGCTGTGTCTGGGAAGGATGCATTTTTTCTGTTCAGTCTGAGACTTCAGCGGGATTGGTATCTTGCATTCTTCTTTCTTAGCCTGCTCTTTATTCAATTAAGTAGAAATCGGACTCCATATTTATTCTTATTTAAGAAATAAGTATTTGTGGATACAAATCTCTAAAATAAACCTCCAAACATTTGAAAGCTTATCTTTCATTAATTGTATGTGTATATAGATACGTCTATCTTTTTCTGTTACTTTCTAATATCTTAAAAATTTTTCTTACAGAAACATGCTAGGGTTTTAACTGATCATTCATTGCATAATGAATTGGACTTTGACAGAAACTCAGCAAAGAGCCTCTGGATGTAAAAATGAAACTGCTGGTGTGAAAACACTATCACTACTAACCACCAGAAACAAGCTGCAAAAATCCAGGTTGCTGAGCAATGTCTATTTTGCAAAGTAAGGACATAGTCAAGTACAACAACCACTGTGGTCCAAGTGCTTTCTCTCCCTCTTGGAGTCTGTTAACTGCTGTAGCTGAGATTTAGATCAATTACACTGCATATTGCTGAGATCATGTGTTTTGCTGACAGACAAGCTTGTATCCTACTCACTCTCATCCATCTCAGTCACATTAGCAGCTTCAAAGGTATTAAGGAGTGAGCAAGCCTGACCTTCTTCTCAGCCCCAAATGACCTTGGGGAATTTTTTTTTGGTGTTTTTGTGTGGACAACAGACAGCAGGTGAGTCTATGTAGATGCTGTTAGTAAAGTTGTATAGCTCTAAAACAAGGCATTTTGAATGAGAAAGTAGAACTTCTGAGAAGGTGTTTGTAGGTGCACACTTTTCAGTCCTTGATATTGACCTGTAGAGTTAAGTTTCCCATGAGTCAATTTAATAGTTGTGAAAATGGTTAGGCTCAAACAGAATAAATGCATCCCTTTTCTATTTTCTCTTTAGGTTCTTAATCCGAAACTGATTTTTAACAAAACTTTTTGTATTAAATGTAATTTTCTTAATATTCTCTTTACATACCATTTTGGTTTAACAGCTAAGGTGGAAAATTGAGACACATTTAATGTTATTTCAAAAAAAAAATGTACTTGGCTTCTGGAAATGTCTGTACATTCATTTTAAGTTGTAGAAACACCAAACATTTTTTTTTAATCCATTTACGGCTTAGCCCCATTTCCTGAAGTGTTCCTCCCATGTATACTGGAGTATTTTTCCATCTCTCAATGTGCTCTGTTTATTATTATTACAGCTTAGGGTTTTCTTCTTCCTCAGCTGCCAGTTTGTCAGTTATGATTAAGTGTCAAAATGAAAGCAAGCATAAGCGTCAATTACCAAAAATTACATAGTCAGTTTAAATATTCAAAAGAAGAAAAGATTTTTCTCTCAATGCATACCGGATGTAAACTGTAACTAGGCACGTGAGTTGTCTACATACTCATTTTCACATCTGAAATCTAACAGCTAGGTTGGGTAATGCAGTATTCACCTGCCAGGTATGGATTTCTTGCAGCATATGAGCAATACCTTTAAATCTTTTAACACTGGAGGTTATCTAAAATATTTCAAGTACCATCTTTTCTGCAGGAACAGTTTTTTCGTCTCTTCTCTATAGGAAGTCTGTAACTTCAGGTTACACGATCTTCTACTTTAAATTCTTTTGCATTTCCTTCTCTCCCTCTCCCTCAATTTGTTTCTTCCTGAAAAAAATTATGGGTATTCTACAATATTAAAGTTAAAAAAATACAAACAGGACCATCACACTGTAAATACTTTTAATTTTGCTACCATGAAACAAAATCTTTACTTTATTACAGGAAAAAATAATAATATAAAAAAACCTTTTGATGCTTTGGAATTTCCTTTTCACTTAACAGTTAGGGAAAATTATTTTTTGCAATTCATAAATTTTCTTAGTGTATAATCTGATTTTCCTTTTTAGTATGAAAATGAATTATAGACAAGCATATATTCTCCATTAGAAACAGAAAAAGTAATTGGGGTAAACTGGCAATTCTCACAGTTTTTTAAGTCACTATAAAGATTTCTATTTTTCCCCCCACTAATTTGTAGGGTATACACTGTGGACATCCTTGTTGCAAAGCATTCTTAACCCACCCTAGAAACATGAGGTTTTCTTCATGTTGAAATGTGCTGGAATTTTTAAGAACTATATTTAAAGTGTTTCTTCTGCAGTCTGTTTGGCACATTTGATATCAGTTGGGTCTGCCTAGTACAGACTGGTCTGCCAAGATGGGAGAAAAATCAAGCAAAATCCCAAGTTTGTTGTACCCATGGGTTGTCCATTCCCATCTTGTCCTCCATGACCATCTTCAGCTGCATTTTGTGCAAACTACAGTAGATCCCTGAGTTCATAACAGGACTTTGGAAAGTCCTTTGAGGCTGCTTTAGCATAAAAATACAACTCTGTGGATGTGATGGCAGGAATGTGGGTTTAGACTGGTTTGGGCAATGATGCTGTTATTCTTTCACTTGGTGAGCGGTGATTAAAATCATAAATGAATGCTTTCTACATAGATGGCAGGGAGAACAGCTGCTGCCTTGAGGAAAAATCAAAATATTTCACTTCTAAAATATCTTTATAAAGCCATATAAATGTAATTTTCATTTTGTGTACCTGGGAATAAGTAAGCCCAAGCATAGTTAGGGGTAGACTCGCTGAAATGTTGCAGGGAGAGTTGTCATCAACCCCTTTCTAGTGTTTGGGTCACTTTGGCACTTGCAGTCTTAGGACTTCAAAGCTTGCAAACACAACTCAAACTCAGATTGAATGCAGTGTGAGCATACTCCTTTAGAGATTTGTACCTCTGACATGCAGCTCTGTCGAAGCTGGCAGCAAGCTTGCTAACTTTTACCAGTTGTGGCAGATTGTTTCAATATCTTTTACCCTTTATACAAAGATGGTCTGCTCAATGCCTGTATTTTCATGTTTAAAGCCATTGAACCTTTCCTAGCTGGTAAAATAATGTATTCACTCTACTTTTCTTAAATGTTTCCAAAACACACAATTGGGCAGCAGCTCTGTACATATTCCTGATTTCCTTCTGTCTGAAAGCCATGAAAATGTCCTGCAATGCTTTACCCTGCCCCTGAAACATCTAGAGCTCCTCTTGATGTCCTTGGTGGGCTCCATTTCTTATTTCTCTGTTTGCAGAAGCAGTGGAGAAACTCCTGGGTGTGGAGGAGTGTGAGAGCAGAATGATGGCAATCCCTGGCTGTCCCCCGGCCCCTTGGGATACTGTTACCATCCAGGGCAGGGCAAAACAGCCTTCAATAATTCCTGCCTGGTTTGGGGTTGAAGGCAGAAGAAAGGGAACATATCACTTTCTTCCATGACTTACTGCCCTGTAAAAGGATTTTAAAGAATCTTTGGGAGAAAATTTAGGCCTCAGAGGCACTCATGTGGATCTCACTGAGTTCATAGAAGGCCATGCGAGTGTCCATTAACAGACAAAATATGGCTTTTGATCTTTAAGAGCAATTAATATCAAATATGTAATTACATTCCTGTGCAAGAGCGCATTTTTAAATACTTTATTAAAAATACTCCCCAAACTGATGCACAAAACAACATAACATCCCAGGCATTGGTCTTTTAATGGCCTGTCTGCAACAGTGTTTATCTCACCTTTGATGCTGTTTGTAAATATGTTCAGCTATTGTGCTTTCAAATTCAGTAAAATATTTGTATTTAATGAAATAACAAGCCCAAGCACCTTCCTGTCCTCATATCTGCCCATGTTTGAGAATGGCATTGTATCTGGAAGAGAAAGGAGAAAAACTTGTCCTGGCTATCTGCAGGGACTCCCTGTGACCAGGCCTTTTCTGCTACCACACAAAACCCAACTGTGAAGGCTCAGCACTCACTCCAGAAGCCTGCAGGCACTGAGGCTTTCAGCACGTGCTTACATTTATGAGCCTGCAGGTTGCCCAGCACCTCTTGTAGCTATTATCTGAAAGAGTGTGATGGATTAAAACCCTCTGCTGACGTAGACCTGTCAGGGGCCTGCAAGACTGACAGCTTGAAGGTGGCTCCCCAGGGTCTACAGACACCTTGAAACTGCTGCAGTTGCTTCAACTTGTGAGTGGGTGGTAATGAAAGGCAACGAACCTCAACTGGAGTCATCTTGGTTTTCACTTTACCTACCTGAAATTCTCGGTGTTTTGGTTTGACAGAAATGTTCACCGTGAAATCTGAAGCAGCTTCTGCCTGGAAAGGTTCCCACAAACAGAAAAACAGGTCCAGGGGTGAGCAAGTGGTATTGAGCAGAGTCTGCCTGAGACAGACAGGTTAGGTGGAACATCAAACTCTCCTCTTCTGTTTCTTCATCAGGCAAATAGTACAACATGATTTTTGAAGAAGAAACTAACATAAGGCCTTTTCAGGTCTCTATTGGTGTGTCAAGTTGCAAGTTAAGAGGGAGATAAACTGTAGGAGCCACTTTGTCAAGGTAACAGTCTTAGGTGAATAGGATTGTTGTGTCATCTCAGAACAAGCACTTACAAGTCTCCACTGAAATGAGGTGTGGTCTCGTTCCCTGTTCCCCAGTCTATCAGTTACACAAGAGACCTTTCTCCTGAAAGGTTTCCTTAGCTCTTCCCAGTTGTAAGACTGGATTTGTTCCCCCTTCAGTACTGGAAAATCTCTATTTTTTGTCTGAAGTGTTTAATATATATTCACCTTCAGGCAGAAACTGATGCTAGAACCTTTCCGTCTGGTTCTTTAGCTGAGATTTTTATGAACTCATGAACAATGGAGAGAAGGGTAACAATAGAAACATACATGCAGCCCTAACCATAAAAAGAACTTGTATTTTAGCAATAATATGTATTTTTACAGTATTTATATTTTGCTGATTCTTAAAGTACAATGGGCTGAATTTTTTTTGCTACTAAGCTTCATAGATTACAGCTCACGTAATAATATTCTACAAAAATCCATCTATCTAAATGAGTTTTGATTGGAGTTTTATTCCTTAGTTGATTGTATCAAATGCTGTTTATTCCATTCAGATTCACATGTAAAAAACATTTATTATTATTTTTGGTGACACTAATTTGGTGGGCAAAATGATTTTTTTGTCCCTCTGCCCATCTCTTTGAAGAGTACTGAGTGTAAAATCTTGCTGAAAAAATTAAAGCAGCAGACAAATAACAAATAAAAAAAAAAGCTGGACCCAAAAACAAACAAACAAAACTACAAAAAACACCCTGGAAATCAAAACTCTGCTTTTTCATGCCTTGTTAGACTATTGGAAAATACTTATTTGCAGTAAATTGCTACAAAGGTAGAAGTGAGGAACAGAATGCTATAGCTTATAGAAAAGTATTGCCATAGATGGAGATCAGGTACACTACCTAGCACCCATCCCCTGTCCTCTTTATAGTGGGAGATATGCCTGCAATACTTTGGATACAGGAGAAGCTGAAACCAAAAGAGTCTCTGCATACTGCTGTATTACAATGAACATTTTCAATGTGTTAATGCAGTAAAATTCCGTTATCTGAATTCCATAATCTTCAATTACCGTAGCTTGTGATTCAGATAAATGGGAATCACCAAGATATAAACTTGCACTGTATATTTACTCAGTGGATATTTATCTCTTTCTAGTGTTATTTATATAATCTGCAGCGTGATTTGGCACATAAACACAGCAGGTTTCGTTTATTTTACAAATTCAGTGCAAATTGTCTCTTGCACCAAAAAACACATTCAAGTTATACCTCAAGGAACAAATCTGAATTAATGTTAACCAGGCTTTGTGTGTTCAAATTTGTAAGCGTATCCTAGGAGATTCATCAGAAAGAACGCTAGTCAGTGCAGATGAAAAATAAGAAACTATTGTCTGTGTTGCAGCTCACGTAGAAGTGAAGGTAGGACCTACTTTCATTCTTTTCCAGCTGCTGGAAGATTTTAGATAGTATTTTGGATTGCTTCTTTCTTCTATTTATATTTGAGAATGGAGTAGAGAAAGTCTTGGGGCAACTGAAGCCCTATGGTAAATTGATTGAAGTAGGTGCAGGTAGATAATTTGTGTTTTTTGTTCTGGCACTACAACAAGAGATCTGATGCTGAAGGTAGCTTTTCTGAACATCAGAAATGCTGATAAAGTTTATTGTTTTGTGGGATGGTTTAGTTGGATGGAGTGCTGCTCTTTAAAAGTTAGGCCAGCCTCATTAAACATGGGTGTACATTAACCACTTTAATCTACAGCTTCTGCCTGTCTTCATGTTTAGCATTTGGTTGGTGCTGAATGCTTACTTCATTTTTAGGTTTAGCTTGTTCATGCAGCTGAAGTTTGTTTTTTCTGAAGGAAAACGTGCACACTTGGAGTCCGGGATACCTTGTCCTCTTTTGGTGTTGTGCTACCTCCTTGCTGGCTGTCAGGAATGGGAAAGGCCATAGGTATTGCCCCCACAGAACGGGTGAATCAGGTAGGTTTGGCTTTGAGGTGGGGAAAAAAGTGGCATCCAATCCTGGTATTCGTTTTGATGTTAAAAGATGACATAGAGGCTGCACGCCAGGGAGCAATGCCCACTGAGGAGGAGGAAAGCAGCCCTGCACTCCTCTGTGATTGGGACTGACTGTGTTGTTGCTGGGTGGAACAGCGTAATGCTGTTGCTGCTCCTGCTCCAGCACTGTGATGTTTCTGTTCCAGATTGTGCTGACTCACATTCAAGAAAATATGATACACAGACACAAAGCACTGTAACTCTTTTCCTTCCCCCCAGTAACCTCGGTAAGTGTTTGGTTTCTTTTTCCTCTCTGGCTAGCATGGTGCTAATATAGCTTTGCTGTTAGAATTAATAGGAGGGGGAAAGGCAACCTTGTAAACAAACTGGTAGAAGACAGATTAATCTTGGAGAGGGCGTTTAAATGCAACCTGCTGTTTGTGGTACCTCCATCTCCCCTTAAAGCTGATCAATCCTGATAACTCGCCCATCTCTACAAACTACACTTGTTAGAGCTGTGTTCTTAAATGGGAGAAGTGCTTACAATGCCCATTTACAACTGTATTCTGTTTAATTAGTCAGCACAGCCAGTGCTGCAGGGATAGATCACTTGCCTTTAAAGATTTGAGAATGTTAATAGTACAGTATATCATTTTAATTATTATTGGATTAATGTTGTGTCTCGAAGAACATCTAATGCAAATCACGAGAAATGGCCTGAAGTGACCCAAGGGTTGTGCTTTATTAGAAAAGTAATAGGTCCATTGCTTAAATATAAAAAGAGGTCCTTTCTTCAAATGTCACTCTGCACTGGGCTTCTCCGTGTGTGTATGTGGAAATGAAATCCTTTTACTTCCACTTTGTCCACAGAAAGTTTCTGTAGCTCATGCATTAAATGGCTGAGACAGCAGCTGTAATATCAAGAGATGAAGAGGAGATTCAAAGCAGCAGTGATGATGAAGACCGATTTCCAACTCATGATGCTGTATCAGCATCCCCTGGTTGCTCTGCCAGCCCTTCGCTAGACAGCCTTAATGAAGACAAGGGAAGCTCAGCAGTGCCAGAAAGACTGTCTGTTCTCTCCAGCAGGGCAGTGGCCCAGCTAAAAGTCCTGACTGGCCCAGAGGAGGTTGGTGGTGGCCAGGTACAGAGGACAGCCCCTGGGCTAGCTGAGCATCCTCTGGCAGCTGTAGGTGCATCCTTAGGTGCCTCCTCATGCCCTGCAGCAGTTGACAACCTGCTGCATGTGGATCTTGCTACCCTGCATGTCAAAAGCCCCTGCTGTGATGGTAGATTGAGTTCAGAGGTGTTGCAGACCCCGAGGGTGCCCAGTGAGACCAGCGAGGCTCTGCAGGCTGGGACTGATGCACATCAGGCAGGGAGTGGCACCGAGAACAACACGGCCTCTTGTAGTTTGGGCCGTGTGATTTGGATGAAGACCACAACAGTAATGGAGATCTTAGAAAACAAGAAAAAGGAGGAAAAGGAGAAGTACCGACTGCAGCTAGCTATGTACCGACGGCTCCTGCTGTTGCGTTCCATCAGGAGTTTGCATAGGCAGCTGGAGCAGCAGCAGGCCAGGCTGCAGGAATGCTATGGCATGGTGATAAATACAAAGAAAGAGGTGTTGAAACACATTTGCTCAACCTCGCCCTCACCTTCACCATAATCATGTTGCTGCCTGCAGAAATGAGCTTTGCCATGCCACCAGAGCCGCCAGTAAGCTTGCATGCCACAGGGGTGGTGTCCTCAGGTGCGCCGGGCGGAGAGGAAACAGCAGCAGCAGCAGATCAAGGAGAGGAGAGAAGGTACAGCATTGGTCCCCGAATTTATCTGGAGGAAGAAAGAGAAAGGGTGAACCTGAGTTAGAAGTTGACTCCTGATGCCTATGCAAAGCCTCAAGGTGAAGAAGGAATTTTTGGCAGATAGGTTTGTAAAAAGAAAAAATCCCCACAAACTGGGAACCTAGTCTGTCACCTGATCCGTAAAGGTGGCTGGATGCGAGGTTTCTGCCTGCTGAATATGTGATATGGCACATTTCCCTTCTACTTTCAGAGACAACAAAATTTGAACAGAATTAGGGTTTCTTTGTCTGCAAGAATACCTGAATTTAAAAATCCAGGTTATTTGAAACACTTGGACCCAGGCTTGATAATATCTACCTAGCTGCCTGTTTTTCATAAAGCTGCTAAGGACACTGTATGTTTGCAACCTCTACTTTCCTCTAAAATTTATTCAGATTATTCAGAAATTATTGTGGGAGGGTAGGACAGGCAAACACACACAGGGAACGAGTGCAAATGCCTAATCCTGATTTCCTCAGGAAAGTAATGTAAAAACAAAGGCCTTGTAGTCTGATGCTGCACTGGAAACCCAGGCTGGCAGTGCCAGGGGAGTGTTCAAGGTTTGCACAATTATTAATCTGCTGCTAATTCCCAGTGGCACTAGCATCTGCAAATCAAGCATATTTTGTGCCTTACTGCTGTCATTTAATGGAAGTTGGTGACAATTAGCACTTTTTATCCAGGTGTATTAGACATGTGGAAAACCCTGGAGGGCTGTTTCTCCAATTGCAAGGTTAGGATGCCTGCAGGGAATTTGATGTCATTATGCAACAAACATGCAGGGAAAATGAAAACAAAAAGAAGCAACTTTTTTGTATGCTTTTAAAAGGCAATGAGAGTCACTATTATTGAACAGCAAATTGAATAGTTAAATGTGCTGTTTTAGGATTGGAAGCAAAATATGATTCAAGAAGGAAAGGTACAGAAAATTTCCTATTCTAGGATTTCAAGGGATACAGCAAGTCACATTTTTTTCAGATATTTATTTCTGATCATGCCAGCTTTCCTTTCCCCCTGTTGTTTTTCGTTTGTTTTTTTAGTATAATTGATTATCTAGATGAACAATCAAACAGGTTTTGGTGTGGGTTTTCATTCTGCATAAAAAGGTAGGTCGGTTTTTAATCATATTTATGAGAATAATGTGCTATATAGAGAAAAAAATTATTTTCACCTTTTTATTTGGTGCACATACAGGGAGGGATATGTGTGTGTTGGTGTATGCATGTACACACACCTCCCTGTTTTCAAGAGGTTATGAAAGGCTGGTGCTTCTTTTTCCATAGCAGAAGCGGGAATAATCTCTCAAAATAATCTCTGCTGTCTATGAGGAGTTTGGTTGATTAGACTCACATGTACACATCTGTGAGCAAGGTATTGAAGTAATTCAACAAATGAAGTGCAGCACAACATTGTCATTATTCCGTCTCTGTATTTCTGCGCACCCAAAAATTATGGAAGCCCCCTGGGTATGCACAACCTTAGATAGGTTCATTCATTTCCTTGGGCTCTTATGTAGCCTCTCATGCAGCACGAACCAGTAACTTTGAATGCAGAATTACCATAGAAACATCCTTGGCATCAAGGAGATATTTGAAGGAGCATCCTCTACTGCCTCATTTGGGGAATTCAGGTTGCCAGAGGCCTTTAGTGGGCTACAGAAGAGAGCTGGTGGTCGCATGTGACTGGGGAACATTACTCCTGAGCTCTGATCCCATCTCGCTCTCTGCTCAGCCTAGGAAAAGCTGCTCTCCCTCAGCAATGCAGGTTTCCTAAAGAATGCTTAAATACTAGACTTGCCTCAAAGGTAACCTGTTCTTTCTTCATGTGCCTCTTAAGAAGGATTCAAGGAGTTGATTGTGGCCAATATTTTTAAATTTCTTTCCCCCCATACTTCTTGAACTAGAAAAGCCTTTTTGTCATTGTTAAGGGTAAGTGGTATGTGAATCAAGCACAAGCAAACCACTATGATATCACTTCTTTTGGGGAAAGACATATTGGAAAAAAACCTCAAAAATACATCTCAAAAATATTGCTGCATTTTGAAAACAAATGTCAAATTGTTTCTATTAGGAAGGCAGTCAAAATGAGTATTGTTCTTAATATTGCCCAAATTTTCATTTGAACTGAAAAAGAATTATCTTTTAAAGTGTAGTCAGATTGACTAATACTATCATGTGACTTTCCACTGAAATAAAATAGACCAATGAGAGTATCACCCCACCCCACCAAACTACAAAAAAAAAAAAAAAAAACCAAACAAAATCCCCCCCAAACTCCAAAAAAAAAAAAAAAAACCAAACAAAAAACCCCAATCAAACAAAAAAAACCCCTGTTAAAACAAAGTAACTGTTTTGCCTCAGTAACTGCTGAAGTAGAGCACTATTCTGCATCTGCTGCAAGTGTGCCCTATGTTACTGCATAGAGCTACCTATAGTGTCATATTTGCATTAAGGAGTGACTAGGATAAGATTAAGAAATACTTTTCACATAACAACAAGTGCAGAAGTAGTTAGTCTTTCAACCTGTCCTACTGTAAATTCTTTGTGGCAGAACAGTGATAATCTTTGTTTTGTACAACATCTCATAAAATTTCTTGATCCTAACTGGGATCAGTAGATGCTTCTGCATTATGAATATTAAATACCAAAAGATTTGTGCATGAGAAATGCTGTCTGATAGCTGGCAGGAAAATGAATCCAAGAGTTATTCTGTGTGCGCACACTCTTTCTGTGTAGTACAACTATGGATGCATGCAAAATAAATATTAACTGAGGAAATAACATCAGTCTTTGCAAGAATTTGCTTTTCAGCTGGTGATTCTAGTGTGGTTACTAATCAGTGGAGTTGGACAAATCAGTTAAAAGCAATATGATTTTTAAAATTAGTTTATTTTAGAAGCTTGCAAAATATGGCTTAATAGCCATGGGTTTTTTTCCTTGTATGTTTTAATGTATTTTAGGAGTTGGAGGCCAGTGAGAAAGTTCCAGAATGCCATGGGTAACTCTTGGAGATGTTTTCAGGCATATCAGAATAACCAACAGTCTCAGGTTGAATAAAAGTGTTTTCTCCCATATAGTTTGACCTCTTCATGTACTTAAGAGCCTTGGTAATTTGGGTGAGGTCCAATTACATTCCTTAAAATTTGTATTTTTATCAGAACTCAACTCATGGCCCTCACAGGAATGGGGGTAATGATGGCAAAATGAGCAGTTTCATTAGGGCCTTTCTCCCCATTATCTTTACTGACTTCTAGAGCCTGCCAAACTAATGATCGCTGGGAGAAATCTTCCCTTATTACCTTTTCTGGTGTAGCTATGCAAGGGATTTGTTCAGTTCCTCCTCCCTTGGATTTTCCTATGTGTCTAACACATTTTTTAATTATGACAGTGACAATTTTATGGATTTATAGTAAATTAGTGATGTTGTGATAAACTTACGAGCCATGTACTGCTAAATGCAGATCATCCTGCATTGTTCTTGGAACTGTGAAAATTACAGATTCTGGTCATGACATAAGCATACAAAACATAGATTTAAAGATGAGGTTGTTTAAGTCTTTCTAGGATGATGAGTAGACTAGGAGAAATCCTTTAGAATCCTTGTTACAGTTTATTTCTATAAATGTTATGAATCTAGAATATAAATGCATTGGAGAGGCCATTTTGCTTATGACTGTTGAAAGCAGTGAAGTAACATAAAGATGGGTTTGGGATATGCTTGAGTAGGACTGTACTCTGAATGCACTCAGCAAGGACTAAGTGTTCATTTTAAAACTCAAGAGATTCAGAGTGTGATAGCCAAAACTCTGGATGGTGGATGGAGGAGTGGAACAAGGATGAGACGTTTCAGGGTTTGATTTTTAATGCAGCATGCATAAGGTCAGAGTGAACAATTTCTTTTCTCAATTAAAAATAACCTTTTACTTTTTCTCATTCCTGAAAAAACTCTTTTGGATCATTAGGCTAGATGCATCCTAGCAGTTGTTTGTGCAATGTGCAAGTTGATACCCATCTCTGAAATTGAGTGACAGTAATTACTGTTGCCAAAATTTATACATACAACTTACTTCCCTAAACATGGCTGCCACCTAAATTGTAATATATTGAAATTGAGTGTCCTGGTGATTGTCAGTGTCATTTGAATCCATTCCAGGACTTTGAGGTATGCTTTGTTCATGTTCCTTCTTAATTTTGATGCACTTCTATCTCTTGGTGTCTTCAAACAACTACAAATGTCTTGTATGGCACTAATCTTTGTCTTTCTGGCTTTTCTACATTTGAAGAAGGCCTTCCCATAAGCTATTAAAGAAAAGGAAGTTAGTTGTTTGGGTTTTTTTTTCAATTTAGTGAAAACTTGAAGCAGGGGAGAGGGTTTTGTGAAAATATTTTTAGAGGTTTTAGGTAAATGTCTTGAAAATAACAGGTTCTTACAGCTGCAAATAAGTTTCCCTAATTGTATTGATCATCTTCTTACACAATTTTAGCCAAGTCTACAAAACAAACAATAAAGTTGCCTCCATCTCTGACAAATGAAGTGTCTATGTCCACAACCCAAAGTGACTTCTGTGTGCATGAGAAGCAAGAAATTCTTGAGTATCTCAATAAAAGTTGCATTTTCCCTTTGATGAGTGGGGGTTGGAAAGGAAAGGGAATGTGTGACCATTCATCACAGCACCAAGCTCGTTAGTACCCAGGAACTTTCTACTCTAAATGACAAAGAGTTTCACTGTCACCAAAGAGAAATTGCTGCTGACCTTAGACCTCTTTTTGGAAAGTAAAATAATGGAGCACAGGAGCGGAGTTTGATATTTGACCGAATTCTACACAATTATCATGCATGTGTATATAATAAAATTAATTCTGTGTCTCTGCATTGTAGCCTCAGGCAAGCAGCGTACAATCAGTTTTGTATGTATAATAGATCACAGAGTTGTTCATGAATAATACAAATGCATTGAGCAGATACTAGTGAGTGAGGATGTTTGTCTTTGCATGGAATCGAAGTGAACATGTAATATTGTGATAATATATATTTGATGAATTCAGGTCTGACTTGCCTTTGCCATAGCCTGCTAATTCCCCGACAAGGGTTGCCACAATAATTGAGTTTCCAATAACATTATGATTATTTCCACATGATAATTTAATTGTAGGTATTTTTTAATATTGTAATAATGTAGATTTGTGATTATTATGCATTTGCATGCAGATTTTCATGGTGTCTTGGAGCACATCCCTACATTTATAACTTAATTTCCTCTATTATTGCATATATATTTTGGGATGAACTCATTAATGCAAACTAAAAAAAAGAAGTAGGCCTTTTTGGTCATTTTGCCTTTATTATAAATGGTTGAAAGCTTTGCTCATTTTTTTAGACCAGCCTAAACAAGTGAATAAACAAAAGACAACTGTAATTCATGGATGGATTAATTTAAAATAATAATATAATTACAAATCATGGCAGATTTGTCTGGGGTAATTGGGATGTAGACTGGTACAAATTTTGCTTTACTGAAACAAAGCTTGTTTAAATGAATCACCAAGTTTAGTAGAGGCTGTTTTCCATTCTTCCAATTCCCCAATACAACATGATGGCAAAGTAATGCTGACTCAAAATTCAGAGGTGCCTGTGCAAATGGGTATAACAACGTAGAACCTGGAACTTCTGTACCTACCTAGATATTATTTTGGCAAGCAAAATGTCCAGTAAGAATAAAATTGTATATACAGTGTCATGACACCAACAAGGGTTTCAATCAGTTAATTTGTCCACTCTGGAAGGAGGCTGGTTGCTTGCCTTATAACAACCTTCAAACTGCATTAGCTAAAAACCTTGTCTGAAACTCAGCGGGACAAAGGGAGGTAGATATAAAGTCTGTTCCTGTTATTGGAACAGATATTTGTGTAATCCTGTGAGCATTCTGCTTCAAACAGGAGAACTCTCTCCCAGGCCTATCAGAAATTCAAAGAGGAAGAAATGTCTTTAGTTAAATATATCTGTTTTGGAAAGAAACTTCCCAGAGAAAATTACTTGGGCTTTGGGTGTTTTTCATTTTTCTGATATGTGTAGTTGGAGGACTGTCCTCTTTTTATCTGTAAAATCTCAGCTCTGCAAATTGAACTGGGTTAACAACAGGGTTCTTGATCTCTTTCACGTTATGCATAGCTGATAGGTTCATTTTCCATTGCTTGCATGGCAGGAACATACAACAGGAGCTAGGAGAACAGGCCTGGTTTAAAACTAGGTGCTGGAATATCTAACTTACTGCTCTCCCTTCACATTGCTCTTCAGTGTGCATCAATGCTCCTGTTTCCAGTGTTGTTTGGTGCCTGCTTTCTCCTTTCAAACATATTCCTCTAAATGAACCACAGGCAAGACACAATGAGATTAAGTCCCTCTCTTTCTTCTTTCATTATTCTGGGGACCTAAGGGTTGAACAGAAAAGCTAAAGCTTCATTTAGGCAGTCAAGAGAACAGTCATGATTCTGCAGTACAAGATGGTCTCTGTAGGTTTTGCAGCAGAACAACTCCTTGTATAGGCAAATTAGGTTCTGTCCTGAAACCCACGAAGCCTTTTGTAAACTCCATATCTCGCTAAGAGGTGCCTTGGTAACTGACTTCTCTTGAAGCTGTAAAAGTGTCAAAACATGCAGTCCCACTGACAGAAGTTTATAAATCTGTGCCTGTGCTTTGGTGAGATCAAGAGATAGTTCAAGACAGGATTTGGAAGGTCAGTCTAACTGTAATTTTATTTTATAATGGCCCACCAGCATAAAATTAAGGATGTCTTTTATGCTGTGGTATTAGATTTTAAAATGATTTGTCATACATTAAGTACCATGGAATATGAACATATCATTCTCTCCATAAGTCTTGGATGTATTTTATAATTCTTGCTTGTTGTGAAGAAACTCAACATTGTGTCATATAACAAATTGTTTATAACTGGATGATTGTCTTCATTATTATATTTTTCTGATGTTACTTATACAGATTTAATAGGTGGGTGTACATAAAATTGGAAGAAAGCCTGTTGAAAAGCAATGATTTTTATCATATTCATAAGTAATATTCTCCGATGAAAGAAATTGAGACTAAAATTTATAATGCAGAGTACATAGCTGCCCTGACCTCTCAACCCTTTCAGCAACAGAGGTTAGGACTTTGAAGAGCTTAGTTCCGTTTCTACCTTTACCTGATGGGTTTAAGTCACCCATTTGCCCAGAGATGTCAGAATTGCTCTAATATTTTAAACGGGGGGAGGTGGAGCAGAGCCCCTCAGTCTTTCCTATTTGTTCTGCTTCTCATTATTTAAAAAAGTTGAATGATCTTTAAGGCCCCTTCCAACTGAAAGTATTCTATGATTCTGTGTGCCTTACTTAGCTTGCGATGTCTGACTAGTAAACATTTAATTTCAGGTCACTTGCAAGAAAAGCTTCTTTTCACACAAAATCAATTGTTGTTGCTGCTTAGTTCCTTCAGTTGAATGGGAAAAAAGCCCAACAAAACACCTTCAGTTTTCTTACAACTTTTTTTTTCCATTTGTAGTGGCCTGTGAAGCAGCGGGACTATGCCATTTCTGCGTGAGGCAGGGATATTTTTTCTTGTGCACAGACCAACACTTCCCAGCTTATTCTTAAGGAAAGCGTTCCTCATAAATAAGGAGGTATTTATGTATCGCCCATCTTCTCTATTGCTGAAAAATGCATGATTCATGGCCACTGGTTGTTCTTCTCATAGTGGGGAAGGTTTATTGGCCATAATCCTGGAAGTCTGGAAGTCCCCTGTGTGTCAAATGATCACTGATTGTGTTGGAGAAGGATGGTTCAGTGACAGCAGGCAGCCCCTGGGCAGAAAGAGGTGTCCCTTGTCCCTGAGCAATAACCTGTATGGATGATTGAGACTTGTTGATAGACCTCCATGGAAGTCTTACCTAGTAGTCAGGGCTTAGCGGTGTCTGGCTAGTGAAGGATCCCTCAGTACAGGATGCTTGAACTTGATTTGTTGCTCTCATCAAGGAGGGCATAAAGGTAGGCAAGAACTGAACATGCCTTGAGGCCCAGGCAGATGCAGTTTCACCACAGCCTCTGTCTTACAGGAGACAGAGAGAAAAAGAAAAGGCTGCTAGAATTTACAAAATATAGTTATTGACTAATTTCTTCATCTGCAAGAGCAGTAAGAAATCAGTGAGGTCTCTCCTGAGAGATCACTGGTGTCACCTCCCATGTCCTCAGGGTGCCAAATGGTATAAAACACTCACTTTGAAAGTACTGCACCGTGATAAGCTTCAGCTCCCAAGGGATGCATTGTGTGTACATTTTGTTATATGTAATGACACACTGAAAGGGCAGTGAAGCTGTTAAAGGAATGCTGCATGTCTAAAAAGAACTTACTTTTCTTTCTACCAATAAAAGAAAGAAAGAGTCTTTCAAAAAAGCAGTTAAAATGATATCATTTAAATGCAAGAAGTGATAAAATACTAGAGAGAATTCACCTGTCAGATGAAGAAATTTAAAACATCTGGTCTTCTGTGTAATATACATGTTTCAAATTGGACCATTTTCCTGGTAAAGCAAGAGACCTCTGCAAAAACCTTTTAAAATTGTTGATATATATACAAAATTTTAAGGCTGGCACAACCAGCATAATGGCAATAATTATTTAAAATAATATATTTGAAGAATAAATAACAAATTGCAGTAATTTAACATAGTCTTTCAAGACAATGTATGAGAGGTTATGAATTTCAACAAGACCAAAGTTGGATGTGAGACTCTGGGAGTTTCTCAGCAAAGGTGATTTTGTAGAAAAACTATTCAGTGCATAAAAAAAATACCCCTAGAGGTGACTACAATGCTAACAACAATATTTTGAAATGAAGCTAAAAAAGACTCATGTTCCCTTCAACATAATTCCACGTGGACACATTCAAAAATTCTGTATGACCTCAGTGTGCCAGGGCCCATATTCCAGCAGAAATATTTTTGCCTACAAAATATATGGAAATGTATGTGAATGTTTTCATGTGTTTCCAAGGCAAACGTAGTTGCCCTCCTTAAACCTGACTCAGAATGAAACCTGACTCCATGAAATCTCAGCCAGCAAAGTGAGACAACAATAGGGCAAATGCATTTCTGATGAACTTTAACAGTGAAATTACAATTGGACAAATAATTCATTTGATATTATTCAGAAATAAACAAGGACTCGTAAAAAATAGAAAAGTGAATTGGATACAATTGGGCAGTTGTATCTACTATTACTTCAGTACTAGCCATCTATCACTGTCAGTTAATTATCATTAAGAATGCATTAAAAAAAAAGGCCCCTGTGGGAGCTGGATGGGCTGTGACTTTCATTCTTTCATTAAAAACAAGATAAACAATATAAGCCTTGTTCTAATTTTTTGTTTTATTTGTTTTATTTTGGTTTGGTTTGGTTTGTTTTTATTCATTTGGATCTTTTTGTATTCAAAGAAATTATGTGAAGAAGTGAATCTTGAATAATTGTTCTGAGATCTGCCATATGGATTGCAGAGGCAAGAAAATAGAACAAGAGATTTGAAATTAAGGATTTTATTTGTCAGGAAAAGTTTAAAGATTTTTAATTTTTTTCTTTTTTCTTTCCTTTTTAATCCTTGCTTTTTAATTAATTTTACAGTTTTTAAGTCCTCAGGGTCCATACACCCAGTTTGTAAACCCTCTTTTTAAAAAAAGAGTCTGAAAACTACAGTGATGCGACTCAAAAGATTGTTTATTTAGCAGAATACAAACCAGCCTGAAACCCCACATAGATACAATCCACAGAAATGTTTGGAGCTTATGAGCTAATCTGTGGGGCTCATGGGCACTTAGCTAAGGACAGAAACAGGAATGCAGTTTTGGGCAAGAGCAGCTACTATTATTTCCAGGGTTCGTCCCTGCACTGCTGGGTAGCCGTTCACACTCTTAAAAGTGTCAAGGTTTATCGACAGTGCTCACCAGCATCACAAACAGCAGCTGGTACCTGAGCTCTGTGCAATCCCTGCCTGGGATAAAAATTTGGTGATGTCAGCTGGTGCTTGCTTAGCCTGAGGATCACAAGGCTCTCCTAGGCAAGCACTCTCTCTGCAGAAGGAGGCTATAGACATTAAACTAGGCTAAACTATGATTTCATTTATTTATATAAATAAAGTTTATATAAATAAGTTTATATAACTGTAGTCTTTAGACAGCATATTATGATTATATCTTACTATGTAACATTAAAATTGTAAGTTATTTATTTGTTTGTAAAGGTTTTATAAATTTCTATAGCTATATAAACCTATACAAATTTATGTAAACTTATATAACTAAACTAATGTGCATTTTTCACATCTTTGAGTAATTGTTTATCATGGTAAAATATTTGTGTTATAGGAAGAAGCTTTTGTTTGTTTTTTGGGATTTCAGTTTGGTTTTTTAAGTGAGGCTTCCTTGTTAACTTTTTTTTCCTCTCAAATGACAGAAGGGCCTTGTGAATAAGAAGAATTTAAAGTCTGAAGCCTTCAGGTCCAAAGACCTCTCTGTTCAGCAAAAGAATAATTAAAAAACCTGAACCCTTGCACTTGGAATTAACCAGGTTTTGGTCAGTTACTCAAATAAACCTCAGAGCTGGAGATGTAAATGCAAGTGTTCTCACAGAGATGTCAAAGAGGAAAAAGGCCTAGAAATGATACAACTTGAAACCAAAATGAAGTCTTTAACACTGCTGAGCAATGGTTTCTAATGAGGACAAATAAGTGACTTAAACTAGAGCAGAGCTGTCCCATTTAGGGCTCTTCAGGCTGAATGCAGGCTGTCAGGATAATTCATCTGCTCCTTGTCGACCTCCTCCTGGGAAAGCCTCTTTTCCCGTACCCAAACTGCAGGCAGCACTTAGGGAGTGATGGTCGGCCAGATGGACACAAGATAGAGACTGGTGTTTGAATCATGGGACACTCACATTGTCCGTGCATCCCATTTTACTTTATTGGGTATATTCTGATGTGTCAGGAAAGGTTATATTTTGGATAAAAGCTCATCAAGTAAGTTTGTTTCTGTTCCCCTATCTTTGCTCCGTCATGTGTGGAGTTTCATGCTTCTTATTTAGCTATTGGAGAAGGAAGAAACTCCAGTGCCAATTTTATTTTGCAAGGTTGGGTCAATGTTAGCATGTCTGTAAACCAGTAGAAAGGGGAATTAGGCCATAGCGGAAAGGGACAGTGCATCTTGAAAGAAAACTAAGATGGAAACCCTAACCTCTTCTAATTTACATATGGTGACATTTTGCAGAAATATTGTAACATTAGCAGTGGCATAATGAAATTCTGCCTATCAGCCGTGGAAGGAATAATGTTACTGTAAAGGTAACCTATCCACAGTTTGTTATCAAGAAAATATTCATGGCAAGAAACATACATTTACCAATGAGGGTTAAGAATAGTAGTTTTCCCTTATAGTTTTTCCTCATGGGCTATCCATCTTCCCCTCCAGATTTACTGCATGATCACTCCCTTTACATGCTAATTATGTGCTGCTCTGGTGAATTTGTTAGTAGTGACACTTCTGGCACCCAGTGGGACTGCAACTCATTATGTGGCAATGTCCAGATATATCAGATATTATTAGCTGTCATTAATCTGCTGTGGAAGCCTTGAGTGCACAGCCAGGAGAGAGACCAGGAAATAGAGTAAAAATGAAGTCTGCAGCCACCCTGGCCCCCAGAAGGTCAGAGGGCAAATCAGCAGGGGAGAAGAATACACCTTAAAATGGCCAGTGCTTAGCAGCAGATTTTTAACCCATTATAAACCAGCATTCCTTAAAAGAAGAAAGGCAAAAAGAAACTATACTGTTTATATTGTCTGTCTGACTTTGCCTTTCTGGAGGAGACAGGAATAAAGCATCTCAAACTATCTTTTTTTTATAAAAATAGTTTTGTAAACTGAATCAAAGCAATAAAAGTGTGTGAATATGAAAAGCGAGCAACACACGGTGTGCCTCTGAATGTGGATAGCACTCAGGCATAAAGCTTTGAAATTAGGCACATGTAACTTGGAATAGGATAACTCCTGCCCCTCCATTTGAAGGTCATGTTTTATAGAACTGGACCAGGCAGTAGAGAAAATCCTGCAGAAATGAAGAGGATGATCTTGCTGTAATTTGCATGTAATCCTGTAATTTGCCTGTGTAAAGGGTTTGCATCTAGACTGAGTCCAGTGCTGATCAGCTTCTTCTATGCAGGTTGAAAACACAAATCACAATAGGTTGCATTTCTCCTATCAGTTCTGAAAACCAGTCACTTGTAAGAATTATGCATATCTGTGTTTGTGCAGAATTTATTCCATCTCTTTGGAGTGCAGAAATAAAAGCTGGAGAAACATTCTTCCCAGAAAAATCCAGAGTCTTTGCAATCTCCAAGATGATTCACAGAGTACTGTCCAGAATTTCAAGAAACATTTTCTTTCTTTACATCAGCTGCTAAGGCTGGAAGAAACCAGTCAGGCTTTAAGGCAAGCAGTCTTCTCTTGTCTGAAATTAAACAAAAACTAGCAAAGTAGAGGTTAGAAATCTTTGAGTTTAGAAATCTTAGACAATTTTCAGAGCAGGGGAAACATAACAGGTTGGTTAGTCTGTGTGCATTGGTAATTTACAGGTGCCTTTTAATACTGTCAAAGAGCAACCTGAAAACTCAGGGGCCTTAAAATAGAAGGATGAGATAGGGAGATTTAAGATATGAAAAACTGCATTGTATCAAGGAAAATAAAAATTAACATTTGTTTCCAAGGTTGCAGGGACCTATGCTCCCTTTTTTAGAAAGAGCCATGCTTTAGTTTGAAGGTTTGTACAAAGACTAGAGGAAAGAAATCAATTTAAAATTCTTCAATAAATGACAAATTCTTGTTTGGGAAGCTGGATTGAAGTTCTTCATCCAGTTGCTTGGATATTTCCCAGTGAGCCACCCATCTGAGTTTCCTGAAAGAATTTGGGAAGTACTGGTTTTATTCCCATTTAAGGGGTTTAATCTAATGCTTCACAATTTTTCACGTACTGTGACCTTTCTGTGCTCTTATCCTATCTTAATGAGGGTAATAATAGGAAGAATAAAAAAGGCCTGATGTTTTATTTATAGAACTGTCTTCAATTAGACAGACTGATAAACCCATGCAAAAACAACCACCATGGGCTAAGTTTAAGGCTGTCTTGAATTCTGCACAATCCCATGAAATAGAAAGCAATGTTAGTATTTGGTGAAATGGCTCCCATTAAGACTTCCTAAACTAACAGCCATTCATGAACTCAGGTTCTAGGAAAAGATTTAAAAGTGATTTTGTTGTAATTGTGGGGTTTGCAGAAATACCCTGAAATGTTAGTGTTAGCAATGGGGCAGGTGGTGAATACCCAGGGAAATAATGAAGAGTTTTATCATTGGTTTTGAACATTTGCAGTCTTGTCTTTCAGCAGGATTGGTTTACATTTATGTGAGAACAATGAAATATGAAAGTAGAGCTACAGTCCAATGGTGCTAATGTTGACAAAAAAAATAAATTATGAAAACAGAGTGCAGTATAAACACATTTAATAAGTCATTCATAGTTTCTTTTTTAGTATTTTCAGTGTTTGTGAAATTTTGCACATATGGCAAGACTTGCTCGTTTTTCAGGGAAGTGGAATAAAAATTCATTCCAGTTTTCTTTTCCTTTGAGTTCTTTGAATAACTGAATATGAGGTGAACACTGCTTTAGCGGTAGGTTAATGAGTTACAGGTCGGACTTACAGTGGAAAAACTGCAGTCAGCCTCCATGGTTCGTTCTGTTTGCCAAATTTGCACTGATGAAGCTATTATGGCAGGCTCACCTTTTTTTTTATATATACATTTTTTTTTTTTTTTAATGAAGGAATATTTCTGTGATTTGCCCATCAAGATTATGCTGTCTTTTCAGTGCCTGTGCTGCTCCTTAAGATCCTGCAGGCACTTATTTTCACATTTAACACGATATGCATGAGTAACCCTCTCTCAACTTGTGAAACTAGTCAGGTGTAAAACTCTGATGAATGTACTCTTGAGGGCTGGGGCCTCAGCAAATTCCACAGAACACGAAAGTGTGTTACGTTTTACAGCTCTCTGCATGATTTTATATTCCATTGTTTGTAATAAGATGAACAGTTAGGTCTTATCTAGAGAAACCTGTATCAACAATGCTAACAGATATCTGCACAGCTGTCTTTGATATTTTTTATATATACATTTTTGCTTAGGTATTAGGTGCTTAGGTAAACTTAGGTATTAAGTTTAGTCTTCGTGATCAGTATTTGCACTCTTGCATATGAATACACAGAATTATTTTCAAAGTAAAATCCTAGGGATAGGTTTAAAACAATTGTAAGTTGTAATATAATGGCAGGAGAAGGCCATCATCTTGAATTCGGATTGTGGAGAGTGCTGGAACACTGTTTTCTCTGTGGCCCAGAGCCCTAGCAGCAGTTTTACCTTCCTGGACAAGCATGAACACTTTCAGGAATATCCCACTGCACTTGATTTTTTTTCATTATCTGCTTTGTAAAAGCTAATAATAGTTAGAGATTTATAGTGTTTAAAGTGTGCACAGTCAGTTGAAATTAAGACTATATTCATCTTCCTGAAGGTTAAAATCAGTATCAGCTTTGAACTAATATATTTTATTTGCCCAGGAATTGCTTTGGCCTGTGAGCCATTAGATCAAATTCTCTCAGAGGCTGTGGGGTGGCCTTTCCTCCTGAATTTTAGGATCATGATATGAGCATCTGATACTGCAAGTCCTTTGCAAATGTCTGCAAATGGCAGGGCTCTGTCACAATTCTGTTCTTCTTACCTCATGCAGCGCTTTATAGCATGCAACACTGCCTGCACAGTAAGTGGTTAAGTGTCATAAATTACCCCACCTCAGGTAAAGGCAAGCGATAGTTGGAGCGATTCACTGTTTTTGTGATGTTTGCTAGGAAAAAATGTAAGGAGAAAGAAAGTTTAGAGTCACTGCAGTTTTCTGATATACTTGGTTATTTGTTCATTATTATGATAATCAGTCATTCGGGTGACTTAGGTTCTTGCAGAATAAGGTACTGGTTAGACTGAGTGAAGAGGGGTGGATCTGACCAGAAATCAGGGCTGTGAATTGTCATTAACATTCTATTTTAAAGAATTCTATTGCAACTGAGATAGGAATGAGAAAATGCAACCAGAGCAGCAATGCAATTACTAAAGCTCAGGACAACTTTTCAAGATTATTTCTTGAAAAATCGAAAGGTTTTCACTATATTTTCAAAAGTCACGGATGTTTTGTATAATCACCAGTACTTTAATTTTGTTAGCACTAAAGGAATGGAAATCAGAGCCTTCTTGCTGTTCTTCTATCTAGGAGAAAAGTAGGAGTGTTTTGAACCACAGAAAAAAAATTTCAATGGATAAAATGAATTAAAGAGAGACTGTTTAAAGCATGTGGAATGATGAACATTTGACAATTCATGTTTTGCTGCCACAAATCATTGCAGAAATTGTGTTGCACATGTCTGTGCACGTGTCTGTGTGTTTATATGTACTGAAAAGTACATATCGCTGGATCAAGAGTGAATAACAATTTCATAAACCTCCACCAGACAGTTGTAACTGTTCCTTTCAGATGAAAACAAATTATTTCACAACCAAATACAGAAAAAGCATGCCTTAAATTCACTTGAATTTCTTTTAGTGAGGGGTTATATTATGCAGTACTGAAACATAATAATTTCCTAGATTTATTGTAATATGTTTTTAAACACATCAGGTATTTACTGAGGTTTTGTTTCCTTAGAAGCATTGTGGCTATGTATTCAACTTTTGAACCTTGTTCTGCAATGTTGTAGAATCAACTGCCTCTAGAAAAAAAAAAAGAAGCAAACACAATCCCCCCAAAGCAACAACAGACAAACAAACACAGACCAGAAACTCCAAAACAAACAAACAAAAAACACTGCTGAAATTTTGTCAGGAGAAAAAGATGTAGAGGTTTGCAGGAGTTTTTCTATTCCCCTTAACAAAGCCAAGGTTCTGCCCTGGTGATCTGGACCTGGACTAGGATAACACTGCATTAGGTGGGTGCCTCCTCTGGATGTGTTAAAGATCCCGGTGATCTCTCTGACTCTCTTCCTCCTCTGTGCACCCAAACCTCCCCTTGTTTTGACGGTGTCCCCTTTGGAACAGCTTTGTATGATTGCTTCCATACACAGGTTACTTTATTCAAGTCGGTTTGCCACAGAACACTTGCCCATTAGCAAACTCCTCTGTAGCCTGCTTTAAAATCTGCTTATGGTTATGTCCAGATAAAAGCATGTGAGGTCAGTTTGGTAGAGCAGAGACAAAACGCTTTAACATAAGGTTTTCTATTCTGTGCAGGCAGCTAATAAAAGTGCCCGCAGGTGTTGAGAATTATCCTTCTCTAGGAGATTTCTTTACAATCTGAACCTAATCTTGGAGAAAGCTTTGGCAAGGATATCTGGCACATTAATTAAATTACTTTCCCTCCCCCTCAAGTCTTATGCTGTAACTTTGATTAACCACCTCTGTGCCCAGGAAACAAACTGCTGGATAAGCACTATCAGTTTTACAGGTGCATGGATGTTAGAGATAACTTAGGATTCCTCCTTTATCTGGATAGATGCTCCTTACTCTTTCAACACTACACAGCTTTTCCCGTAGCTACTGCTACAGGGATCCTGCAGGCACGTTATACGATTTTAGTATGAAGACCTTTTTATTCAGTGTGTATCTCTGGATGGCCTCTGCTGAGAAGTTTCAGATCCTTACGGGAAAACGCCTGACTCCTCCAAAGCTCCCCCTCTATTTAAATGGCTTTTCCTTGCTGCAGTATCACAGCTGTGACACATCAAAGCTAGTAGCTGGTGTGGCAGGACATGCATTCCCAAACCAGCCTCAGTGACGAAAGGTGATTTGCAGTGACAGGTTTCATATCTTATGGTGTCATTTTCATGAACATCTTGGTTAATTAAATTTCATGCGGAATAAGAGCTTCCTTACATTCTGCCCGGCTTAAGATGTTCTTACTCACACCTTACTTAAAGAACAATTCCTACTGTTGAATAAGGGCTCCAGGACTTAGCCCTCTGTTAGCAGTGTTTCCATAAACCCTTTGTTTTCCTAACATGTTAAAAACCAAGGCTTAATGGGTTCATGATGACATCAGTTATCAAGATTTGTGTGGTGTTGGCAGATGTTGAATTTTCAGTGGAAAACCATTAAACAGATTTGAGTCAGGGCAAGTTTCACAACATGCACGTATTATACCGGTGGTTACATGTGTTGACTTCAGCTTTATTTATTACAAAGGAAAACAGGCCTGTACTTATACAACAACAGCAATGAGAAATTAACCTTCCCAATAGGAAAATCAGTCTTGTCTTGTTAAAGGTACTCAAGTTACTTGTTGAGCATGCTGAGCTTGCAAAAACTATGTCTGCAACTTTCAGATTTAATAAATCTAAAATTAAATATTAAATATAAGAAAAAATATTTTTAGTTACCTGGGCCTTTTTTTAGTATCAAGTGTAAAGAAGACAGTATTTCAGAAAATGTTGAATGTCCATTTTTTGACAACCTTTCTTTACAAAATTTCTCCAGTTTATTTTCCTTTCAGATTAGACTTGCTATTTTTGAATACTCATTCCCTGTCAGCTCAGAGTACACCAACTCTGTACTAGTTGTAATATTCTTCAACATTAAAAAGTTGCTTTTTGTCATAATGAGTGCAAAGTTTGCCCAGTGCAAGGTTTATTGTCTAAACCAAGGATGGTGTCCAGGCCTACATGTGCATAAGAAACATATGCCAAACACTGAAACCAAATACATGGGGAGAAATGATTCTTCAAATATAAGCAAGGCCTAGTGTAGGAAAAAAAAAAAGTGAAATCCCACAAGAAACCAAAGTGATAACAGCAACAAAAATCAAAGGAGAGCACTTTGAATTTTGTGTATGTAGTAATTTGAAAGGAGATGGATTTAGTTGTTGCTGTGTTTGGTTCATACATTAGTTAGGACTTCAGTTTGCAGATTTACTGGTGCAGTGTACTGAAAAAAACCCTATTATGTCTCCTTTTCTATTCAACTGTAAAAGTGTTGGAGACTGTACTTTCTTGGAAACTAAATTTCACACAGTTGTTATGAATTACTTCAAATCCTACTTATGCATCAGGAGACATCTAATCTTAGTCCTTTTGTTTTACCAGTAAAGGTGCTCTTATAATGCACCTTTTTCACACCTGAAGTTTATCTTGAGTCTCTGACTGCTGATAATGCTGAGGCATGAAGTTTTCTGAATACCAAAATTCATACTGATGGTAGCTAGAAGGTTTCAAGGGGTCCATCAAATTTTTTTTCAGTCTTATGGTGCACTGCATAAAGAATCATTAGAATTTAAAGGGGATATATTTCAGTAAGTAATTAAAATAGAAAAGGAAAACTTAACATTGTCTTATGAAAAAGGACTTAATTTTCTATTTCTTTTAGACACTTTGAAGAAACCTTGCTTTTCAATATGCTGATTTATAAGAATTAAAACTCTTTCCAACGTGGCTTTTATTCAGAAAATCTTAAAAATCATTTCATATTGAAATGTTTTGATATTGTGAGATTCAAAAAGATTTTTAATTTTTGTCATCTTTTCAGTTTATTTTAGTTCCATTTGTCTTATTTAACATTATAGCTGCGCAAAACAAGATCAATGTGTTTTGAACAAGTAATGGAATTTTCCTTCACTATTCTTTCCACAATTTAAGTTTTGCTCCAGGTTGGAACTGAGTCAACTTTTTCTGTCTTGCAGTCCTGTATAAAATGAAATTTTAACTTCAATGGAGGGCTATTTTTCATCATGCAAACAAACAAAAAAGTCCTTTATTGGGTCCATGTAAAACCATAGTTTCTTCATCAGCACTTTTCCAGTACGTGAAACCAGTTACCTGATAAAAAGGTTATGGCAGATGATAAGCTTTGAATTGGGACCTCAGTTTTCACTAGCTAAAGAACAACTGATCATCCACAGATGTGAGCGTGCAAAACAAAAACATTCTTTCCCAAACTTTTCAAGTAAAAAACAAATGATGAACTGTTGGATAATTATAATTTCATGAGTTACGTGATCTCCTATTTATTACAAATGGGTAAATAGAAAGACTCTGATTATTTACACTGCTGACCTGCCCCAGGTTTGTGGCATTTATTATAGTCTGTAATGTTTATAGCAAAATTTTTCTTAACAATAACATTTATAATATTTTAATGTGTGTGTATGGAGGGAAATAGTACATGAAAGAATTTCCGTGCAAATAAACCTAGACCGTTTTGCATTTGGAACTCCTCTGTATTATTTTAGGACCCCAGTTCTCAAAACAGTTATGGTTAACTTTATTCACACAATTCCAATGGGACAACTCATATGTAGAAAGTAAATCTTCTCTTAAGTGTTTTCTTGTATTCTTTCCCATCCACACTTCACTTTCTGATGTGCATGGATTGGGGTAGGGATGTCTAAACATATTCCCGAACACACTGAACTGTCTCTTCCTTCTCTGAAGTACATAATTTTATTTAAATAAATATATACGAGTTTGTGTGGGGATGAATGTACAGATGTTCGCACAAGTATTAATTAATTTTTCTGTGAGTATCAAGTAATTATATCTTTTGCTGCAAGGGCAACTTGCTGCCATACTAAGCAGAAGTCATTCTTTCCCCAAACAAAACAAGCATAACACCGTTTTCAGCTATGTGCTGAAATGTGTGATCAGTATTATAATGTGTTAAGCATGGCATCATTATTCTAAAGCCAGCCACAGAGATATAAAATGCACTGTGAGACTGCAAACTGAGCACAGTTTGATTGTAGGACACCCGGGTAGAGGGGTTTTGTACTAGAATATACATCGCATTTATAATGCCTTCTTCTCTAAAATGTAATTAGTTTTTTTTATGAACTGGTAAAATATAGTAAATAAAGGACTCAGGGGATTTCCATATAGCCACATTTATTCCTACACGTCTTTCCAAATCATAAATGGTTGTCTTCCTTAAAAATGGATTAGGACAAATTGCATTAGGACACGATCATGAATCTGATTAAGGTGGAACCATGATCAGGTTTTTTCTTTTGGGCAACCATGTTTTCTTATAACAACCAGAAGACAAAAAAGCCTTTGGCAAGATGTTTCAAAAGGCCTTTCTCATATGCACATAAAAGCAGTTTTCATGCTAATTCAAAAATTGGTCCACACCTATAATTTCTTTATATAGCCAAGACAAAGCTTTGGGCAAAATTTTTCAACAGTATATATTTCAGATACACACTTGTGGTTTCAGTGAAAGCTCCTAAAAAGGAATTTCCATGCATAATTTCCTTAAGGAGAGCACTCTGAAGGCAAGCTAAAGGAGAGGCAGATCAGGCATTGATTCCAAATTGGTTCAGGGAGAGGAATGCTGAGAACAAAAACATCCCCAGTGGAAAACTGGTGCAATATACAGAATAAACACCTTTTATGAACACACTCTCAGAAAGGCCTCAGCTCCTTCTCTTCCTGTGTTAGCAAGCAACCCAAACTGAGAATATTATGTGGTATTCTTTGACAAAGAAGGAAACTAGCATGGATGTTGATGCACAGAAACGCAAATGTGTTGAAAATTCCTATCTCTGCAAAAAAAAAGGTACTACTTTCTTCTCCATTCCCCCCTATTTATCTTTTTTTAAACAGTATCAACTCCATATAGCTAAAGGGGGCTTAACTGCCATGTTGTTATCTCTGTGTCATAGTCAAGTCTGTGGTGACTTGAAGGGTCTGGGAAGGACATCTTTGTTCACTCCCTTGGGGCTCCATGGCATATGAGCGTATTGGTCTCTCGCACTAACATCTAGGATTCAGCTGAGAAGAAGAACTCCACTTTAAGTCTATAGAAGTCTACACAGCAAAAAGAAGTTCCCTGTCTCCAAGGACTAGTGTTAGGCATGTGAAATAAAAGAGAATAGATGGGTCTAATGAATAAGTTCCAGAAGCTAAAGGAGGTCTGTAATTTTTGTGCTTAGTATTGTAATGTTGTACTGCTCAAGTAACTCTATCTATCTGCTTTATGATTAGTTTTACTGGTTTTTGTACTTATTTGGGGTTCTTTCCCAGTTCAGACCAAGATTCAGTGATGCTTATTTTAAATTGTTCATCTTTGACTCAGTATTAGCATTGTTTTGGCAAATGCGAGTAAGAATCTGAATTCTTTGTGTGTTTCATGCAGACAGAGACCAGACAACAAAAACTCAGATCTGCACTGTGGTCCAAATTTCAGCGTGTACCTATCTGAACTAGATTTTTCCTCAGGCTGGAAAACATCTTGCTATCTCTTGTACGTTGTTCTTGGCAACTTGCTCTGGTTTCACCCAGCAGCTGAGGGCCTGACAGGAATATGGATGGAAGCTGGAGCTAGTGACTCAGCATGTGAATCCTCACTATTTTTCCAGGCTGACAATACTTAGGTATTCCATCAAACTTTGCATGTTTATATAAACTGGGTGTCTGAAAGCACTTTAAATCAGTAACATTAGTTCACAGTCTGGCATAATAATGACCGGACAAATGCAAAACCCCTTTTTTTGTCTCTTACTTCCCCTGGAATTTCCAAATGGATTTGTCCACAGCTGGGACTTTCAACACAGCTAGGGGAAGATCCTGTTCAGAGGGACCGAAACCAGCAGTGATGGGGACACACTTCTGGGTTTCTTGGCCAAGCTGGGACTGAGTTCTGAAATAAAAATATGCTTGTTCTCCCTTGGGCTCTTCAAAGCAGAGTTTCAGCTACGTTTTACAACAGTAATTTTCAGCTGAAACAGGAAAGGTGCAGAAGCCCTACCCTGATGTTCCCCAAACCTTCTGTTTGACAACACCCTGTAAAAGAGAACATGCTGGCTCATGCTCATAGAGTCAGGACTTGTACAGTTCAGGCCTTAACAAAATTGTTAGAAAACTCAAAGTCAAAAATAATTATGGTGAATTGGGAAATAATTGTGTTAATCGGAAATAAAACAACCTAAAATGGGAGAAAGAAAAGGTCAGTCAAAACAGTCATAACAAATTTTTCTGTCTATAGGAGATAGACTCAGATTTGTTCCTCTATGAACAAATGTAAAATATATGAAAAGAGAGTGAACAAGACACAGATACACACACACATTTATGTGTATATAAAAAAGAAAATGTTGAGGTCAAAAATCCAAAATCAAAAATTAAATTATTGCAGGATGCAAGAGACGGAACCCCTTTGGTAAATTATTTAGATGGATAATCTGTCTATAATAGCAGGTTATTATATTCAGAAAATATAGTCCTCTTTTTCTCAGTAATAATTAGCCTGTTCGGTGTAAATATTACTTTGTAAATACTTAAATATTTCTGTGAAATGTAGAGCTGGTTGGGAAGTCAGATAAATTTCCTTGAAAACAATTTCTTTACATGTGTTTAAAAGTATATCCAGACATTTTTAGTATCTTCCCAGCTTTAAAGCTGAGTGAGCTATGTACTAAAAAGGGTAAAAATTTCACGTTGTGTTTGTTCCATTTATTTTTCTTGACCATTTTAGTTTTTGTTTTAAATTGACAATGGACGGTTCCAATAGAACTGAGCTTTTTTTCCCTAAAATGGAATTTTATGTCTAAAATGTTAAATTAAAATATTTCAATGTCATGTCATGTAAACAGTATTCATATTTGATTTTCCCACCGATTCTCTGCTTGGAAAGTTCCTTTAAAAATTAAATAGTTCATACAATCTATCAGAACAGTCATCTCAATCATGCAGTTTTCTTATTTTCTCTGATTGGGTAAGGTTTTATGAACTACTTTCACTCTGCCTGAAGAAAGGTTTATTTGTTTCACAAAAGTATTTTCATTTCATGAATGAATTAATCTCAGCTGCAGACATAAAAATTCATTCTCTTGACACTGTGTTTACATTAATACTTGTGAGACGTAACAAAGATGGAGCAAAATTAAATATTCCTTAAAGCGTCATGTTTATTTTTGCTGTTAATTCACTGGTACCTTGCAGCTTGACCATCTCTGAAAATCTGTTCTTTAATTTCTCTACAAAAAGAGGTAAATTAGTCACCAGAAGGCCCTGCAGTTCAAAGTATGTAAGGAAAGTGATTGGAAAACCTGGGCTCCTGGTTGTAATTATTCATATGATTTACCTGCAGTCATGTCACTTTTATGGCACTGAAAGATATGTTATATCTATTTATTCAGCTAATTGTTCCAATCAATTTCTGTGACAAATGCACTTAAATCCAATAGGGTTGGGTGCTACATTCTTAGCTAGCTTAAACCTTTATGGGGTTATGTCAGATCGAAAATCTGGCCGAGGAAAAGGTCAAAATGGAACAGACCACAAGACTCCCTGAGACATTTTTCTCTTTATATTGTTCCAGTTTTATTTCAAATAATTTCTAATGAGGAGATGTACTGGAAAGACTATCAGAGTAATGGTGTCTGGAAGGAATTTAGGAGGTACTCCAGTCCAAGTCTCCTGTAGAGCTCCAATCTTTGCCCCATCCAAATGGGAGAGTCTCTTCTGCAAGACCCTCTCCAGTTTGTCCCTGTCTTTATTGTTCTGAAGGGCCAAGAAGTACAGTAAGGCATGTCCTTTTAAAAGTTGTTATTTGCCATCTTTGATGGTTACATGAAGTTATTTTTGTAGTTAGTTTGTTCCATACTACTGAATTTAGACCATCTGAACATTTTGCAACTGGAAAAATTTCCAAAGCTTTCTCTGATTTCCAGCTAAACATCAATTATCTGTAATACTGGAGAGCTCTCTCTCTGTAGAAAAGTATTTATATAAACAAATATAGTTACCATATGCCCTCTAGATATGTCATACATGCACAATCCTGACTCTTTGACTCAAAGAGATCACAGGTGTCACAGAGGAAAACAAAACTCTGTTAAAGGAGGCTACGAAAGAAAAAACAAAACCTTGGAGCAAAGCAATTAGGGTTGCAGTATCTCGTGCTCAGAATGAGTGATGGGTATGACCTGTCTGACCTGACACACAAGCCAAGCCTATGCATAAGTTAATGAATGCATCACCCACCATTCCCTCCTGCTGCCACATCAGCCCCACTGCTAAGGAATTCTTACACTCTCAGCATCTAAAGCTCTCAATGAGTTCTGTGGCAACATCTAGTATGTGTGTCTGCACAACAGTGGATCTAGTATATCCCCTGAAATTAGGAATAGACTAAGAGAAAACATCTTGGAAAAAAAAAACAAGGTCATGACAGAAGAGCCTCAGACAGACGATCTACAGACTTTGAAAGTGACTGGGAAGAAGTCATTCCACTAAATGACTGAATGAAGGCACACGCAAGTATGTACTAATGTGTGTATGTACATGTGGATGCATATATGTGCACGCAAAAACAATTAGAAAGTCATATATATATACACACACATACATATATATATATATTAAAATCTAAAAGTCATTAATGTGGGGCAGGCTGATAATAAAAATAAGAATTTAACTGAAGGAGTTAGTTTGTCTTACAGCTACATATGGTTAGAAACTGGAGTTTTCTGACAAAACTGTTACAGAATAATTATGGGATTCAAAAGCTGGAATAAGGTTATTTAAAAAAATGGTGTAAGGTAATGTGAGCCAGAACTCTCAAAGTCCCTTAATAGGTGTTCTTAACTCAGTGTTAATACTTTATTTAACATAATGCGCTCTGCACTCTTTAAATTGTTAGCCTGGAACAGATGATTTATGTTGCTCTTGCATCCAAACAAGAATTAATGCCCTGATCCTATTTGACTGGAATTGTTAAGCACTTTTGTTCTCAGGCTTGTATCAGAATGATAACAAAAACATAAAATCAGCAAACTTTTTAATGAATGTGGGGTTAATTTGAAGTGCCCTGGTTTACAGATATTAGAGTAATGCTCTCTTTCAAGTACTTACTGAGGTGTTAGAAAGTTTGTGTTCACATTCATCTCAAACATTTATTGTACTGCAGTTTCTTTGTTTCCAAAATATTAGAAGGTTAAGGTTAAGAAAGCTATTGGAAGTGAGTATCTTTTTTTATTATTATTTTTTAGAAACAGTAACATCTTTCATCACAGTTTGAGGGAATCTCAAGTGAATGCCACAGGCAGTTCTTTTGATCCTATTCAGATCTTGTTTTTGTAGGTTTCTCTTTTTTTCAGGTGTTGTTTTATTAAACACTCCAATATTTTAATTTTTTGTATATCATACCTGCATAATGGTTTATTCATCTGCTTTATTTAATTTAATTGGTTAATCTTGGTACAACTGGATTTTTCTAGTGTAAAAGGCAACCAGTGCAAGCACAGTGACTGATGCAGTTACTTGCCTATATTTCAGTATAGGTGTGCAATATTATAGTCAACTGTATGGACAACTTTCACTCCAGTTTTTTTGTTTTGTTTTGTTTTGTTTGTTTGTTTGTTTGTTTTCATTTGTTTGTTTTTTGTTTAACTACTGAAACAAATGTGAGCACTGTCTTTTCTTTGCTGATTATTATCCCTGTGGAGTTTTGCTGGTAAGAGTGGTAGACAGTCCCCTGTCCTATTACTGGTGGTTAGAGCTGTTCAAAGGAACTAACAAATAGGTTCCTCACAAGTTTGATACCATTTTCAGCTTTCATGAGGAAACCTTATGACCAGAATGTTCAAGAAAAGCTAATCTGTTTTTATGATCTGGCATGTAAAGCAAGGGTCATTTTCACCTTGGAATAGTTTTGACTGAACAGAACATCTTACAAGAACTACATAGAGCATTTAAGTGACGACATGCTTACATGTATTCTTTCTAAAAAGAAAGAGAAAGAAGGGAAGAAATGATAGCTAATGAATACTTGATGTGCACACAACAGAAATGAAGAAGGTGAAAATGAAAGTTCAAGCCATGGCAATGAGAAATTATATTTGGTGTGGGCACAGTAAAATAAAATGTAGAGCTCATCCGTGGAAAATTTCAGTGAGAACTCTAAGTGGCATTACTGAAATTGTCCTGAGAAAAGAATAAGAGAATTCCTAAAGTTGGTGAGATGAACATCAACAGATGATGTCTGATGTTTTTCCAAGGTCTGTTAGAGCATTTAAACTTTCCATTCTCTGCCAAACTTGTCTGATTGTCCACCAAAATGTGATTTCCTATGATTGTGAGGGTTGATATGCTACTTCAGCCTGACCACAAGCAAGAGAGAGATTGGTGACAATAAAGAGGAGGTATGCACTATTCTTAAACATCTTACTTAAGTATCTTGAATTTAGCAGATTACCAGAACTTTGGTCTGTTTGAATTTATAGTTGATATAGTCCTTCCTATCTGGATTGATTTTTTCAGTCCTAAAATATGTACTATTTATTTAACACCACAGGAGAGTGAGATTGCAGTTGCCAATTTCATCTTAATACCTGTGTTTGAGAAGATGTTTCTTATAAATCAATGTAAATTGCTAGCAAATCTACAAAGCCATTCATATATAAAGCATATGCATAAAACATATCACTTCACTTCCTTCAAATATTAAGTTCTTCAACTTGTTCAGTGATTATTTCCTTCTTCTGCCTCAACCATTCAAAAATAGCTAGAGCCCTGATTTGAGAGCTGAGAAACAAGGGAGAGATGAAATACCCACTTTTCAGTTTTGTGTGCTTCAGTCATTAAGGACATGTTTTATGTCATATGATGAGAAGAAATTGGTTGGGAAAACATTTGCTGTTTTAGAACTACTATGTCTCTTACTGACTTAATCTGGATGACTTAGCTGTCTCAAACTGGGCTTTGAAAATTCTGGCAGTCCATAAACCCAAATTTTTGTTGGAGAAGTCCTGGAACAGCTAACAAATCATGCTATATATATGCCCTGAAAGGATCAAGATCCAGAGATTCCATAAAGTCCCTTGAGACCTTCACTTTTGCTATTAGTTGTACATGCAAAACAGTCATATACTCTGGAGATGAGAAGTAGAATGAAAGCCTGAGGAAATAGCATCCATTTCTGAAAATGCTACAATAAGTGACTTTGCCAAGGTCTTATGGGAAATGGGAGTCAGACTGTGTAAATCTAAAGTTTTTAGTCATGGTCCTCAAAACAGCCTTCCTTTTTTTTTCTTTTTTTTTCTCTTTCAACTGGAGCTGCCACATTTACATTCTAGATGTTGTCTAAAAGAAAGGAGAAATTAATTTTCAAATTTTCTTTCTGTTGCATTGTCTGTTTATTACACACAGTGTTGTTGCACATAATGCCTGGATATAAAATGATTCAGGGACTAATGTCTTCAGTCATAACGTGGGAAAACAGAGAAGCAGTTGGATAGTAATTTCTCACACTGTTCTGCCATGGCAGTTCTTTCTGCTGTGATTTAAGAAAGTGCAGGCAGTGGAAAAGGTTCCCTTTGAAAGTGTTTTAAATGTCAAATATAAGATTCATTTCTATACTGCTTTAATCCAAATGCCAGAGCTCTGAGCTAATCTATCAATATGACCAGGGCTTCATGTGTTTTACCTATCCAAACAGCTATCTCTTGAACTGCAAGTCCTGCTAACACCAATGCATAATACCACATATTTTTAAAGAAAAGATTACCTTAATTTCTTTGTGAATGTGAGCTGTGGCATCCTTAGACTCATTTAGTAGGGCTAGATGTGACAGGGCCTTGGATATGTAGTAGCTGTGTTGTGCCTGGTTGTTGTACACTGGAACAATAGGCTGGGAAGCCAACAAAATGGGAGGGAAGAAACCCCAGAACTATTCCTGCAGTGGAAGTAAATGTGTAGTGTTAAGGATATTTAATCTAGAAATGCTAATTCTAGATCTGATCACTGCTGTCACCAGATACAGCCTCAGCCACAGGGACCCTGGAGCTGGCTCTGGTGCATTATCATCTGCTGATGCTCTGCTTGAAAGAGCAAGTCTCTCAGAAAATCGGTCAGCTCTGCCTGTGAGAGTGGATCAGCTGGTATTGAACAGTCTCTGTTCAGTCACTGCAAAGGCATATATACTGTCCTGATAAATATATTCTCTCCTTCAGCTCAAAGTGCAATTATTGCCAGCTTTAGCCAGAATATCCTAATTTCCCTTTTGATAGTAGATCTTTTCCTCCAGGAGAAATTTACAGTCTTCTCCCATTTTTTGGTCTTACTTTTCAGTCCTTTATTTGTGTGATTCTTCTAAATTTTTGTTCTAAAAATTATTTGACTCATTCTTCTATGTATGCAAATCAAAGTGTATTCTAGTAGCACTTTTCCCATGACCAGATGCAGAGTTAATATTACTTATTTGCTTCTTCACAATGCCACCCTCTCTGGGCCATCAGGTTAGCACACTTAGCCACTGCAGTACACTTAGTTTCCCCTCTCCAGGATTGTCAGTACATTTTTTTCTGGGCTGCTGTTTTCCCATATCATGTAAGGTCTAAGGTCTACCTTCTCTGATAGAAATTTCCTTAAAGATGTTTCTAGAATTTTTTTATTTTCTTTATTTTTTTGCAAGACTGATAATTGTGTACTTTTAAGATTTCAATAGAGTGGAAATTTCCACAAGAAGATAATACCTTTCTGATCTGTGAGTAGTTCTGGGGCAAAGAACTCAACAGCATAGAGTGGCTCTACCACAGGAATTGCTGTCTGACACTTAATTCTACTAAAGCTTAAAGGCTGTGCTACAGAGAGTCCATGTTTTCTAATGCAAAGTAGAAAGAGCTCAAATCTCTGGAAAAAAACTGCTCAGACATACAGGGATCACTTACCTGATTTTTTTTTTTTTAAACCAAAAACTAGATTACCTAAATCATAATGAGCAGATTATGGTTATTCAGCCACTCTCCTTCCAGGAAGGGCTGCTCACTGCTTTTCTGTTGCAGGAAGGCAATTATGCTCCGTGGGAACTTAACTTTGAGTCATTAGTGTGGTGATGGTAAGGAAAGATTTCAGTTTCATCTCTCTGCACCAGTCTGTCTCAGTGCCTTTACTGTGTCAATAATTTTTTGGTACTCACCTTCAGCCATGGATATCCAGGTGTGATCCAGAAATGCTGCCAGATAACAGGTATTCCCCAAGGCTACATTTGTCAGAGCAGGCTGTGTGTGTAAATCAAGCATTAACATCGGTTTCAGGAGTGACCTTGGCAGTGGTCACTTTCTCCTATTTCCTTTACAGATATGTTCTCTCTCCCAAACCTCTTGCTCATCAACCCCAAAGCTCTTGCAGTTGGTTTAAGGATTATTTCCACACAGGCCAATTTGTTTCAGGTAAGCCAAGCTGTTAAGGTACTGGTTAATGAAAACTGAGATGAGTCACTCAGACTGAAATTATGTTGACCACTTATGAGCTGTGCCTTAGTTAAATTTAAAAAGGTTAAAACCCTAACTAGTGAAGTTAAAGTAGCTATAGTTTAAAATGGGGTCTATAGGGACTTCCACGCAAATATGAAGGTCAGGTTGTCTTTTTGAAGACTGTAGGACCAGAGACCAAACAAAATTCTAGTCAGGAGCTTTATATGAACTTATGGAGGTAAAATGAAATAACTTTTTCTTCAATAAGACTATGCATGTAAAAGTACTCTTGGACAACTAATACCTTAGGTATTTGTTATTTTTCTCTAGTGAAATAAAATAAAAAATAAAGTTTCCCATCATCTTCAAGCTTTTTTTAACAAACAAACCAAGTGCTTCTGCAAGGGTTCTATGTAGGCATGGTTAGAAGAGGAAGGAAGGGATCAGATTATTGCACAAGCAGATTGGAGTTTTCTTTTAACCACAATTAAAGTCAAAGAGCCAATCTGAGTTTTATGTAGTAGTTTTTCTTTATGGGAGATGTGTCATCCTTAAAATTTAGGAAGTGAAGTACTGATCCTCTTAAATAACCTGGAACACTTAGATGACTCAGGAAGGTGAAATATTCACCCTGAGCACCTAGAGTAAAATTATAATGTCTCTAGTACAAAATCCAAGATTAGACATTTGTTAAAGTCCTTAATTTTTACCAGTTAGGTTTAGCACTTGGGTTTGGGAATGCAATACAGAGACCAATATTTATGAGGATTTTGGAGTTGGAACAGGAGATCTGGGAGTAGTGTTCTTTTTGTTGTCCTTGTTATTTTTTAATCAATGTCAAAAAGGGGACCAGAGAGTTTTTAGAAATCTGCATTTATTTTCCCTTGCTGTTGAGAAAGATCTCTTACAGAAATGCTTACCCAGGTTTGAAACAAAACCACCAATAATCCAAAGATTGTCAGTATTGAGCAAGCATGAGAGTACATTTATGTTGCATTAAGATTTGTGTACTATTCTAGCTATCTAGTTTGAAAAGGCTTTTCTTTTTTTTTTATTTTCTTTTTTTTTTTTTAACTCTTTTTAAACAGGGAGTTCTGTAAAAATAAATAATTAGTGTAATTCTTGTGGTCAACAAAAATTAAGATTTGAAGTATGTGAAATCTGGCAAGATGCAGCATTTGGGTTGTCTTTTGAGTTTGGTTGATTTTTTGTTTTGTTTTGTTTGGTTGCTGTTGTTGTTGTTTTCTCTTAATGTATGGTTTAAATGCAATATGATGTTTGGAGAGCCAGCTTTTCCTCTGGGAAATCTATGCAAATAGTGAGCACAGCCATGTCTAAAATAGGACTTGTGGGAAAAAAAGATGATCCTATTCATGATTTTGGAAAGGTAAAAAACCAATCAGAAATGCTTGATTTTTTTTAACAGAGAAATTATCTCAATCAAAAGCTAAGCAAAATATAACAGGTGAGTTTAAGGGCCCAGGCCTTATCTTGTATTTACTCACATAAATAGCTCCATTGATTAGGCGAAATATACTGCTTCTAAATGGGCTCCTTTAGGAGTGGTCCTGTCAGAAAACAGCGTAATAATTTGGCAATGGCAGAAGGAGTCCAAATTTCCTTTTTAACAGACAAGCTAATCAGTAGCAATTAAGAGGCAAAGTAGCAGACTAATAAAGTATACTTGTCACCAGTTGTCATCTTAGTGATCAATTCACACCTCCACGACAATAACATCGACCCTTCAATGCTCTAATGACCCTGAATCCCCAAAGTGACAGAAGGATTAGGGCAAAGATAATGTGCTGGAAAGGTGCTAATGAAGTGGTGGGATTACAAAATGAGTTTCACCCTTGATAGACAGCAAAAGTCTATCAGTCCCACTCCAGCTTTGAGATTCACATGGATAAACTCTCATTGACTTCCACTTCCAGTCAGGATCAGGACCTTAATTTAATTAATCAGGCTTTTTTATTTCTTATTTAGATTTGAAACATGCATCTTTGTGTTTTCTGAAAGCAGCAGATATTTCTTAGGTAATTAACTTTACTCCCATGTTGTTTTTTAACTTATGTCTGCAAGTTGTATGTTGCAGACATTTATGCTTGTATAATTTTAATTTTGTGCAATTAGTTTTACAGAGATTTAATTATTTTTGTGTGTAGAATGTCCACAACTGCTTTTCCATGCACTGATTGTTTTAAAAAATGAGAAACAGAGTATGTAATTAGAGTGTATAAAAATGGTGTCACCTTCTTGCTCAGTATTACAAGTGGATAGATAGACATACAGACTGAAAGACAGATTGATAGATAGATAGATAGATAGATAGATAGATAGATAGATAGATAGATAGATAGATAGATAATGTATGGCAATAGCATTTTGAGGTGATAATACAGAAATGGTGTTCAGGTAGATGTTGTTGAAAATACAAATTTTCAAATGACCACAATGTTTAACATTTATTTAAAATAATCCTGTTCACCTGTCTCTTGTTAAATTATACTATATCTGTAACCCATTTCAAAAGAATATGTTGATATTAAAGATGAGGAAAAGGATACAAGAGGCCATTTATAGTATTTTAAGCCTTGGTCTTCATTAGATGTTACTCTGCTGCTTCATTGTAGCTAATTAACTTGTATATTGAAAACCCTTTAGAATGATTTGATATAGGGAGATGTGGGAATACATTGTGCTAGGATTAACACATTTATAGTGCTGCCTGCTGTTTGGGTGCAAGGGGAGGTAACCATTTGCAAATTTAGCTGTATTACGATCATTTTCAAGCAGTATAAATTCTATTGCTGGCAATTTGAACAGAATCTGCTTGACTTCAGTGGGAGATGTACAGATAGTTTGCTGCTGCACATTCTGGTGCCAGATTCTGCCTTGAAAGTTTAGTCCTGAGAAGCTTTATTTGTTTTAGTTATTTTGTGATTTGTGTGTGTATATATGGGGAGAAATAAAGAGGTTTCAAAATTCTGGCATTAGAAAGTTGTATTTTGAAACAAGATGTTGTAAATTCTTTGATAATCAAAACAAAATTTTAAATATGTCTGTGTTGTGTCCTCTGTTTCCCTCAAGATTTTGAATTTCCTGTTTTCTAACTTTACAGTTAAGCACTCAAAAACTAGCTGACCACGCTGTACAAATTTTTCCTATTGTGTACTTTACACCATACAGAGCTATTCATAAGTCTGTAAAATATTGTGCATGTGCTAATTAATTAACTCTTCATGGAAAGCTTAGCTTTTTGTGGAAAATTGGCTCAAAACTGGTTTATTCCTGAATTTTAGGACTAAAAAATGAAAACTGATTGTAATGCAGTGCACAAGTATGAACTTCCCCATGCTGAACGCAAGCCAAGGAGCATGGCTCAGGCATTTATGAGAGAAGTCACGACTGGCATGCATCAGTACCAGCAGTACATCCATGAAGTAGCATGAACTTGAACCAGGAATAAATGACATTTTCTAGCATGTCATACGACATTTATTTTAATTACCTAAATGACTTTGTAATGTATTTAGAGTTGTTCATAAAAACAAAAAAGTAATTTCTGTTCCAGACCTTAGCCTAAGCTTCCAGTATTAATTTTAAGGCAGTTGCTGTGATGCGTCATTTCCTTACACGTTGAGAGAGAAATGGAGTCACAAGACCTGTTTTGTAGAAGCTGCAAAAGAGTTTCTGGAGAGAACTGACTTTTTGCCGTTGCAAGCCAGGGATGGAAGAGAGCTGATGGTCCAGCCTAGGAGATGAAGGCATTATCTCCTTGCCAATTCCTATCCATATGTCAACACACCCATATGAGAGGTAAATCCTGAACTGCAGGAGTTTACTGTGAGCTTTTTTGTTCAAAAGTGATATCAGATCCTATAATTTGTAAGTCTGTTGAGTTCACTACATGCCAAATGTGCGATAGGGAGCATATAAAGGTGAATATCTTTATTGCAGAAATATGGTCTGAATTTAATATTTTATATCCATACATGTGGACCCTGTAATTTTCTGTTACAAGACAGACTTGATCTGTCTTTACAGTTGCAGTACGTTGGGGTAGAGGTACTTTTAATTTCACTTTAATACAGCACGATGAGCTATTTTTCTAACAGTATGTTCCGTCAGTCTTTTATTTATTATTTCCTTTTATGTTTAACAGATTGCCCATTCAAAAATGGAAGAGCACAAGCACTGTTGCCTCGTCAGTCACCTTGCTGCGAAGTTGCAATGTAGCAAATGGCTAATGTATGCACACATGTGGGCACTGTTTTAACCCACATTTCACACCACCATAATCGATTTGTTGGTTTTGTAGAACAAAACAAAAACAACCGCCCTTCCCCAGCTGCAGCAGGCAAGAGTTGGGACATATGCTGGTGTGAAAGGGGGAGTACGCCTGGAGACCCCTGCCGAAAACATCAGAACAAAGGGAGCGCAATCGCCTTGGCAAAGCATGGGATGACTTAAATACCCCATTGTATGAAATATGAATAGGCTGGCATTGTGCATTGCGGCGTGGGGGGCTCCTCCGCGCCGCTGATTAGCCACACGATTACCCAGATTACACGGGGAAACGGCTAAGGTAAATAAGGCCAGCCTTCTGCCACCTCCTCCACGGGGCCAGGAGCAGGCTGGCCCAACCCTTCCTGGCTACTGGGAGCTGGAAGGGCAGGGATGGAGGAGAACGGGAGTGAAGATTCAGATAACTCGTGTGGATAACAGAAATAAGGATTTCAGGGGCAATGGTATTAAAATGTCTTTCTGATCAAGTGATGTATGGGCATTGTTCCCTGCTACCACACGATGTACAAGTAAACTGCTTAGTTAAAAAGAGATCTCTCTGTTGTCCCTCTCTCCTCGCAGGTTAAGGGACAGCCACTGGGTGATGATCGGAAAGAGTGTGGCAGAAGCAATCTGTGTCCTAAAATCTTCCCTCCATAATCTTTTGCACAGATTGGTTCTCCCCTCCCTTCTCGTCATGCAGCTCTTACAGCCATGGGGTAACGCTGTGAAAACTGTGTTTATTCAACCCAGGGCAGCTCAAGGAGAGATTATTTCCCTATGCTGAAGTTTTAAGGTACACATAATCAGCTGTGATCCAAAATAAATTCACATCTATATAACATCAGCCGCAAATAAAACTCAATGTGTACATGTTCACAGTATGAACTGTATAATATGAAATATATGTGTATATGTTATGGATTTCAGGGTGCCCAGCATTCCCACTTATTACTGAATCACAGAATTATAGTATATGCTGAGCTGGAAGAGATCCACAAGGACCATCGAATCCAGCTCCTGGTCCTGCACAGCACCATCCCCAAGAATCACACAATGTGCCTGAGAGTATTGTCCAAAATCTTCTTGAACTCTTTCAGGCTTGGTGCTGTGACCACTTCCCTGGGGAGCCTGTTCCACTGCCCAACCACCCTCTGGGGAAAGAATCTTTTTCTAATGTCCAACCTAACCCTTCCTTGACACAACTTCAGGCCATTGCCTTGGGTCCTCACACCGGTCACAGTGTGACTGGTCACTGAGTGAAGGGATTGGTACCTGTCCCGCCTCTTCCCCTCAGGAGGAAGTTGTAACTGCAGTGAGGTCTCCCCTCAGTCTCCTGTTCTCCAGGCTGAACAGACCAAGTGACCGCAGCTATTCCTCATACAACGTCGCCTCAAGGCTCTTTGTCCCGCATGTGGCCCTCCCTTGGATGCCCTCTAACAGTTTAATGTCTTTTTCATATTGTGCCTCCCAAAACTGCCCCCAGCACTGGAGGTGAGGCTGCCCCAGTGCAGAGCAGAGCAGAGCAGAACAATCCCCTCCCTTGCCCTGCTGGCCATGCTGGGCCTGATGCCCCCCAGGACAGGGTTGGCCCTCCTGGCTGCCAGGGCCCTGCTGGCTCATGTCCAACTTGCCACTGCCCAGGATCCCCAGGTCCCTTTCCATGGGGCTCCTTTCCAGCCTCTCATTCCCCAGTCTGTCTGTACATCCAGGGCTGTCCTGTCCCAGGTGCAGAAACTGTCACCTTCCCTTGTTGAATTTCATGAGGCTGGGGATTGCCCATCTAATTTGCCAAAGTCTCTCATCTCTGCCTTCAAGTGAGTTCAACAGCACCTCTCAGTTTTGTATCATCTGTACCATTTGCTCAGTCCTGCATCCAAGTAATTTATGAAGATGTTGAAGAGCATAGGGCCGATGATGGAGTCCTGTGGAACCTGTGGAACCCCACTAGTGACAGATCCCCAGTCTGATGTCACCCCATTCACCATAACTCATTGTGCTTCACCCATGAGCCAGTTGCCATACCTGTAGTGGTCTCAGAGGTGAAGATATTTTTGTCTCAAAGAAGCTGTATCTTATTCTAGCTTCTCAGTTGAAGAGGCTTCTGTTTGTGTGTTTCATAGTATCTTTTACATCAGTAATCTCCATCTGTTTTCCAGAATCATAGAGTTCCTAAGTTGGAAAATATTATCAAGTCTAATGTTAACCCAGCACCACCGTGTTCACTACTAAACCATATCTCCAAGTGCCACATCCACACATCTTTTGAATACTTCCGAGGATGGTGATACCACCACTTCCCTGAGCAGCCTGTGTCAGTGCCTGAACATCCCTTCTCTGAAAAAAAAATGTCCATAATATCCATTCTAAGCCTCCCTTGGTGAAGCTTGAGGCCATTTCCCCTCATCCTATCCCTTGATACCTTAGAGACCAGCCCCCACCTTGCTACAACTTCCTTTTGAGTAGTTGTAGAGAGCAATAAGGTTCCCCCTATCCTCCAGAGAATTTAACTGGAGATGCTGTGGGATCTCCCACCTCATTGCAAAGGTACAGTCGGTGTGTAAATGAAGACACTACATCTTGGCAGGGAGGAGCCTTTGCACCAGGAGCTCTTTGACGCAAATGATGTTCTCAGCTGCAAGGCAATCAAAAAACATCAGGGCTCCCAAAGGAGACCAGAGCTCCCTGGGTGTTTTTAGGGAAATTTTGGTGTCTATAAGTCGCAGTTGCTCAGAAAGTATTTAAGTGGGTTAAATTGAGACCTGGTTTTCCCTGGAATGGAAAAGAATCAGCTTGAGCCAATAACTGGAAACATTGTCTAAAACGAGTGGAAAGGGGAGGTTTGACTTTAGTGATTTTCTTTCTTTTTAGTTTCAGGCGACCTACTAACAAAGTCAGCACAAGTTTATGAATAGTTTGTCTTGTCCCAAATTTGCATTCTTCCCTAAGTAAAACATTCAGCTGGAAATTTTTGCCCAAGACTAACTTGTACAACTACATTGAGATTATCAGATAATGGCAAAACAGATTAAGAAAGCTATTGCATGAGAATGGTAACCCTTTGCTATTTAAAGAATTTTTATTCATAAATATGCAAATAGTGTTCTAGTTACGAAAATATTCACAAATCTTAATAGATCACAGAGAAAAAGGTGCAACTTTTGCGTTGGTACACAGTTGGAAGTATAACACAAATTTCATATCCTGCCTTACTGCTACAGATCAAACAATTGAAGCAGGAAGAAAAACCCCAGACCCAAAGTAAAAAAACACAGCACAACTTAAAATAAAAATAAAATTAGTGAAGACCCATTTCTTTTAGCAGTGCATATTTTAGATATTTGTATTTCTAAATGTTTGATAAACCTCCCCAAAATATAATCTCACAAAATTTATTCCCTGACCATCACATAGAGTGCTTGTACTTTGCCAAAAGTTCTGGGGACTGTGAGCGCCTTGCCCTTCCTGTGCTGCAAACCAGTCGGCTAATTGCATCATTTTATATAACCTAAACCTCACATATTTTTCACTCCATGACATAATCTGCTGAACATTGTGACTTTATCTAGTTATATGGTATTTGTGTTTCAGGGTTGGTTTTGTCCCTGTGTATGTGCTTTGTACTGAAGGTACAAAATCTCAGAGAACTTGTGTTTTTCTAATGCTGTATTTCCTTACATCTTGGATTTGAAAAGACATCTTGAATGTTTAGTGATGGTTTCTGGTGAAGTCAAATAAAAAGTGCCTGGTTTACAGTTTGAAGACATTTTTTTTCTTTCTGCATCGCTGTCTCTATTAGTAATCTCTGGATGTCTAGAGTTTTGAGTATGGGCATTTCTTGTTACCTTCATCAAATTCAGTCAGAACAGTTCAGTGGTATAGAATGGTTTGTAAAAGCTTTATATTGCCTAAAAATAGTGCAGTTTTTCCTCACATAGTTAATTTTAATTTGATTTTTATATTGTGAAATTTTGCATGCACTTCAGGTTTAACATACAATTCCACTGGTTATCCAATGAGCTGCACTGTTTTTGGATATATAAGCTCAGTTCAGATCTTTCTGTTGTCTTAAAATCCAATCCTCTAGAGTATTATTTTGACCGTTTGCCATGTTTATGTGCTCAGGAAGAGCCCAGAAAGCCAAACATATATAGGTAGCATGCCAAATAATAGGAGAGAAGCTTCCTAGGCAGGTTTCTTTCCAGTGACTTGTTTGTTGTTTAGGACATGCAGAGATTATCGATCGAGCAGCAAGCAGGAAAGATTAATTGATCTGATAGTGAAGTTATGCATTTTTTGCTGAGCAGTGGATTTTTCTGATGGAGAAGGAACAAATTGACTTATTGGTTAATTGAAGGAGAGAATTGACTGGGAGAGGCAGTGAGAATTTGACAAATGTCAGCTGCAGAAAAGAAGGATTCTTCAAATATATATATGCATAAACATTAATTAATTTCTTTATTTGTCTGCCTCTTGTTTGATGTGTAATAGAGATAGGTGGATTTATTTTGACTCTTTTTGGTAAAATGGATAGGCTAACATAGGCGAAACTTTTTTCTCTTTTTAAAGATGACTGGAAAGGTTTCTTCATTGAAGTCTGCAAAAGTTTGTTGCTGGTGTTTTTTTTCCTAAAGCTGCACCTTCTGTTTCAGTTTATTAAGTCTGCCAGTGCATGTGTACATTCTTTTTCACCAGCTGCAGTTGCCTAATACTGTCCTGGGTTTTAATGCGTGTTAGGCGTTAAAAATTCTAACTTCAAGGGGAAAAATATTAATGAACTATTCTTTTCCTTTAAATAATTTTCCAGATTTCACTAGGCACTCTCTGTATTGGTAGGACCAGAACTGCTCCCATAAGTACAGCCATTGCTCTTTCACCCTTTGGGGAGGGGACCATGTTTTGTTCTGTTTTGCTGGTACAACAGTAGTCTTATCTGTAGTGAGGGCTTCTAAGTGCTACCGTAACTAAAAAAAAAAAAAATTAGTAAAAGTGATACCAACAACACTCATACTAGTAGCAATAAATAGTTACATAGTGGTGCCACATACATATTAATTAATCCAATGCTTAATTTAACTTCTAATTAATTTAGAATTAACTTCCTAATTTCTCTCTGGATGAGGTTGCCATAATCTTCATATGGTGCCTTTAGGAGACCAGAAGTGCTTTCATTACCATTTTACAAGAATGGCATTGAAGGCATCCAAAACTGTATTCTGAGGACTCCTAACTCTTAGAGTATCCTCAAAGAAGTTTCTGTCCTCTGCTTGGGAAGACTGTGTTTGTAATAGGGTTAGGGAAGGAGGCTATTCGGGAAATTTTCTGTGTTGTGGGGCAACAAATGGCAGAGTCCCCAGGGATCAGTGTGGTTATTGGAGCTCGGTGTTGCAATGTTACAATAATTTCCCTCTTGCAATGATATCACCATGGGAATTGTGGGGAAACTGAAGGCTAGGGGCTGATCCGACTTGTGAAGAAACTGTGTCGGTCCTCCTTCTCTCTGTACCCTTCCAGACTGCTCAGTTGTGCCATGGCCTTATTTTTAGCATCATTAGGAAAGATTCAGCTGCACTTACAGCAGGGATATCATAGGAACAAGCGCTGTGAAGAAATAATAGTAGAGACTTTAAACTCCCAAGAGGAGAAGGAAGGACCTTTAATTAGCAAATAATAGGTTTAGTGCAGAAACTACCCCAAAAAAAAAAAAAAAAAGAAAGTCAGCAGGCATCAGAAAGGAAAGGGAAAGGGATAAGGGGAAAGTCTTCAAATAATTTACACATAAAAAGAATTCTGGTTTATGTCTGGGACATTGTTTTATTTTGAAATACATTTGGTATTTTAAAAGATATAGGAACAAATCTGCTTGAAGTCATTCATCCCAGACTGTGACACTTAACACTTGTATGCTGTTGAAGCAATATCAGAGGTAGGTAACTTGGAGGAAGGGTGTTTGGGGAAGTTTTTGAAGCTGGAAAATATCTTCAAATTTGAATTCTTAATGGGAAACTTATAAACACACCAGAGCTGAACAAATATTTCAGTGTGAATAATTTATATGACAATACCCCTCATAATGTCAGGCTCCTGCAGTTCTGTGGGACAGCTAGCACTGTTTGACTGACAGAGGAGGAGAGGTGTCACCACCGCATGATAACCCTTGCTCTGCCTTGCACCCGCTGGGATATCACCTTGAACTGAGCCAATCCATCATCCTGCTAAAGAAAAGATAACAGCTGGCTTTTTCCATAAAACAAAAGAGTTTGATTGAAGGATGCTTTTCTCCATTTTCCTCCCATATAACTTAGCAAGTTTTCCCTTGTTGCAAAGTGGAACCTTAGAAAGTTTCCCACAAAATCAAAAGCTGGCCCACGGATTGACTGTTAAATGTGCACTGCCCGTTTGTCAGGGACGCTCTAAGTGGTACTGAAGCTGACAGAATACAAGCAAGAGCTGACAGCTTCACTCCAGTTTCAGCTGATTAAAGGCTGCAGGGGCCTGGGGGCCCCATCTCAGAAAGAGGACCTCTGAAAATTCACCAGAGCACTTCCATTCTGCACGTCTTGCATCGATTGGCTCAGAGTATGCCAGGTATTGAACTCAGCAATCAACTTCTGCCTCCAATTTTGGAGTGCTTGAAAACAGATAAGGAAAAGTTAAAAATGCAAATGAGAATTGCCCTATGTTATGTATGTACATTACATTATGTGCGACAAATGACAGTGTAAAATGTAAAAATTGATTATGTGTGTACATTTAGAGCCACTGTGGCCCTAAAGCATGACTTAAATCTTGAGGTGGGGTCCTCTCACAGCCTTCTCCCCATTCCCATACCTATCACACATATTGAGCTCTTGCAGGCTGAGCATGCTGGCTGCTCATCTGGGAGCTCTTCCCAAGGCCCTGTGGACAAGGTGTTCAAGCATAACCAGGGATCCAGCATGATCTAACCAGAACCACTAAATAAAAGAAATTATCAGAATCAAAGAGTGCTTGGCACTGTCAGGAAATAAGAGAGATCACAGCTCCTGCTTTTCTGAATATTCTCCTTTATAATTTCTAACTCCTAGCAAGTGTGCAGTGCTTGTGTATGCTGTATATACCTTGTGCTTTAGCTTGTGCTGAATGAACATCTAATTGGGGAAATCTTTTCCTCTCTGTTTCTTCACAGGTCAGTTTTTTCACAGTGATGTTTTTCTTATTCCTTCACTAATGCAAAGAGAACGTCCCAAATGAATATTCCCTCCCAAACATGGATAATAAAATACCACTTCTTAAAAAAATTATTTTACTAAAAGAAATAGAGAATTTTCCTTGCATTATATCTTCCAGGACCTTTCTGTTAAGCAAGACAACACACTTCCCCCTTCTTCCCTAAATTTAAATTTCAGTCTTGCTTTATTAGCACCGGAAGTCAAATTCTTAAAACTGATGATTAAAAAAATCATGCAAAATCTTTGGAACACTTTGGCAAGGTACACTTGAAAATAAATCTGAATTTGTGGTTTAATAATCAGAACTGCAGGCATAAAATATAGTAAGTTAAGTAACAGACATTTGTTAGCTTTTTTACATTAATCCATTAATATATTTTTAGAAATGCTAAATATTTAAAGCACCAGACCGGCAGCTATTCTTAGGGTGATTTCTTCCCTTAAGTTGAGCTCAGGTATTGCTTTTGATCTCCATTCCCATTCACTTAACTGAAAATTAATTTTTCACAAGTGGATATTTGCTGAGAGGAAGACACAGAGGATATGCCTCCAAATGAAATGAATTAAGGAAATATATTTGTCTTGAACCATCAGTTGTTAATAAAAATTAGGACAAACTATTGAGCAGTGTACCAGTATATCAAGAGAACCTCTCCATAGTCTGCATTCTCTTGTATCAATTTTTAAAAGGAAGACGGAATGACCTGGGGACTTTTAAACTTCAGAACTCAAGGAATTTGGTAATTTCCCCACACTGAGCAATAAGAACCTTTTATAGGCATATTTCAATGTGTATGTATGCAGCTGTATGTGTGTGTCTGCATTTTATGGATACAGACACATACACTTATTTTTTAAGTATTATACATATATGTATACATATATATGTGCTCATGCATGTATAAATTACATGCCATGTGTGCCAACATGCATACACATACATGGATTCTCTTAGTCTACTTTTCTCTCAGTCTTCTTTGAGCCTGTCTTTCTTTGCTTTAAATCACTTCTTGGCTCATTTAAGGCTTTGCTGGACCTATTAAATTCTGCCTCAGATGGTATATAAGACTTGCTTGGAATAAAAAGAATACAAAAAATAATTTTGAGATAATAGACAACACAGATAATACAATGATAATACAAAGCAATAACAAGAAAATATAATTTTCATTACTGGAATAGTTTATTAAAAATCCCAAAGAAAACCCCAAACCCAAACAAATAAAAAAACCACAACAAAAAAACCTCCAAAACACGAATAAGAGATATAAATTAGAATCCTCACATTAAAAATATGACCACTTCTGAAGGGATGTGCTGACATTTTGAATAGGATTTGAACTGCCAAAATAAGGGGATAAGTGTATGCTTGTAAAGAGACCAGGAAAGAGAGCTTAAGAAAGCAAATGTGCTCTGCACAAGTAGTTCAGTTTGCATAATTTATTTTAAATATGGATCCTCTCTGGTGTGTGAGCACTCCCTCCCTCACCACCCCCAACCCCCCTCTTTTCTTTTAAAAATAGGAATTTCTCTGCTGCTTGTGTTCCAATATTCCAGTTCAAATAGGGCGCCTGGTGGTAGCTCAGCACTTGTGTACTTGACTACTTACTGCTGAGGAGCCTTGCTTGCCGGTAATCTAGATTTATGGTAAGTCTACCCTTTCCCTTCATCTACAAGGTCCAGGGACATTCGGGTAGCCAATCTGCCCTTAAATATGTCTCTGAGGAAATGGTGCTAATTAGTATTGGAATTTACAGCCTTTCATTTTATTGACTTGTCCTACTTTCTTCGATAATTAACTAATGAGTAAAGTAATGAGCTATGTTAGTCAGTCATGATGTTCAATTAAACAGCAAATCAATTATTGAAAATAGTTTCGGACAGCTCTGGTGTCATCCTGGGGAGTGTGTGTGTGTGTGTGTGTGTGTGTGTGTGTGTGTGTGTGTGTGCGCTTTAAATGTGTGCCCTAAATGTGGCAATGTCCCTCCCTGGAGGGCACCTGGCTCCTGGAGGGCTCTGTGGTCACAGCCAAACCAGACCAGTGGTCCTTCTAGCTTGCCTTGCCCACGGTCTGCTCAGCTGCGCTACACAGCACACTGCTGCTGCACCTTGACAGGCTGAGCTTATCTGTAGGGGGTTCTCAAAGCCTGAGAAAGATGATTACTGTAAATTAGGGAACACTTTTCCTGATGGGGAGATTGGACGGTACAAAATAGGTGTGCCTGTTCACTGCTGTGACCCCTTTGCCTCCTTCTCAGTGCATGCAATGTTTCCCACCAGTGAGCCGGGTCACCTGTCCCAGAGCTCGGCATTACAGCAGCAGGGACTAGCACACAAATATGTGGCCTCAAAGCCTTACCTCTCTTCTGGCCACAGCAGTTCACCCACGAACAACAGAGAGGCTGGCAGGGAGTTCAGGATTTTTTGCCTTTGAAGAGTTTGCCTACCAGCCTGGGCAGCAGTTGTCCATGGGAAGACATTTCTAGGACCATCATGTCACGAGTCTCCTGCACCAAACCCGGGGAAGCACTGCAAACACACTCTTGTGTGGCCAGTGGCAGGTCAGGTCACAGTTTTCTGGAGCAAAGGCATGACATTGGGCCTGTACATCTGTCTGTCTGTACTGCTCAGACAACTTCATTTGCCATGGGCTGGGCAAAGATCTTTGTTGGCAGGATGAGAAACAAACATTCATCATTTCCCTAATGTGGTGAGTTCAGTTTTGTCCACGAAATGTAAAGGGAAGTTCTGGCAAAGAAAGTTGTGGCTGGAATCCCCATTCACTAACTTGCTAGCTCTTTAGGACTATTTATTCCTCCAATAGAACTTTTACGCTTCCTCTTCCCTTTAGATCTTTGCTTCATCCTCTCTTCCACAGGAGCTGGTAGCACAGTTGCACCTGCTAGCAATGGCTCTTCAGGCTTTCACACTCGCCTACCTGGCACCGACCTTAGTTCTGTGTTTAGTGTTAGAGTGTACCACAGCATCCAGCAAGCAAACCTGTCCTGAAACTTCAGAAGTTTGGGAACAACTTTATCTGTCCTGTGCTCTACTCACATGAATAAATTTTGACTTGCCCTGTCAAAATACCACTTCATTTTGGTGAGCAATGGTTTCTAGAGAGGACAGTAATAGTGCATATATTTCATTAAAAAAAAAAAAAAAAAACAACTTAAGGTTATTAGATGGAAAGTTTGGGTTCGGATTAAAATTTTAACCTAATATCATTCAGATATGCTACCAGAAAGAACATTTTGGCACAGACCTGTTTGAGTAGCAAAGCAGACAAATTGTGCCAATCCATGCTTGTAGGCTCCCTAGTCATAAAAATATTATTCATTAATAAGAATAGCCATCTTATGATGCTTTTTCTCAAAGATAGTGAGCGGGCAGAAAGCTCCCCCCACCTTCCAAATTTAGAAGGAAAACCAGGCCAGTGAGCAAGCTGCATAAATACAGAGAGAGGAGAATAAACGCATTGGCCTTAGCCATCCAATTGAATCATGATTCATTAGAGAAACAGCAAGCCAGAAGAAATCAAAGACAGTTCAAAAAAGGCAACATAAAGTTTTCATTTCCAAACAGTTTTAATTCCCTGTTTGTGCTCTTTACTGAGAATATGCAAGGAACACAAACATCCCCATATGATTTAAATTACAATTTACATATGAATTACATTAGAAATATGAGCTACACTAAAGAGATAATTAGTGCTGTCCTGGGTTATGTGAGCACAAACAAAATTAAATAAGAACAATTTCAAAGCCAAGTTTTGCTTTGCCTTTTCAACTAAGCTGGTTTAATCAGTGATAATGACTGAAATAAATCCACTACATATAAAACAATGCACAACATATCATACTGTGTGAAATGTCATTACTACATCCCATGCCTTGGTAAATCTCACAGTCAAAAAGGAATACAATGTCCCTGGTAGGATGCTACACAAAATTTGCTGCTGCTGGGTGCCCAGCACTGGAGGTCATGGTCCCTAGGGCTTGCAAGGAAGTGGGACCTACAGCAGGCCTTGCTGCACAGCATCACAGAGGAAGTAACAGGGAGGGGAGGGTTGTGAGGGTGTGTGACAGTGATTATTTTTAACATGACATATGAATGAGAAAGAGCTGCCAGAGGAAAAAAAAATAAAGAAGCGCCAATGTTAGCAGAGAGCAATGAGAGGGAGGGGAGCAGGAGAATCAGGGGGAAGTGGGGGGAGACAGGGGAAAAAGAGGAAAAAGTGAGAAGGATAAAAAATGCCACGCGGAAGCCAACTACCTGAGCATCAGTGCCTCAGCCCCTGAATAGAGCTATGGTTTATGACTACCTTGCCTAATGAGCTAAACTCTGGTGACCATAAAACTGAAATATAATTATGACATTAAAGATGCCTATATTTGAACTTAATTATTAATTAATTTAATGAGAGAATAGGAGGTTGTAAAATTGCTAATTAAACAGCTCTGTAAAACTGCAGACGGCAGAGGATTTACCAAATGATGAATCCCACAACAGTATTTGGGCTATATCAATATTCTATTAATATACAGTATGCCAGAGGTACTGGCTAGTACGCTACTCACAGTTAAGCCGATGTGACAGGCATACAGAGTGAAAGAAAATGAAGGACATAAAATTCCCGATGACAACAACCTTGAAGACGATCTCTGCCCCCACCTCTGTGGCAATTTCTGAAATCAGTTAAATAAACTCAGAAATGCAAGATAAAAATCAATCTTACCATTGCAAATGTGAATAAATTGGCTTGAAGCAAAGGACTCACCTATGGTCTTTAGGCACTGTGGTGCTGTGTCACTCTCTGCTTGTGAGAGGGAATGGTCAGAGAGAATCTGGACTTGAGTGCAACAGAAAGGGAGGGATGCAGCGTGAGTGAGTGAGTGAGTGTGTGTGTGTGTGTGTGTGTGTGTGTGTGTGCTTGCAAGTGAAAGAGAAGCTGAGCAAGAGCAAAAAATAACTGTCCCCATGTGATTAGTGAAATTAAACTCAAGTGAACCTTCAGGGGCTGAATTCGAACCTACGGGGGACAATTTTAGAGATTCCCACATTGCACTACCAGCATGTGAGGAATTTTGTTGTAATATTTGAGTGGCAAAGCCATTTGGATGACATTCATTTAAAAATACGGGGAGGGATGCAGGGAAATGTTTTCTTTTAGCACTGAGCCTAATTCAAGGACCGTCAAAAGAAAATGCATTGGGGTATCTTGCTCTGCATGTCTCTAAATGTCAGTCATGACTAATTACTAGGATAAAAGTAAAAGAAAAAGTTCAAAAATCCTTTTTGTAGGGAACAATGAAACTCCTCTGGGCAGTATAACAGAAGCCATGAATAACAGTAGGTTAACTGTAGGAGGTACATTTTAATATTTGCATGAATCCTTAGAACAGTTGCTTTTTATACTTGCCACGTGGCATAGCTTTTCCTTTATATATTTCAGTTTTTAAATACCCTGTTGACAGTCACAAGAAGGAATTTAACAAACAATATCAAGAAAATTATGTGAGAAGAGACTTGCCTTTCACTCTAAAGGAAACAATATAGTCATCACAGTAACTTCTCCCACTTCTGGAAAATTAATGGATGATCTTGATAGCAAGGACAAGAGTTGTATTCCCAAGTCCTTTGGCAGTTCTAAAAAAGCTACACAAACTTTCAGTGCCTCAGTTTCTACTTTCTAAGCTAGGAATAAGAGCAGTTTTCTGCCGTTTATTGTTCATGTTTCGGAACAGTAAATGGAAGCTTGCACATAATTTCCGGGGAAGTGATCTCTAGAAGTCGTTCTTTATTGACTGGTTTGGGAAAAAAACTTTAGAAGTGTCACTTCTTACCCTTTTTTTTTTTTGTAATGTCCATCTTTGTCTATATGAGCAAGGTAATTTAAAGCAGCTGTGCACTTCACATTATAGTCTCGTTACCTTGTCTCAAACATTTATTCTTGATGCTCAGAAGCTTTGCTGGTGGGTTTTCTATGAGGATCTGCAGCTGAAAGAGCTGCTGCTTTAAGAAATCTTGATCCCAATTTAGGAAACTACTCTGGCTAGTTTCTATCTTATAATATGTGCAATTAATAAATATGAAAGCTTCTATGCATTTATTATCATTGTATCATGCCCTGCAGTTTTATAGATCCAATTTTTCAAAAAGTGACTTCATCTACCAGAAATAAAACCAGACAGACTTCTCCTATTGTAAAGTCAGCTATCAAACCTGCCCCTTGACTGGAGGCTTTTGTGAGATTTGGACTGTATTCTTACTCAGTTTTCAAGCCCAACAAAACAGGCAATGAATTAAAAGTGGTGGGTTTACAGTAAAAAGGAAATTCCAGAGGGCTCATCATCACTGCATTGCAGGTTACACATCTACAGCATCAAGGAAATTGTTTCTGTATCTCCACCAGAACTACCCCATGGTTTGCTTTATTATAGGTAGGTCTCACTCTTGGCTAGAGAAATTCAACCTGCAGCAGAGTAGCTGGCTTGAAACAAAAGAAAAAGAAAGGCACGGAATCTGGGGATGCCATTACCTCCAAGTTCCCTTGATGCAGCTACAAGCAGCTCTCTTTGAGGTAGAAGTATTTGAGAAAGGTTAAATACTGGTTATTTATTGTCCAACCAAAAGCTGGTTGATGATTTCTGTGATACTTGCTTTCCAGTTATGAGGAAATCCTGGGCAGGAACGGACAGGGACGTCCTCCCTGCAAGAAGCATGAAAGATCCAGCCAAAAGCTGTGAACCTGAGGATCATGGTCATCTTTGTAAGACTGGTCACTACAGACCCTGGGAGAAAATTATTTTGTTTTATTTCTCTCCTCTGGGTGCTGGCCACTGTCACCTGACAGTGATTTTAGGGCTCTCTAAAGGCAGGGGTCTCTCTGGGTACCAGCAGCCATGGCAGCAGTGCTGCTCCCAGCCATCACCCTGAAGTGGGTCACAGCTTGAAAACCTCTGGGATAAGCACATTCCTTAAATGCTATGGGTGAAATCCAGCCTTGGCCCAGAGCTAAACCGTGTGGCTGACAGGGTGCCTGTCAAGCCTAATTACCAGGAGAGAGCTCCAAAGTGAGCACAGTTGTGATTAACCATCACTGGTATTGCGGGCGTCTCACTGTGATATGTGTGAAATGTTTACAAACCCAAAGCTTTCATTGATCCAGTTCCTGAGGATTTAAACTGTTTCTTTTAATTATGATTTAAATCTTCAAGGAGGTTAACATGGTTTAAGTTATCTTCTGCTTTTGTTCAAATTTATCCTTTTTGTGCCCTTTAGAAAGCTTTCCCTTTTTCTGATTAGTTGGTAAGCTGTAAAATATGTAACTGAATACATCTTGCTAAGCAAGCTGCTCATTTTGTGTATTTGTTGCTGATAAGATAGATATTTTATATATTTTCCCATTCAATTAGTCAGGTTTTTAGTTTAATATAATTTAACTTTATCATTCTTTTACATTTCAGAATGTCAGGATATGGTGTGTAGTATAAGCCATTTTCATTAGGTGAATACTATTTTTGTTTTGGTATTTGTGTTAGAAAATATTTATAAATACCTCACAACATCTTTACAATTGAAGGGAAAAAAAATCATTTTAAAATAGCTCTCACTAAGTAAATAAATCTGTCTAACTCAATGGATATGTAGAAGGGAAAAGCATATTTCCTTAAACAGACACTTAATTTCGTATCTACTGTGTGCATTATAACTTAAAGACAAAACCAAGATTTCTTAAGCTTCCAACTAGTTTCTAATACTGTTTAAATTATTCTTTGAGAAAAACTAACAAAATACGTTGAAATAAAGATAAAAACTTCTATAATTCCTGAATAAAAAAATTCTGCAGTCAAAAATTCTAAACTGAATTTAAAAATTGCTGACTTCATTTTTTATTTCTTTACTAGTGATTTCAGCTGATCAGTGATTTGAATTTTTTTTAATTCCTCAGTGTGAGACTAGCACTGCTTGCAATAATCACAGCATTGCAGAGACAAAAACACGGGCAAAACACATAAGCAAAAGTAATAAAAAAATAACTTTCTTACTCAAGCAGGAAGTCTGCAGATCTGAAAGTTGTAGTCTGAAAATAGAAGATTAGTGTATTTATCAAAAAGCAAAATAATTTGCATTAGTTATGTTACTGCAAAGCATTCTTTAAATCAGAAGAAATGGCACAGAATAAATCAGACAGGAAATATATGAATTCAACTTTTCCATGTCAGGAAAACAGGTCAATTATTACATTTGGTATGAGACCTGAAAGGTAAAAAGGTGTCCTCCCATGTATGCATATTGGCATATGTGTATATGGAAAAGTTTGGAGTGGAATTAAATTAACCACTCTGTTGTTCTACAAGGTGAATAATCCAGCTGGCCCTGCAAATTAACTGAAAGAGGTTAGCAGCAGTAAAATAAACAAGTATTTTAAAAACACAGGGATTGAGTGCTTCTGTGCAGCATTGAGGTGACTGGTATTTTACGATTATAGGATGTTGAGAGAAAATTTGAGTGTTAATTTAAATTTTGATTTTTTTAATTACTTTTCCACGAGATGGCAACTCCTTCTGGAAGAAAGATAAAGGACAACTTTGGGGTCTGCATTCTATGGGAAACTCTTGCCTTTCACTTTCCCATCAGATCATACCTTTGGATTAATCTCTGTTTATCTGTGAACAGCCTGTAAACTTTCCATACCTCATTTAGATAATTATCAAAAAACCCTCCCTCAAATGCAAGTGTTTAGAGGACAGGAAGCAGATTTTAGCTGCTGAAGCAAACTTCTGTGACCTCTGTGAATATTTTTCTTCAAGGAATTACATAGACTTTCATATAATGGCATGCGGAAGTTTGGAGCATGGCAACCCTTCATGCCTGGCATGTCCTTGAAAAATCTAGCTGGGTATATCTCTTGTGTTCTAAATCACAAAGAAGGAGTCAGCCCTTATGCTCCCAAGCTCCAAATGTGTTAATCTTTTTCTGACTCTGTGAGTTTTGGTTTAATTCTGGAGGAGAAGGAAGGTAAGAAAGCAATCTGACTGATGTTGGCAGCACCCAGGTCTCCAGCTGGGTACCCAGCTCTGTGTCTCACAGCATCCTTCTGCTGCAAACTGCTTTGACTACAGTTTGTCCAATTGAGAGAAAGCGTCAGGAATAAAATCACTCTACTGTTGTGTTGTGCTTGAACGCCAAACTTGTTACAACCCCAGCTGGTCACAACAATGCTTAAAAACTGCTCTAAGTACAGTTCCCATGTCCTAGATTTCAGTGGGTCTATTCTTCAGTTAAAACTATGTGTCTGTATAAGTGCTAGACTGCATTTATAGGCAAATTTTAGTCCTTGGTCCCACCTTAATCTTCTGGGTTTTTGTTCCCTTTTGTTTTGTGAAATTATTTAATTTGTTGTAAAATAAGCCTCCTACATATATTAAAAGCTTACAGAGGAAGCCACAGTCATGCATGAAAAATATGTTAAAAAACCTAATAAAAAGAAAATTAAGTATGAAAAATAATGTGGAAAAATATAAGTATAACTAGCTAAAGAAACAATAAATAATCCAAATACAAAGATAACTTATCTACTTGTAGATACAGACTGCAACAATATCTTCTTCTGGAAGAAAAATTTAAATATAGACTGATGACATAATTTAAGTAAATATTGCCTGAAAAAATAACAGCTGTCTGTTTTCATCGGATCCATTTCAGAAATTAAAGATAAAAAGGAAAATGTTAGCAAAGTATCTCAGAAGTGCAGATGTTGCAGCACTAAAAAAAAAAAAAAGTAATTCTGAAGAGCTAGAGGGAGGGATCATAATGCCACCATTTTTTCTATTTTTTTCCTAAAATGTAGAGACGCCTTGCAGGAGGATAGGAAGGCAAAGACATGCGTGTCTTCTGTGAAAGACTTCTAACGCCCAAAATTTGATTGACCTGTGGCTTCGTCTTTGTGCTTGTGAAAGAAGTTATAAGAACTGGGAGATAAGCTAGTCTGTGTTCTGGGATGGGGTGGTAAACCCCCAAATTCTTCAGCTCCTACCACTAGCAAGAGAAGAGATGCCTGACTTTAAATCAGTCTGGAAGGATTAAATAACAATTTGGTCTTTGCGTTATGAAAAGTAAGATCCCATCTGGTCTGAGTTTGTTTCTTGTTTACAAATGTCTTAGTTTGAATGAAGAATAGAAAAAGAAAAAAAAAAAAGATATTGCTCATTCTCCCAAGCAAATAAAAAATCCATTTGATGATGGTCCTCCACCACAGGCAGGTCAGCAGGATGTCATTTATAGACAGCCATGGACATTTCCTCAGGTAGCTCCATGTGTATACATGCACTTGGCCATGCCTAAGCTCTTCTGGTGACATCATCTCCCCGAAAACAGATTTCTCTTTCTTTTGATGTATTCTGTCACAGTAACATGTTCTTTCACTGCATCATCAAATTATATTAGGATACATGAGAGCAGCCACCCAAGCCAATGACCTCACTCTCACCCTACTTTGATCTAGCTCAGTCATTTCTGATGACTCAGGTGTATAAAACAATTCCCAGGAAATGGGAGAAAAAAACTGCTGTTCACAGGGGCTGCATGTGCATCTGGGAATACCAACTGCAGTGAACAACTGGGCAGCACAAGTTCAAGTTACACACATGATTTAAATAATATGCTGAAAAATACCCCAACCACAAGTTGAAAGGCGTCCTTTTAATCCATGCTTTCTTCTAAAGGGGTCTAATTTGAAAATGCAACATGCAGTCAAAACGTTAAAGATAATGATAGGTCAATCTAATATCCTTGTTGTAATCAAAGAGGAGGAAAGCTTTATGTGTACATGTGATGAACAAATTCTCCTGGTCCACCTATACACCTGTGATGCCAATTTACACACATGTTTATACTCATAAATGAGAGGAAAATTTATTCAAGGACACAGTAAATATTTATTATCAGTTTCACATTTTAGTCTCTAAGCCACCTTCAGGAGTAGTTTAAGAGCAAAGGCTTTGATTCTTGCTTACACTAATAATATTACAATAATATCACAAAAATAAACTTGAACAATGGTGCAAATTACATTTAATCTGTCCAGCCTGATGCAAGATGGAGAGCAGTATTAATGAGAAAGTGTCTTAGATACTCTCCCTCTGCAAATTGTTTAATATATCAGCATTAGGTGCAGTTTAGTTATCCTCTAAACAGAATTTACTTGATGTTGTACTGGAATTAAAGTTTTTATTAAACAGCTCGATTTGAATACACAGAAAACCAGAACATTTTGCTTCCTTTTTTTCCCCACTTATATCAGTTTCTCTAATGAGAGACATTGCCTTTCTCAACATGCCTTCTCTTCTGTCTCTTTACACCAGCTTGGCAACAAGAACATTACTACCATAAAATTAAGTGCTACATTTCAAAAATGCAGCAGGAGAGAAAATTTTAAAAACCATTTTTCCTCCCCCTCTCTCCCCATGCTCCTCAAGCTTTTTTGTATTGACACCTTTTCCTGCCCTGCTTATAGTGAGGTTTATTTCTTCTCCAGCAAAGCATTTTAGAGGTGAGTGGATCACAATTGTGTGTTAAATCATGAACAAAACCAATCTCTCTCCCTCTCCCTCTCTCCCCCTTTCCTGTTGTCTCTCCTTTTTACTTAAACATAGCTTCTAGGTTAATGATTCATTCTTCTAAAAGGCTGCTGTGCCTAGCAGATTATACTGTAAAATTTGCCATTCTGTTTATGTTTAAAATACAAGATTAAAGCAGTGGTCATGCTGAGGGAAATGATTCTCACACAGAACAAGAAAGGATCAATCCACGTCTGCCGAATCCAGGCTGTTTTAGCAGAGTCTGCCGTTCTGGTGTGCTGCCAGACCCCAAAGAAACGCTGGTGAGCTTTGAAACTTCATAGCCATTCTTGGACTGAGCACAGCAAATACCTAAAATAAGGCTTATCACATGCTAAAGTAGCTCTGAAAGTTACAGCAGCCAAGCTGTCTCTAAATTGCAGGGAAAGCACTTGAGAAATAAATAATTGGGTCCTAATCAGAAATGAAAAAGTGAAAAATTGTAATAAAAAGTACATGGGGCTAGAATTTGCCTCTGGTACAGTAGAATCAATATCTGGGTCATATATAGTTAAATTATCACTGACAGCAATGCTCTTTTTTTTTACTGTGTCATGCATTAGCATAAAGGCAAATCAGACCCAAAGTTACCTTTTTTTTTTTTTCCTTGTTCCTACAGTGTGACTTATTCACCAGATCAAATACGTTGATCCATAAAAACTAGTTGGGCATGTAATGCCAGCCAGATATTAGATTGGAGACTTGTATACACTTGAAATTTACAAAAATAGCTCATTTGAAATAATTGCTCTGAAACAGTTATTTGGACATAAAAGCTGTAGGGATATTTCTCAACCATTTCAGATTAGTTATCTCAGTAAATTTCTAAGTACAGACAAGCCCTCGTGATGTGTTCTGCCAAATGGAGATTGTTCTATTCAATTAGATCTCATTAAGGAAGGCAGAGAGGGGTAAAAGTAGATTCTCATTAGATATAAATTTTCATATTTATTAAGCAGAAGTGAGAATACACAAATTCAAACTCACATAGATTTTGTACTCATTAAGTGAAGCAGACCTTCTAAAGAAGCCATGAACCTACTCACTGGAGGCTTAAAATGCATCTGGAAAAGGTTGTTTGGTGTTTGAGGGACCTGGGCTGATGGGGACACTGCCTTTTGGGTGAGGGTCTGAATCATGGTTATGAACCATGTTTACAAATTACACTTATTTCAAGGAAAGGCCATTCTAGAAACACCTTATTGTTTGTTGGAGGTTTTTTTTTCTCCTCAAAATTTTGGCTCTATTTTTAAGCGGGACAGGGAGTAGTTTTAAACAAAAGGCAGTACTTTGAGGGGCAGGGTGTGAAAACACTGTATGTCAGGTGTCATCTTCTCCATAAAAGTCAAAGTCATCCATAAAAGGATGGCATCTTTTCTAACTGTGGTGTTTAAAGCAGAACTGAGTTTAAATACTGCAAAAGCCTGGTTTAAATAGGAAATCTAGACTTTCAGCCATCATGTCTGTGAATAGAAAAGGCTGCTGCTGTTTGGTACTCAGAGTGGTCCTTGGCAGTGCTGAGTTGAAGTTTCCATCCTTTCAGTGCTGGTCATGACCTTCCCCTGTTCATGAAACATATCTTAGAGAAAAATCCCTAAATTCTTTCTAAAACCTCATGATTAAAGAGATTGCTACATGCATATGGATTAAAAGCTAGACTGTTTATTATACATATTTAGATCTGAATTGGCCATAGATTACTATCCAGGCCAGACTAAACACTTTTAATTTAACAAACCAGTGCTGGCCATAAAGAGGGGATGAAATAAATGTTTAATATATCCTATATCATCTTTCCCCAAATGGTTTCTATTTATCATCCAAGTACATAATCAATGCAACTACATATAAAATCCACAGATTTTATAGTCCAATAATAAGTACATGCAAATTATGTTGTCATATAAACACACTGGCACAAAAAGATGTATAATACCTATCAGACTAGTTAGCCATTATCTTAATTATGAAAAGATTATCCCTGTAAAGGCAAGGCCATAATATAATAGGAATTCTGAAATATGAACAATCCCTAGCTATGTTTACCATTAATTCAGACTGCACTTATATTTCCATTTCCCGTTTCCTACTGTTTATTTTTGTTTATGTTTATGTGTCCCTTTGTAAGCAGCAGCATCCCATCAAATTCACAGTGAAAGCTCCAAAGAGCCATCCTAAGTATATTAATCCTCCATAAAAATAAATAAGCTATATGAGAGAGAGCATTTCTATAAGGCTCGAGTGTTACTACTGGCAGCTGGACCATGAGGTGGTGAGAATGTGTGTGCCAACTGTGAGATTCATGCATAAAGAAGCTTTTTGTGGGTTTTTTTTTTCTGAGATGGGTTTTGTTGGAGATTTTTTTTCCTCTCTTAGTAAAAAATTTTTCTGTAATAATAACATTGTCTTTATCCCTCTTTCTGTGGAAGTCAAAAATGCTTTCTGAAGGGCAGGTGAAAGATAGATGCGTCTGAAAGAGATCAGGTCACACAGGAAAGATGTTTCACAGTTGGGACTTTGCAAATACAATATAGGAAAACCACCAAATATAAGTAAAATTTCATCTTTTCCTAACATTACATTTGTTCTGATGTATTTTCTGAAAGGCACCCAAGTATAACTATTTATTTTAACTAAAGTAATCAAGATTAATGTCAGCAGTTATGACACACGCTGTTTGCTAAAGAACACATAGAACAATTGCTCAAGGCAAGCTTCATTAAGAAATCAGATAAAATTAGTAAAACTGATTATATTTCAAAACTCAGCAGCGGCAGCAGCTCAAATTGCCATTCAGGAGCCTCCAATTAACACAATTGGTCTTGTTCACAATCAGCTTTGTAATCTCATTAGCCTATTATATTTTAATCATTGGGATAACTGCACAACAAAACTTATTTTATTTTTGCACTGACTGCTGATGGCATAAGTGAACGTTCAACACACTTTTTCTTTCTCTTTGCTTTCCTTTCTTTTTTTTCCCCCATCCAGAGAACAATGCAGACTCCTTAGAGCATTATCCTGGTTACAGATTATTACCATACACTCCGTCAGAGCTAGGGAACGCTGACAGCAGGCATCTAATTTGGCATTAATTGGCAGGGGACTAATTGCATAACTGACATTGCTAGTGAAACTTAGAGAATGTAAGGTAGGGACGGTGCAAAGTATCAGAAGAAAGAGAGAAAGAGAGGAGAGATAGAGCAAACAAACGCCTGCAGACAGCTCTGTGGACACACGCATATAACTCATTTGCCTCCTTGGTGTGCTGCCTTGTTCCGTAAATGTGTTCCAGAGATATTGGCCCTTGTAAAAACACAGAGTCTTTCTGTCCTTTAGGTACTGGCAGTCTGCAAATGCCTACAATACCAGTGTTTCATTGATATTGAGTATTGCCTGCTGCAATGAGATTATGTTCTATTGATGGGAACTGGGGTGTAACATAGCCATCTACAGAAAGCAATAGGTTGCCCTATTTTCAAGCTGAAAATGCTATGTATTTTATGAACTGCCTCTATCTTGCACACCAGGGATGTCTCTGTGGCTAAAGCCATAATAGGATTTTCCTAAATGATACAGAAATACAAATATTCTGACTGAGCACTTTTCTGGGCTCGTCTTATTTACCAGCAAGCTTTGATACAGTATTTTGCTTCCATCTTTTAAAGGACATTTTCAATTTCCCATTTCCCTTATGAGTGCTTCCTGTAAAGGTGTCAATAACCACTAATTGCGTTCTGCTTGGCCAGTCTGCAAATCAAAACAGCACAGGCAGCAAGCCAATATGCATTCAAATCCCGTTACTTGGCTGCCTCATTCTCAACTGGAAAGAAATGAGAAGGCAAACATTCACATAATTGTATGCCGGGAAATTTGGAGTTGCTCCTGTGATCTCCAAAGACACCTGTATGGCTGCTGTTAATTCTCAGATTTTCATTTTAGAAGAGTTACTGATGGGGGTATTTCGGTGTTGTTTGTTTTATCTTGAGTCTAGAAAAAATGGCATGACTTAGGTCAGAGAAAATGGAAAAGGAAATAACTCTGCAGTAAGAACACAATGTATGCAATAACTAAATTAGGAGCTCACTCCCACAGGCAGGCATGCCAGTGACACAACACGGAGATTTCACTGTTTTGGTGGCCTTAGCAAGCGATAGGTGGGATTTAGCTGTACAGAATATCATACAGTGAAACAAGCCATTGAGTTGATTACTTTTGCTCTTCTTTTACGACTTGTATGCCAGCAGAGTGTTGATTTTCCTAAATCAATTTATCATGCCAAAGTGTTATCTGCCTAATTTCTGCTTGTACTATTCAGCTTGGAGTTTGGTTGAAAGTAGTCTGTTGTAAGCACTTGCTTCTGCTGTTCAAACCACTTTGATTTCAATATTTTGAATGTCAATTTCCTTTCCTGGTTTGAGGAATGAGACACCCACCAAAAGAAGTTCCAGAAACACTTCCCACAGATATTTTTTCCAATTTTACTTAAAATCTTCATCTTCGGCAAAAATTTCTACCAGAGAAATTAATATGCAGAGAAAACCCTTACAGGAAGGCTGTCCAGCGGTGCCGAGAGAGCCAGCTCAGATTGACTGAAAACAACAAGTGCCTGTGTGCAGGACAATCCATTTCCAAGCCCATTTTGTTCTGTTCTGACACAGAGGGGAAGGAGCGGCGGCATCTCTTGTGTGCCTCCCCACCACAGCCCATTCTGAACCACACTTAACTAGAGGGCCACAGGTTTTATATTTCCAGTGATCATAGGGATGACCCTTCCTGATGATGCTGGAGGATTGTTGAATCACAGACTTTTTGCCTTGTAACTGTGGATCCAAAAGCAACAATTTGTCCCTCTTCTGCAGAGATTGTGAGCAGATGCTTGGAAGGATGATAAATTAGCATTGAGGGAGCATGGGAGATCTTTCCCTTCATCTGCTACCTAGCATATCTGACTGTATGTATAACAATCAAAAGTTTAGAAAGGATTAAAAGTTTATTCCACTATCTTTTTGGGGGGCAATATTTTGAAGATATGAAGAATTCTGGAATCATTTTGCCTAAATAACTTCCACTGCTACTTTTTTTTTGTTTAGCAATCAACTTGTCACCTTCTACTCTATTTTGCTAGTTTCCTATGAAAGATATAAAATACACTTAAGAAGCTGGACAAACTACAGCTCATGCTCAAACTAAAATATGCTAGGAGGAGAGCATAAAGATACCAGCTCAAGTCCTACAGTGTACAAATGGCTAAGGTAAGTCAAGTCTGGCACAACGTTTTCACTGCAAGATATTCAGTGATGTTGTTTTTGTTGTCACAACAGACTCAGGAGTTCCTGTTATCTCATTTCTTCACACTGTGTTTTGCCTAGGTGTTCAGATGAAAGCAGGCTCCAAAGGACACTGATCTCTAGACTGATGTGCCTAAACATATTGATGTATCTGCTGCCAGGACCCCTCCCCATTCCCTGTTCTGTGTTCTGCATTGCCACTTTGCACAAGACTCTTGGTGAGGATTTCTACTTTCCTGCAAAGATTTGCTGCAGTGGGAGCTGAGGCCAGCTCATTCTTAGTATCAAGTTGTGCTGTGGTAGGTAGATATTGCCAAGTGTCAGCCAAACCAAACTGATGCTGTTTAATGCTATACGTCATGGTTTCTGACAGCTGCTGGCTTACTGCTGGATTTTGTTCACCAAGTATATTTTGCATGAGTTGTAAAGGTGATGCTATCAGTGGTAGCAAGTAGACTCATCATGGCAGAAATGGACAGCCAACAGCACAGCACCAGTGCAGAAGGTGAGGGGTGAAAGTTATTCTGATGTTTAAACGGAGTTGAATTTTGCTTCAGAATCTGTGACTGAGCTTTTCTGACCTGTCAAGGAGAGCTTCTGCTGCTGCGATGAGTGCTGACTGTACCCTTATCTCTTCCTTTTCTCTCAAGGCTTAACCCTGTTGACTTCAGCACACTGTGGAGCAAGCTGCTTGTCACCAGCTGCAGTCAGAGTATGCATGAATATTCTCCCTCACTGCACCTGCACCTGTATTGGAATGAGGTTAAGCTGCCACCTCTCACACCGATGAGGTGAGCAAGCTACTGCCGGGCAATAGACTGAAGTATTCAAAGCTGTGGTAGTGCCTCCATACAAATATAGACACCTGGCCAGCTAGAAGAGATCTGTGCCACCTGCATGGGAAACAACATTATGATGCGGTGTCACCTGTCACTGTGGGTTTGAGAGTTAAAATGCACTCAGTATTTAGGGATTTTCTTAAGAAAATATTTGTGGCATTTTTGAAGGACTGGTGTAGCTTTATAAAATTACCTAAAGACAACAATTTATTACTTTACTGAAAAATGTGGCTTTTTCCTTCACAATTGACACTGACAAATATTAATTTATTTATTTGCCCTTTACCAAGGTGGTTCATATTTCCTTAATATCAGGTTCTTTGCAGTGTTAGCCAGCCATTTTAAGCCTGGAAACACAGTTAGTATATCACATTGCCAAGCTGAATTTTAAAATACCTACACCTTGGTAGAATCATCAGGTTTCTCCCTTTCAGAGAAGCTTCTCTACTCAGACTTAGGCTGGTTGAGCACCATGTGCCCCGCAGCTGTGTGCGTCATCTCCTCTGCATGCTTCATTCTCCCCTCACTGTTCTTTGTTTCTGCCATTTCCCAGCTTTTTTCACTACTGGTCTGGGCACACTGTGACTCTGGAAGACCATAAGCAAAGCAAATTAAAATGATGTGCCTTGTATTTTGCACCAGTGGGTCTCAGCTCAGTTTTAGAAGTTCATTGTTAGTCTTTTGGTATGATAGTGACTCCCTCAGCAGCTCAGACAGCAGCAGCAGATGGGCCTAAGAGTTATGTTTCTGAGCCTGCCTGCCCCTCCTTGCTTTTCCTGTCTGTCTGAGTGCTCACATTTTGTGTTGTAAAATCACACAGCATGTATCCTGACACCACCCCCAGCAGCAACAACAGAAAAACCCTGGGACTCACAGAAAATGTATCTGTGGGACCAAAAGATATCTCAGGATCCCAGGATCCTGCTTTCCGTGGTCCCAGGTTGCATTCCCTAGTTAAGCACCATCAATATCAATACTTACTGGTATTCTCTAAGCTCAGGCAGTGAAGAAAATAGGGTTGTTATCTATCAAAGCACATTTTAGTTTTTGACAAGTAAAAAGCAGCATGGGGAATGCAGTAAGTCTGAAATGAAAGCCTAAAAGAAAACTCATATAACATCTGGTGTCATTTATCCCCTGTTGGCCTTCCATAGTGTGATATGATGAGCTTGTTCTGATTTAAGATCAGATGATTTGGTTTGAAAGAGGGGAGTGGGGGTTGCGGCAGTCTGGCAGCAAATTGGGATACAAAATCTGCTCAAATAATTGGAAACACGACAGATTTTCCTTAACTGATGCCAGTGGCATCTTAGTTTATCCATCTCTCTCAGCTGAATTTGTTAAGTGCATTATCTTATTGGTTTTAAAGTTTTCATCTCACTTATTTGCAGGGGAAAATGTGAGCAAATCAGTCATGATGGATTGCCTAATTTTCTGGGCTGAATAAACCAGTTTTATAAGACTGTTGATTCCTGGGTTATTAGTTAATAGAAACATTTATCAATTTCTTTATAGAGAAGGGGGAAAAAACTTTAACCAATGATTGCATTTAAAACTTTCATTAATGTTTCCACATAATGCTTAGTGTTGGACATGAATATGGTAATCACAGATTTAAGGTTGGCTTGAAGCAAATTTTTTTCTGTCCTTCCTCTCTTCCCTTTTTTCTGTAGAAATTAGGGGAAAAAAAGTCAAGCAAAAGGATGTCATTAGATTGGTAATTATGTTGAGTGTTCTTTGATCAAGAAAAGGGGCAGAGGAAGAGAAAGATCATTTCCTAGCTAGCAAATGCAATGCCTGTATCTATTACCAATTTTCTCTACATAAACAGGGCCTGATTCTGTAAGCTTGAACCTTTATGACTTACCAGTCTCTGTCGTCTTCTTCATCTTGACTGAAGTGTCAACTGGATGTTAAGCCTCACTTCTGTGTGGCCTGAGCACAACATCAAAGTTGTGCCTAAAGGTATTCCATGAAGCCTTTGAGATACTTTGTGATACCTAAATTAATACACCTGTTTTTGGGTGAGCCACAATGGAAACTCTAAAAATGTTGGTTTGCTGATAGAGATCCAAGAGATATAATCTATGTAGTGATCCTATTAAAACAAAAAAAACAAAAAAACAAAAAAAACCAAAATGCTTCCTACTGGAAGCATTCCTCCCTTCTGTCTTCCAGAAGTGTCATCAATATTTGTTTTAAAATGCAATATCTGCAAGCAGATGAAGACCCAGTGGGCGATACTGCCAGTGCACTGCATTAGATATGGCACTATACACTGCCCCAGCTGATGCTCACAGAGACAAAAAGATGTCCTCTTGCTCTCATTGAGGTGTAGCTTGCCCTCACCCACGGTGCAGCTGTGCCTGTTACCTGAACATTATAAAGCCCTTTGCATAAAGGGCCTTAATATAGCTAAGAATCTTTGCACATTGATCAAACCGAATTATCATTTAAAAAGACATCAAGTTCAGAGCAAGAATACATCATGTGTGGACCAGTGAACAATGAACTCATGTTCTAAATGAGATGCAGGAGGTCCATTAAATTTTTTAACACCTTTATTTCCATTTCCATCTCCTTTTTAACATCTCAGATACCTGCATTAAGCGGTGGTTCCAGAAGTGCAAAAGACACTTCCTTCAGAATAAGGATGAAGGGAGTTAAAAAACTTTTATGCAAGTAGACTTTGCTGTGAAATGTTATCTTTTGTTAGTTCAAAGGTTTCTGAAGATATAAATTCTTCACAACTGCCCTGAGGTACTGAGAATGTAAATTGAATACTTTACAATTTGTAGACTGTTCCTGCAGTAATGTGTATCTCCTCTGTGAGTGGTGTTTAGGGATTTTTCAATTACTGTAGTCTGAAAACTCTCTGAGATTCTTTAGGGCAGAAAAAGGCTTCCTTCTCAAAGTTGAGTCACTGATGTTCAAATTAGCTGCCAAAAGCATTCTAATGATCTGTGTTCCAGATTTTGCTAAACAGGGAAAAAAAATTGGCCCATTTCACCAGGGGACAGAAAAAAACACCCCAAGCCTTTTCTCCCTCACCAGAAGTATTCAAAGGTTAGGTATTTTGCCAGGGTCAAGAGCGAGATGAATTGTTGACAATAAGTACACCTTGTTCGATAGGTCAAGGTCATTATTAAGGGATTCAAATAAACTTCTTTACATTTCCAGGGCTGTAGCACACGTGTGGCCTCCAGGCTCACCGTGTTGTTTAATAGCTTTTGTGAAGCTGTAAGTTAAATGATAAATTGGTTGAATATGTCTTTAAATCCAGTCCATTCCAAAACTGTATACAGTACTTTTACACTTTTATATACTGTCATCAAATGTACTTTAGAGAGCATGTAGAAATGGTCAGAAATACCAGCATAATGCCAGCTGACTATGATTTAGCTGTGCTTACCACAGACTACTCTTCTACAGTTTACTGCTGCTGAGGTCAATAACTAATACAATTTAACAGCTATTGCATCTCTAACAAGTAAAAGATCCCAGCTTATTTCTAAATGCAACATGCATCAAAAATAGTGCAGTAAAAAGCACTGGGGGTGATAGAAGTCTGTAATAATTAAGTAACTCATTAGGACATCATGAGGATCATCTGTGGCAGAAAGGATCAGTCAGAGGACTGTCCAGGGCTGAGCTGCTTGTTGGCTTGAGAACAGGTGGGTGGATTATCTACCACACCAGGCATCTGTGAGATCTTTCCTAAACCCATGCATGGGTCATTTATTTCCAGATGCAGCAACTGTGTAATTAGTCCCCAGATGAATTGATGCACTTCATTTGCCAAGATTTGGATTGCTCATGTGGTTCCTGCACAGTGATTGGTCATTTGGAGTCACTTCTGACACAGAAAATGCAGTATGTTCTCTGAAATTAGAAGAAAGCAGATTAAGGTAATGGGAGGGAGTATTTCTCAGGACCATAGAATCCTCTAGGTTGGAAAAGATCCCTAAGATCATGGAATCACTCAGCACTGCCATGTCACCACTAAACCATGTCCCTCAGTACCACATCCACACATCTTTTTACTACCACCAGGGCTGGTGACTCAACCACTTCCCTGGGAAGCCTTTTCCGATGCTTGACAATCCTTTCCTTGAAGAAATTTTCCCTAATATCCAATCTAAATGTCCCCTGGCTCAATTTGAGGCCATCATGTGTGGCACAAGTTATAACTGATGGAATTCGTTGCCACCAAGTTACCATTGTGAGAACATTCCAGTTCTGAGAGCTGGACAGGGAGAACTGGGAGAAAAACTCAGTTGTATTTGAAAACTGTTTCTTTCTTGTAGCCTTCAGAATGTTCAGTCTTAATCTGACTCTGTTTGAAAACACTTAGTTTATATTGCCAGTCTCCTTTCAAGATTTTTTCCTGCTCCTGAGTCTGTTTGTCTCTGGCTTGTATTCTTTGTTCACAAACCTTGTTTTCATTCAGATCTTACCTATTACAATCCAGAGATTCTCCTTTCCTATTTCGTTACTCCCTATCCACCAGTATTAATCTGTTCCACTGCACGCTTTGCTATTTAGCTCTGAGACCTTCTAGTCAACCCAGAGACTTTGCAGCCATTTAAATTATGCAAAGTGTGTATGCATTTAAAACAAAAAGTACACAGCCTGCCTTTTGCAGTCACTTTATGAAATGGTGTTATTGTAAATGAGACCCACGCCTTTGCAGAGTATAAATTCAGTTCACAGACACTGGTGAACTTCTCTTCCCTGCCTCCAGCTCTGCCAGTGGCCCCTTTCTGCACCCCCAGTGGGCTGGCATGTTTCTGGCCAAGCTGAATGTGACACCAACTCTTCTCTGCAGATCTGCCAAGGGTCAAAAGTCCTGCAGCGTGCTCTTCATAGACCATCTGCACTATGCCTGTCTTTCAAGAGTATGATCCACAGGGAGGAGATTTCTTTGCACAGGAATTTTTCATAGAATACAATGAATGCATAATTAAAGATGCTTCTAATGCAAGGAAGTAACAGAAATATAACTTTGACCATCCTGTCAGAGCTTAGGCATGCCAGAAGCTTTACTGTGACTTAGAAGAAAAAGAAGTCACAACTGATAACCTTCCTTAGCTGATCACTTCTTGAACAAGCTGTGATAATTCTCCATTGATAATGTGGGAAACAGGGAAATAAGGACACTGACAATTAGGTTATATGCCAGTTAAACCCCGTGAGACCAAGGAAATAAAGAGGCTGTGTGTTTGGTGAACACACAGCAGCTACAAGAATATTTTCCACTTGGGTTTCTTTGCAACCCAACTTTTTAACTCTGTGTCTCTGCCTTTTCTCTAGTACTATTTAGTTGCACAAATTATCCAGGATAAACTGAGTAGCTGGGACAGATTACGCAGTTTGATGTGTTTATTTCTGGGTGAGCAGTTTCTGGGATCTGCTAAGGTTTCCCGGTTGGATTACGGAAACACCGAGTTTCCCCTTTTCCTGAGCAGTTTGGTGCTCTTCCCCACCGGTCCCTTGCCGGCGAGGATGACATAATCTGCCGTCGGGCCTGTTCCCTGGCAACCGTCCCATTGCTTGGCTCTTTCCAGTTGAAAGCTAGTCTGAGTCACCCTGCACATTTCCAGTGTATCAAACAGACATAGGCTCGAGTTAATCTTGTTAGCACAATGAGGCAGTTTTCAAACATTGCAGCAAATCAAATCATCCCTAAGGACCGGGAGGGAGGAGAGGGCGGAGGGAGGGTGGAGGAGAAAGAATCGAAGGCTAACCATCAAAGGTAGAAAAAGCACAGAGGGAGCCCGGCTTCTACCTGGACAGCAGGCTCCTCCATCAAGGAAGAGCCAGATCCTGCTCTTCCCAGCGCCGCCTCCCTTCCCACCGGTCCTGCATCCATGTCGCGCTCAGAGCGGAGGCAGCAATGGGCAGAGACAGTGAGAGAGCTCATCTATCTGCGAGGAAAGAAGCAGCTTTGATGGTTCCCCAGTTGATGTAATTGTGCTCATTACTGCCCATTTACATTTCATCACTCGATTATCGCAAATGCCTCATTACTGTTGATAAGGGTTTGCTGTTGAACTACTTGCTAACTATTCATTCCTGGGCTTTGCTGTCATCAGGCAGACCCGTGTGAGACGAGAGAGGGCTGGGGGAGAGGGGGGAGCGTTGGGAAGACATGAGGAGGGGGAGGAGAGACAGGAGGTGAGAAAGGTCTTCTATCAGATTTGATTAAAGGCTGTGATTTAAATCGATATTTAATAAAGTGGCTGCTGCCACATAACGCGTGCAATTCCCCATGCAGGCAGAATCATGAATCTGAGGGCCTTGCTGCCTGCTACATAACTCAATTGGGTTTTGTGCACTGGTCTGGCACCTGTGTCCCTGAGCACAGCGCCTCCGAGGTAATGGGTTTATGAGCCGATGAACAGAGCTGATAGGTTCTAAATGGATTAACTAGGTGTCTGCAGCCTAGTGATGAATACATCAGGAAAAAAAAAAAAAAAGAAAAGAAAAAAAAAAGAGATAGAAAGGGTGTCTGAAGCCAAGGGATGAAAAAATCAGGAAAAAAAAAAAAAAAGAAAAGAAAAAAAAAAAGAGATAGAAAGAGAAAGGAAAAAGGAAAAAAAATCGTCTGCATAAGCAGAGAGTGATAGAATGTGTTGACAGACATTGGCTGTCACAGTGAAACCCACAGGGTGAAACACTGCTCAGCTCCTGTCAGTCAAGTTCTCTCTGAATAGCGGGTGAAGACAGTAGGCAGCAAGGCTTCACAAGCCTGCAGGTGACAGGTAGCATCACCCTGCTGCTGCTCCAACATCCACTGCAAAAGGCTAAAATGGAGCATGACTCATCTCACAGCTATGGCCAGTCTGGGATTTCCTCAAAGGCACTGCATATGCCATTCTGGCTGGTGGGCCTGCCTTCCACTATGGCTCAAGCACATGCTCCAGCCAACCTGGGTGTGTGTTTATATCCCTGGGAGTGGGTTATTTTTGCTGTTGTTGTGGTCTCGCAGTGGTTCCTCAAGCAGCTTTGGATTTCTGCAGTGCTGAGCCCTGCACACAGATACCCACTGTTGGGCACTTCCTGCCCCTAAGTGGTTTTCAAGTGAATAAATCACAAGAGCCATGAAAAAAGTATTATTCTATTCCCAGATGGGAGATAGGAACTGAAAGATTAAATAATTTGCTGAAGATTCCATAGGAGAACTGGAAATTGAAGCCAAATCTCTTAAACTCAGGTCTAATGCCCTAACTGTAGAGACATCCTTCCTCCTGTGGACAGGGCCATGGAGTCTCACAGTCTATGACTGATCTACAGAACGCATTGTAAGTGGAAAATAAAATCAGATAGACCTTAATGATGACCTCTGTTTACTATCATTAAGCTACCAACAGCAGGTTGAAGAAAGATTTTGCAGATTTACAACTTCTCTACTACCCCTTGCCTTGTATCAGCTAAGAAGATACATGGTTTTTAAGTGCCATAATCTGCCACAGCATTGAAAAAAAACAAAAGCCACGTTATTATATGCAGACAGATAAATGAACCAGTGTCAGCATCTGCTGTCACAGTTACACAGGAGTTAACCAGACTGGTTTGAAGTAGACAGCTTTTTTATAGAATATGTTGCCTTTTTACTGAAAATGGAAAACTGAATACTTTTATTTGAAAAATACTTCCACAGTGGTCATGAGAGTTATATTTTGGATTTTTATCCCACCATTGTTCTTGCTGTGTGATTCTCCCCAAACAGATTACATTGCATATAATTTTCACCTCTTGCTGAGATGCTGCAATGAATTATGGAATCCATTGGTTTCCCATGGGAAATGAAGTCATAAATATCAGTACCCCAGATATTTAAAATTTGAAATCTTTAGTTAAAAAAAAAAAGGGAGAAAGGAACCTTTTGCAAGAAATAGCCAACTTTCCCCCCCTTTTTTTTTTGTGAAAAGTGGAGGAATTTTTAGCCTTAAATATGTTTAACAAAGAACAGGGTAGACACAGCAGATAGCTGCTTACTATGTTGTTGCACATAAACCCCAATTTAAGACCATCGTCTGATCATTTTAAGCCATGATTTCAAAAGTCTGCTCAGCCAGGGTGCATCCAAGAGAGTGAATTCTCTGAGGTATTACTCTGCACCCACATTTACTGGTTGCTTTTTAAATTCTTGTCTCAATTTTTAGTAAGTCTATTTCTGAAATGAAAAAAAATGTAATGGAATGAGTCACTTTTTTTTTTCTCCTACTAAAAATCTTCTACAACAAAATTGTATGCAATTGAAAAGGCTTGAATCATTCAGTATTATTCAGCCCATCTGTGTTAACGATATAATACCAACCCAGCTATAGCAGACTCCATTCAAAAGTATTTTGAGGAAAAGCAGGTTTTCCTGTAAGGATGCATTTTGGAAAAGGAAAAGAAAGTTATGGACATGGAGACAAATACATCCGTCAGCAAATGATCAGGTAACAGTTGGTTCTGTGTAAGATAATGCAAAAAAAGCTCCAGTCAATATGCTTGTCTGACTCACTGAATTTGTAAGGGATTACCTTCTCCTTCTAAGTTCACTGTGTGTAATCCAGCCAGATCTCAGCCACACAGGTATATGAAGACTCTGGACACAAAATTTCCTTCTGACTTCTGAAGTTTCTGATGTCTGTGACAATTAAAGATACAGTAAATGCTATGATTGTACATACATAAGTCTACATTAAATGAACAACCATTGGTAACAACCAAAGTACAATTTATTATGTCTATATGTCTTAGGAGTTTCTCCCTGTCAGTTAGTTTGGTCTTGCAAAAACAGATTAGATTACAGAATTTCCCCCCTGAAATTTAAGAGAAAAAAAAAGTGAGCCAAACACTGCAAACAAGAGCGTGACCCACCAAAAGGAAAAAGTACTCCAACCTGAAAATACCAGTGTGACAGACATCAAATGCACTATTGGTTAACTCAGCATGGAGGGATGTGCTGTGGTATTAGATGACTATTGATAATTTTTAATGAAATTTTCAATTATGGTCAAATTCTGTTTGTTTTGCTCAAAAAATTACTGTCCGATTGCTAATGTACTGCCTCTTACCAATGAGCATTCCTGCTTAGTACTTGTCCAATTGAGTTGTGACCTACTTTCACAGACGGATCACTTGTTCCAGACTTAAAAATACGAGTGTTGCCAACACTCCTACCATCAGTTGCTCCATTGTATATAGAGTTAGAATAATGCACGCACTCACTGACTCAGGTCAGTGTACTCAGCACAGAGTAAGAAGAAAGAAAACGTAGCTACTTCTGTTTGGCTGATCAGGAAACACCCAAATAAAATGTTATGGTGAAACAAATAATGTATCATTCTAATTCCCAGTGCAACTTGGAAAATGTACAGACTTTTTTTTTAATATTTTCATGTCAGAGTGATTCCTTTTATTAAAAATATCAATTAAATATTCCTGCCCTGTCCCCTGCCCTCTCTCCCCTGCCCTCTCCCCTTTGCCTTCCCTTCAGAATAGAAAGACTGTTATGGAGGAAGAGTAGTTGACTCCTGGCATTAAAGCATGGACTGTGTGCATCCATCTGTTCAATTAAAGTCATAGACCCTTGAGTCACATGGAATGGTGACTCAGAATCAGAGGGAGATGACCTTCATAGGCTCTCTGTCAAGACAGCTCTGACACTTCTGTTGTCATTTGTGATCCTTGATGGTTCTTTGTCTTGCCTTCTAAAGGGCATTATTTTTTGTCCTCTGGAAAACTGAGATCTGTCAGAAATATTTCCTTCCAGGAGATAACATGCCATAGGGAGTCTTTTGATTTTGTTTAGTAAAGGCTCTCCTCCTTATGGTTACCGTTCTCTGTGGTTGTCCCTCTGTGGAGAAGGTTTTTGGCTACCCTACAACCATGAGCCCTCCAGCTTGGCTCTACAAAGTCCTCTCAGATGTTTTAGCCAGCATTCACATCCTCTTGCTCATCCACTCCTGCAAGAAACATTAATGTCCTGTCCTTTCTTGTCTGTTTAGGATACATGTATGTAAGTATATCTGTGCTCTGAGGAGTGGTCCACGAGCAGTTTCTTCTGTTGTGAAATTTTGCACCACTGAGATACGCAAAACTGCCTATGAAACAGTTTAGGGTGCTGAGCACTCACAGCTCATACCTCCGGAAGAACAGTGAGAGTGTTCAGCTTGCCTGGGTCTTGGCCACAGGGGCATAACACAGGAAGCATTTAGTCATACCTCATCCAAGAAATATTTTGCAGATGCAGCTCAATGAAGGCATCTGGACCCAGAAAGATAATTAAACCAGGACAGAAACAAACTCCTTTTATAACCTAAAGAGAATTTGATCAATTGAGTCCCTTTGTTTGTATCAGCTAAACATTCATGCATGGAAATCTGATGGTTAGAATAAATATTTGGTGCCTACTTGGTAATATTCATGAAATGTATTTACATGTTTAGATTTTTCCAAATCTGCATATCTAAACTTTAAGCATATGTGCAATCAGCTTCAAGTTTTCCAAACAAAAATAGACCAAGAAAGAGGGGAAAAATAGCATCTGCTCCTCAGCTAATCAAACCACCCAGGGAGATTGTCAATAAACAGTGCAAGGACAGGGTCCTCCTGCTGCTCCTTATTTCCTATGTGTCATATTCCATAATGGCAGTTAACTGAAAGCAGATCATTGAAGATTGCTCACAAGGGGTTGGTGTTTTTTGATTTTTTTTATTTAAGAAAGGCCAAAACGTGGTTGAGTGGGAAGCACTGGCGAAACACTGGGGTGAGGAGAAGAAAGTGTGAGAAGCAGCTTTCCAATTATCAAAGTGAGAAGAGGGTAAAGAGTTGCTCCAAGTGTGAGAGTAGAACCACCTGCCACCACTGGAGAGAACCTGGTGGGGCTAGGGGAGCTGGAAATGAAGGACTGAAGTTAAGAAAGGGAATCAGAGGGTGAGAATATCTTACTTGTTTTGCCTTTCAACTCTTTTTCAGCTGGCAATAAATAATAAAATAACTAATTAATTTATTTTTAATGAAAAAATTACTTTTCACAGAATCAAGTCTGTTTTACCCATGAACATTGATAATTTTATTGATAATTTTTGGTAAGCCTTTCCATCTTATTTTTTCCCCTTCTACCCTCCTGAGGAGGAGAAGTGGGAGAGGAGTGCATGGCCAAGGCCAACCTTCCACAGACTGAAAGACATGACAGCAATATATAAGAGGATTTCCTCGACAAAAACAATTATGACATTTTTGAATATCAGGAAGCAGTCTGTGACTATATGGTATCGTTTACAGTAAACAACTGGAACAAACCATCAAGGGTATGTTCTGAAGGAAATGCCAGCTCTTCCGGGCATGCCTGAGTATCCCTTAAGAATTACTGGCCATCTTACTTAATAGGTTCTTGTGCATGTTGAAAAAGAGAAGGTGATTTCTATCTGCAAGTGGATGGAGAGCTGATACCTTGAATTGAAAAATATTGTAGTATAAAATTTGCTTAATGTTATGTGCTGCTTAGAACTGTATCCTATATAGGATAAGACAAAATAAGAAGCATGCCAATATAGGGAAAGGTGAGGAAAAAGGGTGACAGCTGCTTTATCTGTTACCATTTCATACTCACAACAGCCACTTTTGGGTTTTTGTTTGTGGAGTTCTTTTGGATTGCTTTTTTTTTCTTTGAACCTTTTTTCCCTGCCTTTATTTTTATTGAAGATAAGGCTCTCTCCTGGTTTTATACAATACATAACATAGAAACACAACAGTTTGTATGTTATGTTATGTTACGTTTTTCCCTTGACTGGTCAGCATGTGGCTGGGTTGCTGTTTCATTAAAACTGGTAATACTGCAAAGACTCAGCATAAGCAGGATGGAGAATGGTTGGGGTAGGAGAAATGGGTATTTTCCCAGTAAAATTGCTACAGGATCTCCTAGGCAGAAGAAAGCCTGTGCCAGAAAGGAAATGGTGCCAGAAAGAGCCAAAACCTGCTGACTATGGAGTTAAGGTGTTGCTTTCATTTATTATACCCAGGTTATGAGCTGCCAAATCTGTGGCAACAGCTCTATGAGACCACAGCCCATTGCGTGGCAGTAGCACTGCGCCTTTGCAACCCCTTTTCCATCAGATCAGGATGTGCCATTCTGTGCTTTTTGACATGTGGGCTGCAATGCGGAGCTTGTGTCTAAACAAGGTATTTTGGTGTCAAACCACCAGCTCACTCTTTCCTTAAGTTGCAATATTCTGTAACATGCTGAGGAGGTTGCTGTAAGGTTACCCCACACCCTGGTTGTAAGCCAAGCTTAAAGCAGTAGCCAAGATGTATAGAGAAATTACTTCAGATTTATTTACAGAGACTCATTTGTGTTGAACTAGCAGTTTTCTATTGTGTCAGCAAGTCTCTATTGCATTTATTTGTTACTGTGACATTAGGCAAGAGTACAATCCTATTAAACCTGTACATTACATTTCACAGAATTGTAAGCCTTTTTTATTTCACAGAATGAGAAGAAATATGAATTCTTACTGCTGAAAATTCCTGGTACAACAGTCAAGACTAAAAATACTGACACTGTCAGGGTAGGAGCTTGGTGGGGTTTTTTAAACCCATGTATTTTTTAATAATTTAATACCTAAAACAAAATTGACTGGGTTTTGCCATTCACCAGGATGAGAAGGAAGATACTTAGACTTCTATCAGTGAAGAATCCAGATAAAGTTTATCACTCTGTTCTTTTCAACTGGCATCTTGTATAGCAAGGAATTTCTTTGCTTTGAGTTTAGCCTCTATTTTGCAAGTAGACCATTGATGCAAGGTTTTAAAACTGATCTGTTAAAAACCTGAGTCTAAAATGGCAATTCTTCCTAAGCCCATGCTAGGTAAGACCCTCTGAGCATTTCAATGGTTACAGAAAGATGATGGTCCAGGGATTTCTCCACACATTCTCAGGGCCAGTTTGAGGGACTCACTCTCACTGATCCTCCAAAAGCCCTCAGCAGAGACATTCTTCAGAACATCCTCAGGTAGCAAAAAGCACTCTATTGAATCATTGTCAGGAATGCTTTGGTTTTCTTCAGGGACAGATAACATTTTGTACCAGCAGTGCACTCTGAAAATACCATGTGAGTGAACGACCACAGAACACAAACTTGCTTCCTTTCCTTTTTGTGAATGTCTTGGGCATGGGAATAGATCATGACTGAAAAAAAAAGAGGGATTGGTGAGACTGGCCTTTAGTCTTGTCCTCATTTAGAGTATAAATGGAGGAAAAATAGTATTTCTGCAAATCCCTTCCAAAAAGGGAGAGAATGGGAAACCAGCTTTGAAAGTTTCTTAACACTATGGTAAGGGTGCATGAGATCAGAGTCTATAAATGCAGTTTTTTTTTCTGCTAACACTATTAACTATTTTAATTGATATGATGGATTAACTGGGAATTATAAAGAAATGAGAACTTGACTTCCACTGCAGACAAAAGCCTGTGGTACTGTTTCAGATTCTGGATGGGAACCCAACACATTCTAGTTAATTTCTTGTTTATGTCATGCCTCTGGTGTCACCTTGTACAAATCCTTTTGTCTCTACATCTGTTTTCCCAGTAAAAAGGAAACAATATCTCCTCTTGCTGATGTTTTGTAAGGATGTATTTGTAAGGCACTTCAATATTTTTGTGATCGATCCCATTGAATTTCTGGGGATCAAAAGTCTATTTGCAAAAGATTATAAGATCTCATTACAAGGTCTGTTCAAATATTTCTTTACTGGCTATTTTATTTGCTACAATGCAAAATTTGCTGAAGATTTCACTCTGCAAACAATTTCTATACTATTTGTAATACACCGCCATGCGAAGTTAAGTTATGGCAAATTTTGGGCTTTAAAAAAGTGACTGTTATAAAGGTCTACTTATACTTCTCATTGTGAGATTTTTACAGCAACATGAATTTTTTGAGGCAAATTTTCCAAGGCAAATTTTCCATGAGACTGCGCTGATTACACCAGCTAGAAATCTGGTCTCTTGTGTCTATATTAACATCAATTTTACCTGAACTTACAGTAATTTTAAATGTTGACAGCAAGGTTATTTGTTTTCTGCCATGCACTTGTATCTAGCAGTACCTGAATACTTACATCTTTGTCTCAATTTTGTATCAAAATAATGTGACAAAATAGTGTATAGTACAAAACTGTTGACTCAATTTAGTTATAATTTTCTTTTTTTTTATGAGTAAATCATTATGCAAATGGAAATGACTAAACGTGCCCTACTATTAATTTTTATCCTTTTCAAATGTGTAGAGAGTCTTGAATCTTAAATCCCATATGGAATAAATAGTTACATCAATACACGTTATTTGCAAACTTGCAGGCTGTGAATCATATGTGCTAACATGGTTAATTGTTTGAATGGTTGAGATACTAGATGACCTTTAAGATCTTAGCTGATGAAAAGTTGGAGGTATGAGGAGTTCTGTGAGAATTAAGCAAGGTTCATCAAAGTTCAGTGCTAAAAAAATAAGATGACACATATTTACCTTTTGTTACTTCTTGAGGTAATTTGCAATTCTTTTATTTGGCCAAATATTCACATTACCTGCTTTTCTGCCTCTAAAGGAAGATTTTTATCCATCCTAACTCTCCAATGCAATATAAAAAGACTGTGGTAATATCAAAATCTCACTCTGGTGATTTTCCTAGGATAAATGTTCCCCCTGGAAGCAGGAGTGCAGAGGCCACCAGAAAGCAGGGCTGGGGAGAGACACAGGGTCCTCAAGAATGGGGCAATGGCAGCAGGGATGCCAACAGCCCAGGTGGCAGCCTGGTGATGCTGCGCTGAGGCATGGCTGAGACAAGACAAAAAGATTTCTCTAAGGCAAAGACAGGATTTTGAAGCTCTTAAGCAATCCAGTATCCCCAAGGTCAGAAGGCAAACTTTTACCTGCTTTGTCCAGGGTGAGTGAAGAAACAGAAGGCAGGGTTCCCTGCTAGTATTCCAGAGTTCAGGCTGAGGTTTGAAAGTGCTTCCCATCCCAGCATAATTTCAAAAAGTGAGTCATGGTTGCATGTGCACAGCATGAGACACCTGAAAAATGCCAGCTCAACCAAGACCCTGAACATTTGGTCTCCTTAGTTTCTGTCATCGCAAGATGGAGAAGAAACTTGGAGCTGGGTAACTACTCAGAGTTTGTACTCATGTTTGAAAGGGTAAAATTAATAGTTTGTACTGGATGTTTTTCTAATCCATTATATAAATATCATGACATCCCCAATTCCTTGGGCAATAATCCTGTTTTCATGCACAAGAATATCATACCTTGAAGGAGAAAATATTTAACAGCAGACTCTACTGTAGGTTTCATATGATAAAGAAATATCTTTAAAACCTCTTTCTGTCCTTGACTTTTTTTTTTTTTGAGCTAAAGTATATTTTACATTACAGTATTTTACCACAGGTGTCCTGGGTATTAATGCAAATTACTTTAAATATGTATGTGTTTGTGTATGAATGCACAGGATTATACTATTTATCTCTGTTGAAAAATGTGAGGCTATATCACAGCAGTGTATTTTCCCTTCAGAGCAGTAACTTCTTTATCAGCATTGGACGTCATCTATACATGGCAGCTCATGAGAATGAGACACCCTGATACGGCCTTTAGTGAAATGGATCTTTAATTTTTTTTTTCCTTTGAGTTATCATCATTAAGCATTTTCATTGGGACATGTAGAGGTCAAGTTCTTTGAACTGTGCTGATGGTAACTCAGGAAGATCTGGTGAAAGTTATATCTAATATAAATGTATCCATGTTTACTCAAGTTTATAACCAAAAATCTCCAGTTTATATACAAAGTTACAGACCAAATTCAAAGCTAATCTGTCATCTAGCTCTCCCCACTAAAAGTGGCAACTTTTGTTTTTGTTTTTAATATTTTGACTCTGAGCTCTTTTGAAGGGGTGTGTGGGCTTTTTTGTAAATATTGTAAATAAAATGCTAAACATGATGCATTTTAACAGGAAAAAAATACTTAAAATCTGTGTGTTACTTTTCAAGGAAAATCTTGTATTTTCTAAAAAGTTAAATGCGTTAGTAAATGCTGATGAATAGAGAAATATGTAGGGGGGCTTTTGTAGATTGAGATGGCTGTACTTTATATTTTTTAACATAATAACTATTGTAACATTGTTTTGAAATGTTTTGCAGAATTTTGTAGCTGAGAGAGAAATAATCCAGAGCTCAGGGAAGACAGAAAACATCTTGTGGTACAGCATTGTAAGAAGCCAAATTAATATATGTGAATGTTACAAAGTTTGGATAACAAGTATTTTGTTTCCACTGATTAAAAATGGAATAGAAGAAAAATTTGCTGAGATTTATAAAATAAAAAGTGTCCTCTTAGTATTTAATATAAAAACACCTGTATAGAAGAAAGGCCAGCATTTAAAAAGTCCCAGAAACTTCTATCTGATCATTAGCAAGTATTGTTTTCCTGTAAGAGATCAGGTATTGCCAATTTTTTTTATTTCAAGAACACTCAGGATCTTGCAATAATACCCCAGTTCAGAAACCCCTTTGTGATGACAGCTGGCAAACACCTTCTTTCTTAGTGTCAGTCCCAGTGATACACTTGGAACATATGCTGAAACATGAAACAAATACTGTGTGGACAGCTCAGAAACTTCCAGTTTGCAATTTATTTTCCAAGATGAATTAAATTTGTTTGCTACATCAAAAAATCACCAAAAAGAATAGCATGAAAGACAAAACAACTGGCCAACAATTGCTATTTGGAAACAGTGTAATTCCCCTGTGTGCTTCTCTGAAAACTGTTCCTTTAAGAATAACAGTGTTCTGTCAGCAGTCTCTAAGAAATCACGGTTAAGTTTCTGAGACAAATTATTCTAACTGACGTAGTTCAAAAGAGAATGAACTACGTAAATAAAAGGCGAGGTGTCATCAAAGAGGCCAAGAAGACTGCAAAGGTTTAAATTATCACCCTAAAGTAGCTCTCATTATGTAAAGAGCATTTTTTTTTCTTTGCAGCTTATTAGCATTCTCATTCTTCTAAAAATGTCAAGTGGAAATTTTGTAAATATTGACATATATTGGAGTTTTCCAGAATTATTCCTGAATTATTCCTGTTCCATAACTATCACATTGCAGGGAAAGTATATAGTTGATAAATGGAATAATTTCTGTGCCACAGATAGCACATCTGTCACTCATATCACTCACTTGGGCCTGCACGAAGGTGATCAGAGAATTTCCCACACTTACCACCTTTGTCCACAGATATTTCTTTTTAAAGCATTTTGTCATGTCTTTCAAGATCTGTGCTAGTGGTTGTGGAAATCTAAATGAAGTCTCCTTCATCTATTTACTTTAATCCAAAATACAGGCATATATGTGTGCATATAAAAAATAAATATTATTAATTATAAAATAGTCTTTGTAGATGTGTTTCAAAGTTTAGAATTCCCAAATAAAACAATATTCCCAACAGCATTTTCCTCATTTAAAATTATTCATACGCATTCCCCAGAGTACTGGGAAAGCAGATAGCAGAGGCTTTTTATATACAGCGTATAATTGACAAAATCAGGTTCCCGGCATACAGATAAAAAGGTGTCCCATTTCTGCTGGATCCACTTTTTGAAAACCTGAGATGTGTTTTTTGATTCACTCAACTGAGAGCGATGCTCAGAGAAGGGATGGGATAATTTTGGGGAAAGAAAAGGCTCGTGTTTCAGGAAAAGTGATTACTTGGTATCCAGAGATCATCTGGGAACCAAGTGAAGACAGTATGTGTGTGGTCTGAGGTCAACCGTCCCCATTGTTCAGTCTAGTCTGTCTCTCAATAATGAACTAGTCATTCTGCAAGCTCTGCCTTTATAATAGAGCCAAGAATAGAGGGTGCTCATTTTAAACAAGCATCTCGCTGATGCTCACATTTGCCCCGACTGAATTTCATCAATGCAAAACTATTGCTTCTGAAAATGCTTCCTTCTTTTTCTGACCTGTTCTTCCCTCTGAGAAAAAGCAGGGAAGCAAAGGTCTTCTGATGTGAGGAGGGAGATGTCCTTCGCTGTGGAACTGTTGGCAGGTCCAAATCTTTAGGCTGGGGGAAGGTTTAGGCTGAGGAGCCTGGCACTCATGGTGCTGCAGACATCAGCAGCTGGTTCTGCCTCTGAAACAACAGCCTCTGTACCTGGGGCTGAATCAGAGTATCCTACCCTGTAACAGGGACATTCCTAAACTCTTAATCTTCTGACACCGTGTCTGTTGCTTTAGAGAAAGAGTGAGATGTGAGTAAAGTTATTTAACTGTTTGTGTCAAAAAATTGGAACCTCAATGGCTATTTGACTTAAGCAGCTGGGAGATACTTTTCTGGAAAATGTTTCAAGGCCAGAAGCTAATGCTATTTCATAAATGTTTTTGTTCCTGAAGCAGCATTCTGAAGGGGTTAGGTTTGGTTTTGAGCATTACCTCAGACAGTTGTCATAAACACATTTTGGAAGATGGTGGCTGGGTTGGTTTTGTTGGAACATACTGTTTCCCTTTTGTGAAATTTTATTCTAAATTATTGTTTGAATTTGTGTATTGGAGCTTGTAATCCTGAAATCCTTGGACACACAGACACCTTCCAGAATTAGAGAAGATGGCACATCTCTGTGTTTAATAGTCCTGAAAGACTTTTCTTCTAGGTTCACTTCTAATTGTTCTTTTATCCCTTTTCTTATTTCTGGCTCCAAAATTTTCTGTAGCAATAAGCTCCATATTTTAATGATATGCCAAATGAGAAAATACTTACTTTTGTTAACTTTAAACAGGCTGTAATAATTTCATGTTCTTCAGAATAAGAAACAATAATGATTGTTACCTATTCATTCTCTCCATGCCATTTGTGGTATGCTTTACTTTTCTAATATCATAGTTTATTTCTTCCTGAATCAGTAGAGTCCTAATATGTAGTAGGTCTCCTACACTGCTCATCAGTGGCATCATCTTTCTTTTTCTAGGGGACAGAATGCCACAAAGAAGTATTTTAATGAGATGCTTGTGTTGTCCTGGTCTGTGCTAAACTTGGGAGTGGAAACAACTCATCTGACTTCAAGGGCTTTGATGCAACCTAAGAGTAAGGATAGTTCTGTGTGTACTTTCCTCTTACCTTTTAAGTTTTAATGCATTAGTGGAGCAGAATATTTGTGGTGTTCCAAGAAGAGTGCAGGCCTGATTAATACACACCTGTCTGAGCAGTGCAGGGGCAGTCACCTTCTGCAGTCACAGCAGTTTTCCACCCAGCTTGAAGGGAGCCCCGATGTTGAACAATTTGCAAAAATCTAGTAATGATTATACACAGGGAAGTGTGAGTATATCAGATATTTTATGCCAGATTCTGCTTAGTTTTAAAATGACATCTGAGTAAAGATGTGTGAAAGGAGATCAGTATCACAGGATAGGGAGAACCTTGAAGACCTCTCCTGGTGCCATGTTTCACTATACAACAGCTTGGATAGATGTCTGCTTGGGTCAGGCTTCTTGCTGGAGTACTCAGGCTCCAGACACCCCTGGTGAGCTGCATCCTGTGACAATTGGCAATTTTCAGACTGCAAGAGCTAGTGAGAGCTGGCTCATGAGCAGGAGGCTTCTATAGCAAGAACAACTACAAAAAAAGGGAGGGTACATAAGACCTGGCAAAAAGAGTCTTCACTACCATCACAAAGCAAAAAGTGATGTCTTTTTATCCAAACTGAAACTGAGACAGTAGGTGAAAGTGCTTGGAAGCCAAGAAAGTTGGATAAGTGCTTGTTCTTAATGGGTGTTTTTAAGAACTGTGTTCATAGAGATGTTATTCTCGAGGTGTATGTCATTCAGTATCATCATACTAATATTGATATTATGATTCCTGGGTTCAACTGAGCAAGAATTCACTGTACATTCTGCTATGCACTTTCAGTGAAATAGAAATATAAGTTCAAATATTTTGGAGAGTTAGATATTCTTTAATAAACAATACATGAGTAATCATGTATTCAGGTCTTTTTCAGTCATCTGGGGTGAACAGAAGGAAAAAAGGAAAAAATGTAGGGAGAAAACTAATAAGGTGAAAGTTTGGTGATAATTTTCATTTTACTTGAGTGGGGGGAAATGGAGAACTTTATTAAAATCAGCATTTTTTTGTCCTAAGGGTTAGGTTTTACTTGTGACAGGCCTTTTGTCTGGATCTAAAGGAGTGAAATGGATCTAGGTCACTTACTTGACCATAATAATTTTTAGGCAGAAAGGAAAACATACTTGCCTAAGAACTCCTACTTGCTAAAGTGGTAAAGGATTAAGCCCATGGACTGAGACCAACACATAAGATTTTTTTTTTCTAGAGTTTTGGTTGGTTCTGTGTTTGCACTGTATTTAATTTCTTTAGCCCACACATCAGACTAGAAAAGAGAAGTAAATCTGCAAGAATGCCACCATCTACTGAAAAGTACTGTAGGTCTGCCCTCTTCTGGGCAATAGGGTTCCAGAACCTGCTGTGACAGGTTTTTGGTTTCCCTCATGCTGTTTTCCAGCCAACTGAGTAAATATTGTAGGCCTGTGAGCTGAGACAGCTCCTCCTGTCTTCTCCTCCCTGATATCTCAAAGTGTGAGACGGTCCTTCCTGCACCTATTAGAAATTAACAGAAGTCAGGAATTAGGGATATGAGGTCATCAGCTTGCTGGGAAAAGATAAGCTCTGCACTGCTTCATTGTGAGCTCCTATGGAACTTGGAGTGCTCCTGAGGCAACACTTTAGGATACACTTAACACAAATCCCAATCTCTCCACGTGTTGAATGTCCTGCCCAGTCTTTAATGTCATAATACAATGTCTTCTCACAGGTAACATAAATATCTGTGTTAAGCCTGGATCAGAATAAAAGAATCATAAGGAAAAAGAAAACCAAAGAAGGAAATCTCAATTTAAAGGCTTAGCATAAGGAAATAATCTCTCTAATTATGATATGCAGTTTCACCAGGCACGTTCTGCATCCAGAAACCCTAAATGAGCATTAGCCCAGAGCCAGTAAAAGTTAACTCTTCCTGTCTCTTCCATGGGTAAGTCAATATGAAAGTATTTCACTGTCTAGTTATTTTGAGATCTTCTGTTCAGTCACTCGGATTCTCAGTTGCAAACGTTTTAAATCCTCAGTGGTTTTGAAAACATAGAAGTGGGGGGTTTTTGTGAACCTTTCCTGCTCTAGACCACCAGACTCTGGATCTACCTGGACCCAGTCACATTTGCAGGGCTTTGCAGTAGATTTTGGGTGCATCTGTACTGGGAGATGCCATGGCTGGCCTGCCTGGGTTTGCTTGAAGGGACATTGTTCAGGGCCTGATTGCTGGATTATCTCAGCGTCTGTGAGGGATGCTTGCCATTCCACATCATGGTCTGACATCTTGTTATAATCTACCTTACTTCTGCATGCTTTGTGAAGACTTGGCAGTTTTCTTCTCACTTAGACAGTGTGTGTGTATCAAACCTCTGGCTGTGGATGAGAGTGCCTGGAATTAAGAGCATTTGCACCCCTCATTTTCCTGTTGTGGAGCTCAGTTTTCACGGTTGCTTTCCAAAAAGACAATTTGCATATTTCATCCATTGTTAGTAAACAGATTATAGGGCACTTGTTTGTGTGCTAAATCACAGCAAACTGTGCTTTGTGAATCTGATTCTCATCTTCCCTTCATTCTAACCTGGCTTAACTCCATTGATTTCAGTGGAATTACTGCTGATTTATGTTGTGAAAGTGAGGGAAGAATCCAACAATCAAATTTCCCTTTTGCACATGAGCATGCCAAAAGAAGTCGTAATTTACCATTGTGAATCTCTTCCAATAGAGTGCTGTCTTAATTTCTTTTGAATTACTTGGCTGGAATGTTACTGCTGTGAATCAGGCCCAGGATTCATATAATTATCTTTGTGTGCTTTTTTCTCCTCATATTTTTTTTTTTCTCTATGTATATTACCTCATATGAAGACTGAATTTATTGTTTGCTTTGCAGGTGACTTGCATATGACTCTATAAGGAAAGGCATTTTTTGAAATCACAAAATTAGTTCAACAGATAATGGCTACTAAAAATGGGAATTCCAACACAGCAAATCTTTGTTTCTGGTTATGTCATACTATCTAAATAACCTGTAATTTCTCCCCAGCTTTTTACAGTAGTATCTCAGTGTGTACTATAATTACTGAACGCTTTTGCTGTAACATGGCTTTGGTAATGATGTGAAAATGCTACTCTGCCTGTCCTTTTATCTTGAGAAGGATATACATAACACAATATAGCTAAACGTGTGATAACTGCTTACTCAGACATAGCTGTATCTAACAACAACTACACAAATCTTAGTTTTCATCAGCCTTTTCTGGTTTTTGTATGGTTATATACTTGTTGTAAATACAGTCTGGAAATTAATAAACCCATGCATTTAAGAATAAAATACAATACAGATTTATCTGTCTTATAAAATTCTAAGGGAAATATACATACAAACTGAAAAATACCACACTAAATCCATATAAAAAACTGGCAAGAGTAAGTGAAAGATTCATATGTTATGAATCTTTGGCAGAAAGGAGAATTTTCTGTTTGTATTAACTAATTACACAAGTTCGCATCATGCTGTTTGCACTTACTTTAGGCAACTTACAAACATAATATTGATGAGGAAAATCTCTTCCATGATCCAGGTTTCTTTAGTAGTGGGTTTTGTACACTTAACAAATCAGCAGCGCTTACACTCCTAAATTACTGAATTACTTTGAAACATTTCTTCACCTCTGTTTGCTGTATACCCTAAACACAAAGTGAAAGATTAAAATCAGCTTGATAGCTGTGTTTCTGCAGCTGACTTAGGTGAAAAGCAGAAAATCTCATGTAAAAGATTCCCTCAAATTCTTCTCTTCTAAGAGAATCCATGTGAAGAGGAGAGGAAAACATTGGCTTGAGAAGCAGTAATGATGGGCATTTTTCACTACATTACAGCTGTAATCACCTGCACATGAGGTAAAATTTTGCCCCGCACTGCTCTACTGCTACCCTGGAGTGGCTCTTGAGGTGGTTACCTGGATCCATGATTTAAGCTTTGACAAGCAGTAGCTCCTTAGGTCCCTCCTTCCTGTGACAAGGGACTAGCTGAAGCATAAGTTAAAATGAGAGCTCATTAACTTGGTTGTTACTACACAGTAATGATACAGTAATGATTAGAAGAAAATGTAGAAGCAGGGAAAGACTAAGAGCACATTCACACATACACATAAGAAAAAGAAAAGATGACCTGAATCTTTCACAAATAAATCACCAAGGTATCAACTCCATAGAATGCCAATGTTAACATTATTACAATGAAAAATAATTAAATTAGAGTGATTTGAAAATAGCACTAACAATTCTGCCCGAACACTGTGTAGTGAGTAACTAATGACAATTATTACAATTTCTTAGTCAAGCTCCACACAATAGAGTTATTGAAAAATAATTATCCTCCATTCCACTGTAAGAACAACTATTCTAAGTCCCCAAAACACAGGAGAAGTCAATGTGAACATTTTAAATTTAAGTTTTGAATTTATAATTTCATATGCTAAGTAGGGAGAATAAGGATATATTTGAAATGTTAAATGCTTTTAAGCATTCCTTAATTTAGCATGTTAGCATGTCAACAGCATTTTAAATACTGCATTGCATTTTCAAAGAAGCAGTAATGTGGTTTGTTGAGTTACACCCAACTTTGTACATTAATATTTTCTCTTTCATGCACTCATAAATACATCTGAATTAAACCATGCAAACCATGTTTGTACAGAAATGTGGATGGATGGATGGATGGATGGATGGATGGATGGATGGATGGATGGATGGATGGATGGATGGATGGATGGATGGATGGATGGATGGATGGATGGATGGATGGATGGATGGATGGATGGATGGATGGATGGATGGATGGATGGATGGATGGATGGATGGATGGATGGATGGATGGATGGATGGATGGATGGATGGATGGATGGATGGATGGATGGATGGATGGATGGATGGATGGATGGATGGATGGATGGATGGATGGATGGATGGATGGATGGATGGATGGATGGATGGATGGATGGATGGATGGATGGATGGATGGATGGATGGATGGATGGATGGATGGATGGATGGATGGATGGATGGATGGATGGATGGATGGATGGATGGATGGATGGATGGATGGATGGATGGATGGATGGATGGATGGATGGATGGATGGATGGATGGATGGATGGATGGATGGATGGATGGATGGATGGATGGATGGATGGATGGATGGATGGATGGATGGATGGATGGATGGATGGATGGATGGATATCTGCCTCCCTTAGTGGTTTGTATAAATAGTAGGTTTGTAAAAGAAGTAGAGGAACACCATTAAAGAGTCAATTGTTCCTAAAGAAAATAAACACTTTCTGGTAGACTTACAGTATCAGTTGCCACATACTGTTAACTGTATGTGTCCAATGTCTGAAAAATAAAAACAATAATTAATAAAAAAATAGAAGTAATATCTTAGTAACAATTGGAAAATTCTGGGCCTTCTTTTGCTTCATTCCTGGAAGGTGCAGGGCAATACTGTTCAAATTCTCTTTCAGGACAGCATCTGCCACATTATAGGACTGGACCATCAGTGCATAGAAGGGATTAGCAAGAAGCAGGTCAAGAGAAATGAAATTGGTCTAATGCCAATGTTGCAATGATTGAAAAGAATGAGCTACAGTGCAAATACAAAAGCAAATTCTGGGAGGAGCTATGGGACAACATGGAAAGCTGGAGGGTCAACTTTTTTACTCCCTCTTTACTATCAGAACTAATGGTATAAATACAGAGCAGGCTGTTTGTTTAACATGGTCACTTTCTGCTTGATGTATTTACTAGCAGGAATATCAAATAACATCGTCCCCTAAAGAGTTCAATGTACCCCTTGTGCTTCCTCTGTTCCAAGACCAGTTGTAATCAATCAGACCATTAAATGCAAGAATCTTTTCTCACAGCATCTAAGGCTTTATGGAGTATTTCACAAAGGAGAGCAAAGCATGTAACAGTGACTAGGAAACAAACGACACATGGAGCAGTAAATAGGCAGTGGCACAGCAGGATATTCATACCACCAACCTCAATCACCTGCTAAGTTAGCTTGTGAGGAGTCCCAGGCTCTTTGTGCAGACAGTGAGGAAGGAGAGATCTTCTGTGAGGAAATTCAGAGAAGCAAAGAAAGTCTTTTCATCTGCTCCATTGCTTTTGCTAGATAATTTGATGTGGGTATTATGAATACTTACCATAAAGGAGTAATAGGAATACAATGCTGCAATGACTGGAACAGGCATCACAGTCCCACATCCAATTACTTCCTTTCTGAATTGTGGGAGAAATACATTCAAACTCAGAGTTGTCCTAGACAGAGGAAAAACCTCTGGGAAAAGCCTCCTTGGCAATGCTGTGGTGGATTCAAAAATTCTGGGCAAGCACAAGGAATCCTCAAAATGTTTGTAAACAGTGCTTCTATGTTGAAGAGAAGATATGTCTACAGGAAGTAGAGTTTTATGATAGCTCAAAGAGCCCAGATTCTAAACTACAAAGCAAGAATATTTTTGCAGTTTGGGTCATTAGTTTATGTTAAATTGAAACAGAAGGAGCCAAGTCTATGTTGGAGCAGAAAGAGATATGTTCTATTGTGGCTGTTAGTCCTGTCTGGCAGTAACATTCTGATGTGACACAAGGGAAAGGAAGGAATAGGGTCCCTGGATTTGAGAAGTCAGAAGGGCAAGACTGTAGGAGTACAGGTGTTGCTCATAAAAGGTGACTGAGGGAATTTTCTCCAGCACTCATGCTTGGAATGTCAGCTAAGAAAGGATATCTAAAATGAGTGGATAAACTACTGATGGTGTTTTAAGAAAGGAGAGTCTAGTTTGAGAATACAGTAGAAATTATGTAAAGAACAGATTCAGTTCTCATTGTTGATAACTAATTCTGGTAATAATCTAGTGTGAATCTATGTGAGTGCCTATTTCTGCCAACTCTGCTTCCCATCCAGGCTGTAATACTGGCCAGTGCTTTAATGGCACAATCTGGCCCAAGATGGGCATTGATTCAAAACAGCCAACTCAGAAATGAAATACATGGAAAGGGAAAAAGCAAAACAAAACTCCATGTGAAAGGAAAAAGATCCAAACAACTGATGGTCTTTCTGATCCCTGAATGGATGCCATTTGTCCTGAGGCAGTGAAATGGCCAACAGATAATTCCAAACTTTGAAAGGCATCCATATCACCACTTGGTCAGGCAAGGGAAAAAGAAATAGCATATTAAAAAAAGAGGAGGGTTAAAAAAAAATACCCCAGCTCTCTGTCAACAGCCTTTATAAAAATGTCTCTTAAAAAAAACATCTCAGGATGGATTTCCATTCAGTCTGCCAAAGCCACATTTACCCACCAGGTCTGTTCCCTGCTCAAGCCAAGTTTACCATCTCACAGCAATCCTCATGACTCAGGAAGCCAACGGGGATGACTAATGAAATTGCACTTCCGTGAACTATGGCAACAAGCATGTGGGGCACACTCCACAGAGGAATAAGTAGGAAATTCATACATGGCTGCCTTGTGTTTGCTTGCTTGTGGGGGAAAGAGGCCCAGACATCCACATGCACAGAGGGAGCGAGCAAGCTTTCTGGATCAACTGGCTCCTCTATGACGAGAGCAGGACACGAGCCAGACATGTCACTCTCACTTTCTGCCTCTTTTATCTCTCGCCACAACTAGGGACTGCAGAGAGGAGATTGTTCTGGCTGGAAACGAAGGGACACAGGTGGTACCAGCAGCTGCAAGCTCTTTAGCTCTCGTTGGCTCCACTTATTAGAACATGCATTGTATGTTTAATACATCGTCTCCCGTGGTGTGGGAGCAAGAGTTGGAGGCTGGGGGTGCTGCATCACGGTATTGCTGGGGAGGGAAGGCAAGGTGGAGGCTGCTCCTAGTTAGAGATAATTAGAAGCTAGGGCTCCTGAAGAGAATTTGGTAACTCCACAAGAAAACCAGCTGTCCTTGATTACAGTGATATATTAGTCACTCTATGGTTGCTGTGCTAGTCAGCATTTTGCATACAGCAAATAAATACAGAGATATTTTCTAGGCAGAAATATGTGGGGATGAAGTTCTATGCATGGCTTACCCCTGAGATGGGCTGATTTGTTTGTTTATTTGTTTTTATATTGCTGGCTATAAAGAACAAAGGATTTTGGGAGGTCTAAGCCAGGTATCTTCCTTTTATTTACTTTTCAAATCTGAGGATCACCAATTTTTAGTCTAGCCAAACTCCCTCTGTGTGTGATAATGCTGTTCACCTATAACACACATGGGGGAGGTTCTACTATGGAAAGTATGATTTGAATCAGTTTAAATTATAGCATGCTCTTATAACTGAGTAAAATTTTATGAACCAGTATTGACACCCATGGGAAACTATTTTCCATGCTGCTTATTTCCAGAAATATTATCTGAAAAATGTTTACTCCTTTTGATCTTAATTTCTAGAACTAGTTGGTAATGATGTGTTAATTTTATTCTAGGTTTTAAAATAAAAATCTGGGTAACTACAGCTCTAGCACTTTGGAGTATGAAAGTTACTGGAATGTGTTTTCAGAGAAAATAATAAAAAAAAAGTATGGAAACAAGTGAAAGGGGAGAAAAATGCAGCACAGGATCATCAATGTATATAGTTACCACACTCAACTGCTACTACTTCTTGGTAAGATTTTCATAGACAAATGAAGCGCGGAAGATTTGTAGACTTGTGTATGATAGGGGTAGAAAATAACCAAGGCATAAAGGGAGGATTTGGTCAAGAGCTTTGAGGTGGGGCAGAACAGGTTAAAGGGCACATGACAGTATTTTGTGCTGAAAGAGTAGGTATTGCAGTTACAGGTTCCTGCAGGCTCAGTCTTATGACAGGTTTTGCTTAATACTGGCATGATTGACCATGTCATATAATGCAAGAGAGTGCTAATGAAATTTTTTGAGGTTTTCCTAACCTTGGGAGACCTTGGCTGCAGAGATACATAGCATACATACCAGAAAGGCAGTATGGATAGGAGTCTTAATCAATGGAGGGAGAATGTGATATGTAGTCTCACTTACCCATGAAGCATTAACAGTTTCTATTCCTTTATGCTAGAGCTTCTTACCTGGAAATAACAGAAGGGAAAGAATTGGGTGTCAAGCACATCCATGGCTGAGACCCATCAGGCTGACCCTGTGGAAGACGCAAATGCAGGCCTAGGATGTATTGACAATGAATAAAAATCCAGAGTTCTCAGTAGAAAATCCATACCTTTATCAAATAGCTGAAAAAATTCCGATCTATAGAAACACGTTAAGTTTTGCTGACAAGATGAAATAGCACTTAAGCTTCCAAAATGCTTGAAAACTGGTATTCAAGTACATGTCAAAATAATTGCAAACAATTTATTTGGCTCACTCTCCAGATTGCCAGATTTTGCTCATACTTTTGCTGTTCTGTTGAACCTAAATATAGTCTTAAGCACTTCTTTACCTATGTTGCAGAACAACAATGATTTTTCCTCATATGTCTGTTCCACTCCCTCCCCAAGCTCTTTGTGTGTCTGGCTGCAATGCAATGGGAAGCAGAGCAGTTGTAAGGAGGAAAGACACTCAGACAGAGGACAAAAAGAAACTGGTATTTGCCATCAAATAAAAATAATTTAGCCAAGTGCAATCAAAGCCTTACTGGGGACTGGGAGAGTTTCTGCAATACCACAATACTTACCTGCTCCATAAACAAGACAACACACCTCCCCTGAGCTCCTTTGGTCTCCCCACACCTTCCACTCCCAATAGGCTGTATAGTCCTGAAGCAATTTTATATTATTTTTGAGTGCAATGTGCAATTGTGTAATTCACTACGGTGTAGTTAACAGTCCTGACATCTAATGTATGTCTCTCTTTAGGAGGCGTTGAGGAAACGGTATTTGAAAACGTACAGTTTACCCTAAGCAGTCCCCATTGGGATCTACCCTAATATCAGAGTACTTTTACTACATTGTGATATCCTCAGCAAAGTATTTTTCTAGTTCACTAAACTCTGAAGCATCTCTGATTATCTCTATTAGCTTCCCCTGACATAAAATACAATGGAAAAAAGGAAGCATGAAGAACTTTAACTTCTTACCCAATGTCAGTGGCTCACACAGTCTCTAGAACTAAGATTTCCATGTACAGATTAACATTTCCTGAGACATTAAGTCAAGTAATTATGAACACAGCTTGATTACTACATGTAATCAAAGCCAGACTTGCTGTTTTGGACCAGTTTTTTCCAGCCAGAGTAAGCACTGTTATTAACAACTCTTGCTTTTCCTGGTTTTCCTCTTGTTTACAAGCTGGAAAAACAGAAATGTCATAAGCAACTGAGGGAAAACTAGGCTAAGTAGAAACTTGTCATGGATTTGGCCTCATTTCACTCACACCCTTTCCCAATACTGCAAACAGACTCCTGAGAGCAAGCATCAATGCCATGCAAATCTAATTGGAAAAGTAATAAACAGAAACCTACTCGGATGCTTTTCTTGCTGCTTATAACCCAGGAAGCCACCTAGAAATTTAATCCATTTCACTGAGTCTGTTGACATGTTGACAAATAGGAAATTAGGAAAAAATATAAATATAATCATGTACTTTCTGATGCTCCTGACATTTTTATTTTCTGTCATATACTATAGTCATTAGAGAATACTAACTTGTATCCGTCTGCAACTTCTCCGTATTTCCTTGTGTCCTATGCCTGTGCTTTTTATTCCTATGAAAGATAAAAAGTTAACAGTCTGTAGATCAAATCATTACAATCGTGAGGCCACAGGTTGATAGGGCCTATGGAGAAATGTCTACCTTCAAAAATGTAATTATAATTACTACATCATGTCTTGGAACAAATGGGAGAGAGGGGGAGCTGCGGACTTCTGTCATGGCTATTGAATCAAAACGAGGAGGGAAGGAAACATCACTGGCTAGGGCAGAGATTAGGCAAAAAAAGGAAGTTTTAAAATAACTGTGGGACAGATGTTTGACAGTTTTCATTCATTACCCACCTCCTTTAATATTCCTGCTAGCATTTCTGGTTTGTACAGTTCTGTAAGTTGTGCCAGGCTAACTGATTTTGCATCTCCAAGGCACATTATCTGTGTCGCTCATGTAACAGTGCAGCATTTTGGTCACAAATACAAATAGGTATGCGCGGGAGGAAAGTTTGTCTCTCCCACCCCTTATTCCACGGCTGTATGGATCCACTCTGGGCCTCAGAAAGAGGCTTGCATTTGGTCCTGAAAAGTCCAGTCTGTAAAGATAAGATAGTTGTTTTTCTTTCCCCTGTAGACAGAGTTGTCCATCCTAACTTTCCCATTATTCTGTTTTCTCCAGGAAAGCATTGAGCAAATTTTACATGAAGGTGGTCTTTTTAATTTTGTTCTCCTCCTGGGGGGTGATTTCCCTGCATGTGACTTGATCCCAAGAGGTGATTGTGCAGATTGAGCAAGTAAAATTCATACAGAGATTTCCTCTCCGTAGATGATGCAGCAGTTAGGAACTTTCTAAAAGGAAGCTGACTGATCTGTTGCCATATTTTCAGGCTTTAAATGAGCCCTTTAGAAATCTTCACCTTTGCAAAGGTATCCTTACTTGAAAATGACTTCTCTGACCTCTGCTGCCTTGGATGCCAACTTGGAAGCAAGGAAGTGAAGAAGACCAAGCAGGATGGGAAGAAGGGAGTCAGTGGGCAAATGAAGAAAAGGGCAAACCTGGAGTGTATCCCGTGGAATACCCACAGAAAGGAGAGCAACTCCTACATCATGGCAGGAATATGGTTAACCCAGAAGTTATAAGTATAAAACCACCATAATTTGGGTAATACGATGGTGCTAGCTGCTGGAAATAGGGAAGAGAATTTTTGCATGATGTCATGCTAGAAATACTTTCTGCTGCTCTTAATTTCATTACTTCCCTTTCTTCTGACTTGCTGGGCAACTTTAGACAAGGCCTGTAACATGCCAATGCCTCTGTTTACTCATTAGTGAAGTGTGTACAGTAATATTACCTACCTCAAAGGTCAAATGATTGAAGCTTAATTAAAGCTTTCTTCTACAATATCTGTGGAAAGATAATACATTACTGCAATACTCCTACTGTATTATTACGGTTTTTAAGTTTTATTATACCTTCCCAACCTTTGTTGTCATCATGCTGTCTTAATATTTATTTCACAAAAGCAATTGAGAACTCTTTCAAAATGGGGGGAAGGAAAGGGGAAGTCAAATCAATAGGGAAGCAATAACACTATATTAGAAACACTCACCTGTGCTGAATTCCAGCCATATATGGAGCCTGTCAATGTGGGGCCTCTGTGGGATGTGAGCAGTGCATAGTTCCTAGAGATAAGGAAGGATTTGTCTCACTGCACTGCTGGTTTGTGCAACCACAAGGCCACAGAGTGGGCCATAAACTAAAATCTCAGCTTTGTCTTATATGTAGATGCTCAAAATAAGGTCTGCCTTCTGATACTCCTAAAAAATCCCAATCAGTATTTTGAGACATGCATTCATTTTGTGACTATGTTACATGGAATAGAGAGCAGGCCAATACATACTTCTATGAAATATGTGAAGGAGAAAACAAAGGACGTAGTAAGTGGCTGGACTTACTTTGTAGCTGGATGAAATTTTGGGCCAGCGTGAGTCTAAGCGACAAATCCTGGGCATTTATTATAAAATCTGGAAAAGGGAGAGGGTTTTTGCCCTCATGATAATTTCCTTTCCTGATGGGACTGGAGACCTGCCAGTGCTGGATGAGCTAAATCTGGGCTTGACCAAGCGTTTCATTGCCAGCAGCCCCGATCCTGGCAGCATCGTCCCCCTTTGCTTCTGCCCTTAGGTAAAAAAACCCTTTGCTCCAGCAGGAATAGAACCACAGCTCGAGTGTGGTGAGTGCTGGTGGATGCCAGAGAGTTGCCTCCTCCAACTGTGTTGGAGAAAAGTGTCCAAAAATCTCAGTCTTTGCCTCACACCTGTCTCTGAGCATAGCAGTTCTGTGGCCTGTCTGGCACCTGCAGGACAGCAGACTGTAAGTTAATGAAAGTTTGCAATCAGAAGAATGCATCACAAAAAGAGAAATGGGCTAGTGAAATTCTTCTTGCTCTGTTTGGATTAATAAAATTAAATAATTGCTTTTTGCTAAGATGGAGTTACCTTTAAATAAAGGTAACTCCATCTTAGAAATTATATAGTTGAATTGGACTGGAAGATTTTTCCCTTTATTTCAGAGTAAGTTCGAAAGAAATTCCAGATTTTGGACAGCATTCTGCCAACAGCAAGGAATCTCTTTTTCTGAACTTTTGACTTCTGGAATATTTTTGAAAACTCTTCCTGGCTACTGATGATGTAAGAGTGAAAATTAGAGTATGATTTTTCAGTCCTCAATTGAGTTTGCATTGTGCAAGCACTTTCCTTTAGAGTGTGAACTCTGCAAACTTCATATGAAAGTAACTGAGAGGGAATAAACAGGGAACCCCCCAGTGCCATTTTCCCCATGATCAGAATATAAGTTAACTTAAAGATTTCCAGGAACTAGAAATGCATTACTGCCATTTCTCTCTTTATAGACCATAGCAATAAACCCCCCTACTTCCATTTCCACAGATAACCTAACTATTCAACTTTCTGGTGGTTATTTCATGATTAAGACACTGATCTGAGATATGGGAGATCTAGCTCAAATTCCTGGCCCTGCAATAGATTCCTGGAGCAAAGCAATTAATATTTCTGTGATTTCACTCCCTGATTGTAAAACAAAGATGGTACTGCCTTTGTCTGTCTACAGGAGTACAGTGCCAAGCACCGGCAATGTAAAATTTTGGAAGAAAAATAATTCCCTTTCTCTTGTTCTTCATCTTCCAACCCTTCTGTATTAGCACAAGTATTTGTAGGATCCGGTGGGTGACGGAAAAAAAGTCATTGGCATTTAACCTGTATCAGATCACTAAATTGGTGGATAATGAAGTGAAGAGATAGTGCTGTGGACCTGGGGTGAAGCAAGAAAGCTTCAGCTGGGCATCTTTACTGAGAAAAATCTAAATGAAATTGTACCCCATCTTCTAGTTGCACATGAGCCCAGTCGTTGTTTACAGTGCTGTAGCTAGACAGCCAAATTGCTATTGGACTCAAATTGTGATAGACTCCAGAAATGAAAGCATTTGTTAAATGACTATTGTCCTGAACAGCTACTTTAGAATTGGACATGTTGATCAAAGAAAATATCTCTGTTTTCCACTTGGGACGGTGATTACAGGCTAATGAAGTAATTTGTTGACAGTCGAAACTGCATCAGCACTAAGAACTGAATTCAGTTCCCTGCAATCCCTGCTTAGTGTTTTTCTCAGGGGGCTCTCTTTCCTCCCCACCAGCTTGAAGATTGTGCGCATAAATTAAATGGATTCAAACTGTACCTTTAGTGGAATTAGTAAGTGCTTCTGCCAGGAAAATATTAATCTCCAGGGAACTGGTTTTGGACAGGACCTCATAGAATAGCATAAATGCAAATACTAGTCCAAGCATATGAGGTTATAAATCAGAGGGAAAAAAATATTTCCTGCCCCAGGAAACAGAGGCATTCCCATTCTCTAGGGCGGTGGGTGACGGTTCCATAAAGAAGGTAATAGCCAGAAGTGGAAGTTTATGGGTTAAGCAGTCAACAACATCCCCCACCCAAGGGCTCTGCACTCCAAACCAGATGCCTATGCCCCCATCTCTTCATCTACCAGTCCCTCTTGTTGCCCTGCTTGAGGAAGCCCCAGGGTTTTAACAGCAAAAGAGAAGTCACAACTTCCCATGGGCTTCCCTTGGTGCCTGTAGCTCCATGGTGGTCCAGGCAGTAATGCTATGATCTTGCAGGGCTGACACGGCTTGCCCTTCTCCCACCTGAGTGTGACAGGCTGCAGAGTCCTACTCGGCCAAACAGCTGGGAATCTGAGGAGCTGGAACAGGCAGCCCATCTCAGCCAGGCACACAAAGTGTGTGGCTCTGCCCTTCACCCTTTCTAACTGAAGAAATGGCTTTGTCAGTTGATTCCCAGTGTAATTACAGAGCAAGGGCATGGCACCTTCTCCTCCAGTGGAAGTCTGCAGCCTACCTGCAGCATTAGTATCTGTGTATGGTTGATTGCTCTCTGCTGGGGCAATCATCTTGCTTTAATTTAGGACACTAATGATATCATAAGATAGTTTGATGACAGTGTAATTCTTTCGGTGTTTGTTGTTACTGGATATAACAGCTGGTTTTGATACTATGAAACACAACATTTGGTGTCCTCCCAGGGAGTGGAAAGGGAAGACAGGCAGAGGAGGAGGGAGAGAAGGAAAGGGAAGTGATTCAGCGCTTGCCTGATCTGCTGTTTGCAGTGAATGATAATTTTTTAGTACAGCAAAGCTGGCAGCAGTGCTTTTGCTATCAGGGTTTTTACCGTGCTTCTCTGCTTATCTCTCAGCATGACCACTGAAATCTGTGAGATCACACTACAAGCCGTGGTATCCTGTCAGATTTGAAATTATTTCCGACAGGCTACAAAAACAATTGGGCCCTCACTTTGGCTGCTTTTACACTAGTTGAAGTCTAATTTATAAGATAGATCATTCGCTCCACTGGTTCTGTCCTTGATACTTTTCAAGCTATGGCTGGTGTTGGTGACTTTTGTTTTGTGATTCTTGCATCCTCTGTGGGTTTTTTGATTTGCTTTGGTTTTTGGGTGGTTTCTTTTTGTTTTTCCAGCTCATATCCCTATTTGATAGGCACAACTTCTTTATCCATATGCATTATTTCCCTGCAAGTAGCTACTACACTGTTCATCTCAGCTGTGACCTTCACAATACATCACGGCCTGCCGGAGCTGAGATTTGTTTAATATTCTTCAGAAAGCTCTCCAGTTATATTTTAATAGTATTTGTTCTACCTTTGTGTATGAAATAGGAACAAGCTTATTTTCCCTTTAGACCACAGGGCAATGCACAATTACTACTAGGAACTGCTAAAGAATTAAATAATCATCATTTAAAGCTACAGTTTTGCTGAGCTCCATTGGACCTGCCTAGTTATAAGTCCACTCTTTGTTATGTAAAATTAGGTGTTAAATTGAAATCATACTTTATTTATAGAGAAATACACAGTGAGACTGGGCTAAAATAAACCAACTGGGCTACTCTGTTCCCACCAAAATACCTTTGAAAATCTCACCTCTGTGGGATTGACTGTAAGAATTAGATATTCCTTTTGATCCTTTTGTCTTTAGCATAGAGCACAGTGAAATAAAATTTCAGTAAAATATGAAAAGTTAGAACTTGCACCTCATCCATGCTCCTTTGTGAATTGAAACTATATATTTTTATGACTATTGAAATATACCTACCTTTAAAAAATATTGTGTGCAATATCGTTTTCCTGGTGACATTATGAACATTTAGCACGTGAGATAGTCGGGGAATAACACCCATGTAAGCAACAAAACTCTGTTCCTCTTCACACCTTTACTCTACTACTTTATAAAAATCCAAGGTCCGTTGAAAATCTATTAATTCTTTGTACTTTACATTTTTCAAATGTTGTGCATTAATTGCATCATAAGGGCTTCTGATCCTGCAACACTGAACCCCATATTTAAATGAAACATCCCAGCAGACTTCATGCAGCTCTGGTGTGTGAAAAGCTAAGTAAAAGGAGCACTGTGGTCAAACTCAGGAGGTGGACATTTCATCCTTCTTCCTATGTTTGCCTTGTGGTTTTCTGGGACAAAGGATTCGGCTCCACAAAATGCCTTGTTATGTTTGATGGATTACTGCCGTAGCCTGATGCTGTTCTAGAGTTTCTGTTTCACCATCCATTAAGCAAGCTCTGTGTTACCTAGCATTTCAGTGAAGTGCATGGACAAGTTTTTGATGAAAATCATCCTGTAGCACATAGCTATTATTAAATGCTGGCCAGATCACTGTGCATTTTGTAAAGCATTTTTAGCTAGGCTCTAAAATCAATGAGAAGACGCAGGAACTTGAATTTCTTCTGTGTTAAAGAATCTCCCTATAACATTACAATAGTGTTTGGGTTTCATGGGAGAAAACCCGAAGCGCAGAAGTTGCCATGAAGATGCCATTTGTCATTTTTGCAAACACGATACAGATATGCCATGCTAAGACTAGTCCTCTCAATAGAAAAACTGTTCAGCTCACAAAATGTGAAATTTCTGTCTCTATATCTCTCTTTCTATGATCTTTTTGACTGATTCCAAGGTGACAGATGACTGGGTGGCAGAATGTGTGATGGATAACTTGATTATTTTAACAATTAAATATGTAATGAAGAGCTGGAAAGGTTCCACGTAAGTCTCATTTTCACCCTGGTTAAATATGGTGTGCATAATTAATTTTCAAATATGAAAGGGCTCCAGCAAGAAAAGAAATGAAAGAAAGTTGAAGAGATGGTGAATATTTTATCAAATGTCACTCATTCAAAACTCATTAATATACATAGTCCAGGAGTAACCATCTCTTATGAAGTTAAATGCAGCAGTGCTAATTTTCTTGGCATATTATCCAGTTTATTCTTGAATGTAATGGTTTAATATCATCTATGGACCAAACCTAAGCTTGTGTGTCTCTCAGAGAGGCCATCAGAAGGTGAAAAGTCATGGCTTTCTGTGGGAAGGTCAGAGGTAGCACAAATTTAAAAGAAAGGAGATTTTGTCTTTTTGGTCAATACACTATTGTCTTTAACAGTAAAGCCAAATGAGTCGCTTTTCCTTATCCACAAGGGATTAATCTTGTCTACCTAGAGCCACCACAGAGCTCTGACCTAAGAAAAAGAACTTCTTTAGCACTCAGTGAAGTGAAACAGAAATGCTTGGGAAGATTTTGACCTGCCTGTGTCAGTCATGCATCTTGTGCATAGACCACCACTAAACCTCCTTCTCCTTCTGTCACTGCTGGTGACTAAGGATGAGTGAATAGTCTTGTGTTCCTGTGCTGGCAAGGTACTCATGTGCATCTGAAGTTTCAACGCCCGAATCCTAGCACTGGCCTTTCCCCATTTAAGAACACAATTTCCTCTTTCTTAGTGCTCTTTCTTCAGCTGGAGACAGTGATTTCGCCATTTGCCTTCTGAGATCCTGGTTCACACAGCAACTGGTTGGAGGTGAGGAAAACGGCACAATGCTCTGTCACCGTTTTGGACTTAATGGAGACGATGAAAACATGGACATTCATCTTGAAGGAAAATCCATTACTTCAAAATTTATGTGTTCTAAATTACAATATTAAAAATGCCTCTCTGTGCTATTCTTTTTTTTTTCATGGCTTTTTTTTTTTTCATAATTGTAAAAGTGTTTTTAAAAATAATCAACTAAATGTTGAATTTCAATCTGTTGGACAAAATCTACCTATCCCTTTTGGGCCCTGTTCAGTATTCCTCTGAGCTGTTTGAGCGCCACAGATGGACAGGTTGGGGTCCTTATCTTTTCCCCAAGGAACTAGGCTACTTTGTCAGACCGAAAGCTCCAGATATTCAGGTTCAAATATGAACTAATCATACTGCTCCACATAATAAAATCAAGATTTAAAAAAACCTGTTTTCCTTTCAAAAAATTAACAGCGCAATCCTAGCTAGTTTTATAACTTAACTTGTGAGCAGTGTGATTCATAGCTAGAGAATGCTTTGAAGCTATATAGTGCTATGTAAATGCCAAGAAATAATAATTATTATAATTAGAATATTATTAACTATAGGAGGAGAGAAGATTAAACAATAGGCTTCATTATGAAATGCTTTTGAATGAACTAAGGCTGAGGACATTTATTAAATGCAGTGGTATTCCTCTGCAAAAGAAACATCCTTGCTCCTGCATGCTGCTTTCTGATCTTAGTGCACATCCTTAGTCTTTCAGCATGAATTAGATATAAGAAAGAAGCCCAGCATTAGGAGGAAGAATTAGTATAGTAACAGATGCATTATTGTATTCTTGCTGCCAAGAAGAGACTGTTTTTATTCTCAATTACCCAGTCATGGCTACCAAATTCCTAGCAAGAGACTTTGAACCTGTCAGTGAAGTTGGAGGCAATATTCTGATCCATCTGAAAAGTTAAAGTTTCGTTATGTTGAATTTTCTATGTGTTATTTCTTCTCACCTGACACTGTGAATATAAACCTCAGAATGCCTTTCATCTTTGCTTTTCTGATCATTATTTTTTTTAAATTGATCACTGTGATTATTATTTTTTACTACTGAGCACTGATCACTATGATTATTATTTACTAATTTTGTTTGCTGTTGTCCCTAGAAGGGACTAATCAAGCTCAGAACACCTCTGTGCTATGTGCTTTAATTTAGCATTTTACCAAAGCCCAGAATAACTGAAAATCATCTTCCAAATGGCAAGGAAACCTTCATCACCTTGCTAAAATAAGGATTCAGTCTCAAATAAGGAGAAGCAGTAATATCTCATCCCTTTGCAATCACTGTCAGCCTACCAATTAGGGACTCCTTTATTTTGGCTGTTAACCACAGTGCTACAAAGTTCCTGGTTGAAATAGGGTTTCCTCTGCATCTCTGGGAACAGCATCCAGAAGAAGGCAACTAAGTCCACCAAAAAGGGTGTACTGAAAAATATTCCACTGGCTACCATCAGTCCCAGTTTACCTCAAAATGCACTGCCATACAAAACAGGAAGTGGAAGAGTGAAGGGGGCAGCTTCAAATTTGTGTAGACAGCTGTGATTGCATGAAATATGGCCCCTGTGGTAGTCAGGGGCATCCTTGATGTTGACTTCAATGGGCCCAGACACTCATTGTCTGCGGCTGATGGACAGAGATCCTGGCTGGATGCGGCAGGCCCAAAGGAGACAAAACTGGAACATAGTGTGCCCATGGCTGGCTGGCCTTTATAGAATCTTTTTTATGTGTGCTTTTAGTTTAGGACAATTTGTGGCTCCATACATCATGAAAGTGACTGCGTCCAGGAAAGTAAACTGCATTTGGGGCTCCTTTGGAGCTCTTTCTGTGGTAGTTTAGGTGGGTCATTTCTCCAGCATTTGTGTGACTGGTCAAGTTCACGTTTTGTTTCTTCTCTGTCCTCAAGGGCTTTATTCTGCTCCTACCAAGTCAGTGGTGAAGCTTGTGTTGACTTCACTGACGGCACAGGCAAACTCTGTTCTTCTAGAGGAGCATCATATGCTAAGCTTTTGGTTCATTTCCATCAGACTGTGCTATATAACAAAGAGTACTGTCTACTGATTGTTGTTAAGAGTCTGCTATCATCTTGTATCTCTGCAGATTATTGAGCTGGATCTAATGATCAAAGAACTTGTTGATCCTACATATATTTTTGTACCATTTCTTATGGGCTTCTTTGTAAAAAATATTATTTTTGGTATACAATAAATTTTATCTAAAATTGTGGGTTTAGTTGTTGATACATTGGTCTTCTGTAATGAAAACACGTCTTCTAAATGTGTTTTCTGTTGCTATTTGCCTTTGATTCCCATTTACCATTTCTTCAGTTCAAGAAAGTCTTCTGTTCTTTAGAATATCTGAACAAATGCTGGACTCCCAGAGCTAGTTGTCCAAACCCACTTATTTATCTACTTTCCCATGATTCTATCACTGAATCCAGCTTGCTGTCCTAGAACTATGTGGAATTTATTGTAAAGAAAAACTTAATGTTGCCAGCAGACTAAACAATCTTTAAAAGCAAGTAACTTATTGAGAAGTGAGACAGTGCAATTTTTTAAGCAGCACCATGTGCTGTCAATATCAGCAAGAGAATGTGCAGCCACTGGCTGTTGATAAAGTGGAGATCAGTGATTCCCTGAGTCAAGGTCACAGACAATAAAGTGACAAAGGCCCAGAAGCAGGGAGAGAAGGCCTAAATATCAGATCAGCTTTTGTGTCTTTCAATAGCAAGATAATTTCAATATTTAACTTCCTTTTCTGCCTAAGCCTTCGAGGTCTACAGTGGGTAAGAAGTCACTCAAATTGTCTTTGTCAGTTTTAAATTGTTCCAAGAGATGCAAATCGCTTCCTCACAGAGACCCCTCCTGAGCTGTGTTTGCATTTTGTAGAATAATAATAAGAGCTTTTTAAAGTTTTCCACTTCATAAAGGGGCTAACATTTCCTATTCTCTTTGTCAAGTGACTCTTGAAAGAATATGTGGTACTGTACCTTTGCAAAATTAAAATGAGAGATAATTCCTTATTCTGCAGAGAGTTTGAAACCAAGATATTGCAGATTAAAAAAAAAAAAAGAGCATCTTGAAGAGATTTGCTGATATGAGGCTATTATGAAACATGATTTTTACAGATTTTAGCTCATGTCAGGAGCAGTTTATTTACAATAATTGATCTATTCCAACAATTTTTCTGGTTAGTTTGGTGGTTTATTGTCATTATTTTTAAAATATTCATATTGTGCCCAGTCTTGACTGGATTTTTTTTTTAAATTTCAGTTAGTCTTTTTGACTAAATACTCATTTTAGGACTGTGCCAAGAAAACAAGAGGCAGGCTCTTGTGTCAAGGAAGGAACTATACCTAGAAGTGTACTGAATGATGTATCTCCTCTAGATTGCATTTAAATAACTATGTGTTTAATCACAAATACAAAATCTCAAACTGAAAATGGTAGTGCAGGGATAGGGTCTAATTAACAGGAGTGTCATTGTCTGATGGAATAACAAAAAATTCCAATAAAATGTTTATTTTCCAACAGCATTTATACTAATCTTAATAGACCTCTTCAACTGCATCCCAAAGACAAGATGGTTTGCCAAGCAGATGTTGGAGAAAAGTTAGGCTCACCAAAACCCCAAAAAATTCTATTTTATGAAAAATTTTGAGATTTCAAGACTGGTTTTCACAACAATGCAGTATGAAACCAAAACCCCCAGTAATTATTTACACACAAAAGCAGTGACTTTGCAGTAGTCTCTATCTTACCTATTAAGACTCTCATCTGAGATGTGAGAAACAGAAGTATGAAATGTTGGAGAAAAAAAAAATAAAACAGTGCAAAAGCACCACAAAGAAGAAGTCTCTCAATGTCCTATCCATCACTCTGAGATTTGTAGCATGTGATGGCTTCTGAATGCACTCTGGTCCAGAGCTGTCAGGAGTCTGAAAGGTAGTTCTCAATAACTTCATTTAGAAATCAATCTGTATGGATTCTAAGAGCAAACCATACATGTTGGCTTCAGGATCTGGTTCTGTGAAACCCCTTTATCACAGTTTCACAGTTTCACTTAAGTTAGTATTTTCTAGTTAAAAATTCAATCTGCAGGGCTTGTGGACATATCTTGACGGCATCTTAGAGCACACTTTCTGGTCTGCAGATTTATCCTAATCAGTGAGTCATATTTTTTTAATAATCCTCATGATGTGCATCCTTGGAGAGTCAAACAAACTCTGAGAGTTTCTAGTGAATTTATGAATTACTGGTTTCAAGTGTTACTAAATATTTGGGCTTTCTTAATATTGGGTAAGAAAAGAAATTTCAACATATTCTTAGAAAAAAATGCATCTTCCAACAAGAAAAAAAGTTTTATTCCATAACCTTATGCAGTTATTTTGTACTATGTAGGTTGGAACCTTTGCACAGAGATTGTTTTTCCTCTGATCTCTATAAAATGCTCACTACAATACAATCCTCATTTGAGCTTAATGACATAACTGACATCAACTGCGTGCATACAGATTTCTAGCATGAAAGAAAATTGCCAAGTGAATGTCTTGGTCCTCCCGTTAGTTGTACATATATGTATAGGGACATACAGATGTATGATTAAATATGTACTTCTTTGCATCTGCATGCACATTGGAGATTTTCTGTATATACCTTGAAGAACTGTTATACAAAAAGAAATGTTGCTACATGCATTTGTCTATGGTGGAGAAACACTGAAAATTTATAGAGGGAAAGGCAGGCAATTGTGTATTAGAAGAAGAGAGAAAAGTTACAAATGAAACCATTGGCTCTAGGAGACTCAAACACCTGCTACAAGTCAGAGGAAGAAAGAGAACTGTAGAACATGCCTATTTTCATCCAGTCAAAAGGCTCCTTCTGGCTACATGTAATGCAGACAGAACTGACTCTGGAGGAGGAGGTCTTTCTATCTCATTGGAGATACCAAATGAAAAATACAGTTTGCTTGCTTGCCACCATTGCCCCATAAACTGAGAGAGCAGAAGCGTGGGGGAAGATGAAGGGGAGAGCTTTGGCTGAGCAGAATCAAGGGTGAAAAAAATTAATTGAATCAAATAGTTGACCAGCTGTCTTCACAGCATCTTGGCTTCTGAAGGCCCTAGTAGAGTCAGGATGGTACAGTGAACTACAAAACAGTCCCTCACCTCAGTTTTAAAAGCCTTCATTGCAATTTATCACATCAAAGCAAAGCATCTGCATGTTTCAGTTGTGGGGCATCATGTGTCTGGCTCCCCTCTGGCTCTCACTAATCCCCTGGATTATCACAGCTCTCTAAAGCGGCTCTTAAAAACCCTGTGAAAATAGGACTCCAAGTGGGTGTGTGAGAAGTGGGGACTGAAGCAATAAGGCTGGCTGTGCCTATGGAATTGATATAACCACAGCCTACATTACCCAAAAAAGGTGTTGAAAAGTCTGCTTTTACCCCAGCTGATCCCAGACAATACTGGCTCTCAGTGAGACAAAACAAGATTGAGTCTGGTTCATTCATGTGCTGGAGCATATCTGAACTGCTGCTATACATTATAGCTCATGCTGAGCACACGAGGCAGTGCTCCTCAATGATCTCCCATCATTCAGGGTTTTTTGCTCTCTTTTTCAAAGTCATCATCTGCAAATCGGAGAGTTCTGCAAGGTGATGATGAGGGGATGTGGTTTGTGCAGGGTGGTCTTTGGCAGGGGTTGCAAAGAGAGGAGATGATATGGGAAGCCTTTGCTGTGGAGGTGGCATCTGACTCGTCTGTTGTTGGTGTCTGTCCCTTCAGATCTGTTGGGAGGAGATGGTCTCATAGGGCTGCTATCCCAGCAGTTCAGGTGTGAGAAAATAGGGCTCCAGCCTGTACTGTCAATCCAGTGCCTTTCATAATCTTCAAATCCACTTCAGAGAAAAGAAGCCAAGCAATGAACACAAAAGGCAAAGGTTTCACTATGTAAAGGGGCAAGAAGTTTATGCAGACAGTATGGCTCTTCCCCTGTTTTAGGTCTGTTGGCTGCTCATTCCAAAGAAAATATAATAATCCCCATGAAAGTCATGGTGTTGAGAACTAAATGGTAGTAAACCCTAAAATCTTCAGTAGTTCATGAGATTTTTTCCCCTTTTCTCTCATTTAAAAATAAAAAGATTATGCGTGTCTGACATTGACACAAAGTCTGGAGAACTGACCCATAAAGTAATTAGAAGAGGAATTCACCCTCTGCTCTGCCCCCCTCCCCAACCTTTCCCATCTCAAAGCCAGATCAGATGAAAGGCAAGCTCTGTTTACTTCCTGATCTGTCTAATTTCAGTAACGAGGACCATCCCTACTTCATCTTCCTGCAGCTGCTAGAAGTGAAACTCAAGAGGCTGCCCCAGGCACTGCAGCACCTTCTCAGAACTGCTTGACCTTAATGGATTAGCGTTTCCCTGAGCAGGTGGCAATATAACAAGAGGAGACAAACTTTTACACTAAGGAGAACTCTGGTAAATGGCATCAAATTTCAGAAGGTTGAAACAGAGCAAAGAAACTTCTGATGCCTTCCCACCTTAACCCTGTGCCACCTTAACCCCCTTGCTATGCACATAAGTTACAGCTTTCCAGTTAGGAACCTAAGTCCGTTTATTAAGGAATCAAAGTAAAAACAGCCTTATATTCTTAACATGTCCTACCCTCACAAATCCTGTTGAATTAGAGGAGAGCAATGGGTGCTTTGATTTCAGCCTGCTTATGTCTGAGTGTCTGAACAGGGTGTTAGGAGTATTACTTTAGGCTCTTCATTTTGCAAGTACTTGTCACAGTAAAAAAGCATCATAGTAAAAGCAATAATAACATATTTTGCTTTGAGGTCATAATTCTACCAAATAATTCAGGGTTTAAACTGGCAGTACCAAATGCATTGTACTGTATGCTCTCAGTAGATAGAAGAGCAGAAAAAAATTGCTGGTTTATTTCAAAAAAGAAAAAAAGTATTTCTTGATTCCTCCTACACATATCAGTCTTAGTAAGAGACCAGATTCTACTTTATCCTAGTGTACTTTCCACTGTCTGCTATGATCTGTTTGTTTAAGGATTCATCATAATAATTACAAGTCAAAACTGTCAAACAGATGTCCAAGATCTGATACCCAGGTGTCAGTTACCGTATCAAAACCTCAAGACAGAGATAGCTCTACTTAGGCTTCTTTACACTAGCTCTTCATTTGCTCAGCACCTGCAGCACCCACTATGATGGCTTACAAGATCAGATTATGCATGTTTTCAAATTGGTTAGTTGCTAGATTTTCCAATCAGCAGCTAAGAAATGTGAGATTGTAATTTTTTACCAGAATACAAAGGAGCATTTCAAGGAGACAGATAAGGCAGTAAAACAAGAGCAAGTAAAATGTAGTGGTAAAATGTCTTTTTTTGTTATAAGTAAACCATTATCTTCTGAATAGTTTTTTCTTGTCAATAATGTGTAGGAATCTTATGTAAATATGCATATGCATATGTTTATATATTTAATTTTCTACATGCCTTTGTGTCTATTACACATACATGTGCATATAGGTGTTTGCATATTTTTAATCCGCATAAGATGCTAGCAGATATTTATTTATGAGGTATTTATTTTTGAGCTCCAGTAGTTAATGCATTTCTTCTTCAGCAGAATATGTTTTGTGTATTTTAAAGTTGTCATGTCAAATGATTTCAGTGGAAAGTACTGACATACTATTCACTTAAAACATGCAGTCATTCAAGATCAAGGACATTGTCCCTATAAGAAAATAATGTCCTGAGAAGCATTGCTTCTGGGGTCATATCATGTGTTTGTCCAGTGACATCCAACGGCTCTGAACATATCTGGCTTTGTATTGTCCTGTCCCTAAAGACCTGTATCGTCATATACCATTCATGAATATTAAAAGCACTATTATACTTTTCACCCCAGCATAGTTCATCTGTCTATCCAGATATGTATGTCAGCTATTTTAACTGAAACTGTCTCTCTGACTAGTACCTCACGTACTTGTATAGTATTTGCATGACTTTATGAATACATCAAAACTGTAAAGCTGCATGTCCAACATGCACATTTTTGAATTTTTTTAGTAAGGGTGAATTCCCCAGGGCCTGCACAGAGCAGGAGGAGAAGTAACCATCAGACAGAAAGATCAGCGAAGATGAGATCAGTGGATCTCTCCCCTAGTCCAGTGGGGGCCCCTCAGACAGCACTTGCTGATGCTGTGTCCATGCCAGTTTTGTGGACAGCAATACACAGCTTTGCAGGTGAGTCCACCTAAAAATCCCCTCTGTCCTCTAGAAGAAAAAAACTACTGTAGAGCTTAGCAGTAGAGGCCGGCAGGTCTCAGCACGTGGCTTGATTTCACACTCTGCAGAGTGGATCTCCATGCCCTCAAACCTCTCTGTGGACAGCCCAAGAGATGCATCTCCTGCCCAACCTACTCAGACCCTTTTCCCGCAATAGATTGGAAAGAGGAAGATATTACATGAGTGAAGAAAAGGCAGAAGCATTCAAATTATTACACAGCACATATCTTTCAACTTAATCAGAAATCTCACATATAAGAGAGGGTCAGGGAAATCCTGGAAATTTTTGGCACTCACTTAGATTTGGGGGTCTATAAACTAATTAATGAACAGCATCATCTCTACAATGCAATGGGTAGATTTTTTTATTTGTGGCAGATTTAGTAATGATAGTTTCTTTCATTAAGTTTTAGTAATAATCTTTATTTAATAATTAATACAAGTATAATTTAATACAGTACAAATTAAAAGTATTCTTCATTTCTCTGTAATGTTTCACAAAGCCTTGTCAAAGGACAAATGACAGCAAATGAGAACAAAATACATGCATTAGTCAGACTATATGTAGACATTTACTTTGCCATACCTAAGGACTCTATCTTGATGGCAGTTTACAACTACAACTGTTACTATTTTGAATAGTAAAGTGATTTGCCAAAAGTAACCAGTCATATATAGCCCACATCCTTGCATGTTATAGCTATAGAATATGGGCAGTCATTTTTGCTTGAACATTGAACTTCATGGTAACTGTTGGTCAGATTTCACCCAGAAACCCTTCAGCAGTCACCTATCAAATTATGGTATCAGTCTTACTGAATAAAGCAGTATCTCTCTTTTCCATAGATAAATAAGAAGTAACATTTTTTCCATGAAGGTCTATGCAGACAATTCCCACCAGCAAAGGCTCTGTTGACAAATGAGTCATGTTATTAAGTGGGGCACATGAAATTCCCCAAGTATCTCCACCATAGCACTAAACTGACATGTCACAGTCTTGTGGTATTTAAATTAGCAGTGCAGATAAGCCATTTTTCTGCTGTGAGGTTGCTGCATCTTTCAGAGGTTATCCCCAGGACAAAATGAAGCTTCCACCTTCAACCAAAGCCTTCAGTTATGCCAAAAGCCTGCAACAAGAAGCAGTAAAATTGTTCTTACATGATCAGTTAATGAGGCTTATGTATCTTTCCATAAACTATGGTTTGGTACTTACCTCTTCTTCCAAAATCATAATATGATAGCAGCTATGATTTCCCAGCACTTTATAATTTTGGTAGAGGAAGGGTAAAATCATTTCATACAGCTAAAACTTAGCATGAAGAAAGGCAAACATTGTTTTACATTAATTCCAGAAGTTAAAAGGAAAACTGTGAGTATATTTCAGTCTTTTAATTTCTTATTGTTCTACCGTATAAAGGACTCTCAAGAATTGGTGTATGACTGCATATATAATATTAGAACGGGTCTTCCACTGCAAGTGAGTACTTGTTGTCTTTAAAAGAGCTAATAATTAGGCTGCAAGTATACCAAAATATTTGGTTTTCCTCGTAACCATTAGAGACCTCAGCATTTTCAGTTCAGATGCTTCCTACCCACAGATAGTATCTTAGTTTTGGCTGGCTTTTCAGTCAAAAAACAGGAAAGGAGTGGCAAATAACACTGAATTTTTAATAAAGCAATAATGGCTTTAATCTTCCTTGCTCAACAGTTGCAAAAGACTGAAACATCAAAGAAATACAAGTAAAAGATGAAGAACATATAGCAGAAAAAAAAAAAAAAAGACAAAAGTTGTCTCTTAGCTGTTTCCTGAGAGGTGTTCTGTTTTCCAGCTTCAGACCCAAATCCACAAGTGGTCACAGATAAAGAAAAGACTTGGAGCCTTTTACAAAGAAGAATAAATTATGAAATTTAAAAGAGACTGGTTATTTGTGGAGATCTTTTTCAGGAAAAAATTGTGTAAATTTTGCATTATGCAGGCCTCAAATGTTGTAAAACCAGCTGTTCAAAAATGAGTCTGTGGAGAAAAGGCCTGACCTGGGGAAAAAAATCAGAGTGGATAAAGCTTTGTGAAAGAAACCTCTTTCCTCACCTTAGGAAAGATGTTTATTGTGACATGAGCTGGCATTTGGAGCTCCTGTGTGTTGCACCATATTCGTGCTCCTCTCCAGATGGGGAAAAAAGAAAGATATTTGCATGGAGTTGCTAAGAAACTTGGTCCCAGGCCTAATGAAGATAGGAAAATACTTGTTTTGATTAATGTGCATGCAAATGCAGGGTTTTTATACTCTGTGGATCAAGATGGTCAAACTCATGGATATAATGAGCTTAAGAAGGAAACATCACTCCTGACACCTATAATCCAAGAAATCTTTGTTTACATTGTCAAGAAGCTGCGTACTTTTATAATGGTAAAGTCTTCCGATGTTGCAAAAAACATCTTTTTGGTGGATTTTCAGAACTAGAGATTTTAGAAAACTTGATTGCTTTATATTTCTCCAAAGTAAACATAAAAGGACTTGAAATTGGCATGTATATGAGACCTTAGACTACTACATGTAAAAATACCATCTTCTATAAATCTAAGGACATTTTTCTTGCTTGGTATGATTAGAGAGATACAGTACTCACTTTTGGGCTTTTTAATTTTACTTTTATCTTTTTTTTTTTAAATTGCTTTTCATTGTTTTAGGAAAACATTCAAATAATTTCATGACCATCTACCTCCCAAAATTCTCTCATAATTTCCAATTGGCTGCAATATGCTTTTATTTACTTCCTGCCCTAAACTACCATATAATGTCACATCATGGTCTGTCCATCAGCTGCCAAACTTGTCCTTGTCCCTTTCTACTGATAGGAGACATCAATACCCTGCACCAGATCCTGCAGGGTGCCTTTCACATCCTCACATGAAGGCACAGGGATCAGATTTCTTGTTGCCAAACGTCAGCTGAGAAATTTATCTCCCTTAAAGATCTGGGTTTCTTTATCACATTTAGCATTTTATTTGGAAAGCTTTCAGGGAAAAAATTATAAAAGAACCTCTCGTCATGCCAGTGGACTGAAACATCTTCAGGACTCTTTCCTCCCCCTATCTCTTCAAAATTTCTCTGTTGCTTTAAATTCAAATTGTCTAAGGCTTCTGAGCACACAGTGAAACTTCTTTTAAAGAGATTTTGCTTGCCTTGTGTTTCTCAAACTCTACTCCATCTCTGACTCATTCCACGTGGGAGTATTTGCAAAACTCTTTGGCTCACCCAGTCTTTGATTGACGTCACCATTGTCTCCTTGCTATTTTTATCCACCTTGTCAGGGCTAGTAAGCACTGTGCAGCATGTTGATTCTGAGTCAATTTTTCATCAGTGTTATGCAGCTTGAAGGTTTTAGTGATGTCTTTAAAGCTGCTTAGTTGATCTTTATGTGGAAGCTTAAATAAATGCTGTTTACATTTAGGACTAGTAAATCTGGAGGATTTCTGTTCCTCATTCTTTGCCAACTCAGCAGCAGTAAGGTGCTTTGCAGAATTTCAGCCAGTGCCTACATGTCATTTATACTCAGCTATGTATTGGTATTCTCATGATTCATCACAGAAGAGGGAGGGTAGCAGGGAATTTGTGAGAAAAAAAGAGGATGAAATAATACAACTGCACCTTGCCACAGTTTTCCCTTATAACCTCTGGCAAATCACTCGGTCTTTCCACCCCTGTGGTCCATGTCTGCAGCTGGAAATTCAGCAATCATTTCTCTCTGACTTGCAGAACTCAGTTCATGCCTGATGGAGAGAAGGAAGAAGAGCAAAGTTCAAACAAATCCTGAGGGAGAACCTGAAAAGTGGGGTTAACCTCTATTCTGTTGCTGTCATCAAAAAGGGGCCTGTAAATATATAGGTTACTATTATGTTTAATTAACTCTTGAAGGCTTCAGGCACTATGGCCCAAATCCAGCTTCCACCTCTGCAGGCTTTGAAGTGCTGGAGGAAGCGTGTCTATGGTAGCGTAATCAATTTCTTCTCACAAGGTGAGAGGACTTTAATGAAGGAAAGAATGATCGATGGATGTTTGCCAGCATGCTTGGCTTTGCTTCACAAATGTTCTCATTGCTGGCATTAAACCAAGCCAGAGGATTCACTTATCCACCCACATGTTACTTACACATGGTGGGAGGTAGAAGAACATGGCAGAATGAGCAAGAGAGATCACATTTCCTTAGCTTTCTATCTCAACCAGTACTCCATTCCATTTCCTAGTGCACAGGTCTTACCAAAATGTCACCTTTCTTTCTTGCAACACTCTCTTGTTTATTCCACCTCCCAGTCCACTTGCATTGTGATCGTTGTACAGCCCTGCAAGTAGTTGCAGGATTTTGCCCAAAGAGTAGAGCTACTTCCAGGGCTGGTGGGATCAGATGGATTGGCTAGCCTAAAACAGCTCAGCAACCACTCGCTGAAATTCCTGCTTGTTCAGCTGGTCTGTGTGCTCAGATAGCCTCAACCAGCTGCTGATTGCTACTTCAGCTCTACTCCCTGCTCATATGTGGAGGACTTCCTATTAGACAGTTTTATGTTCTTGGCACAAGAGCCAAATGCTGGAGCAAATCTCTTCCAACCGATCATACTACACTTAACAACTTCCGCTCCTTGATTACTGAGGAAATTATTAGAAGAAGAAAGTGTGTAGATCTTTCATCGTGCCTGCCTTAACATAAGGGAGGTCAGGAATGGTAAGGGGAGGAGAGATTTAAGCAATCATTTAACTTTCTTAAAATCTCTTATTCCTTTATTTTCTCTGCTTTGCATCTTGTCTGCTATCTAATTACTTCCATATCAAGTTCTTCAACTCAGGGTGCCACCTCCTTTGCAGGCTTTTAAAATTTCACACAGGTCTGCTCTGAAAGTGCAGTTGTGAGACCCTCTTTTTTCTTCTCACAAATATGGAGTCTGTAACTTTCAAAAATAGATGCATTACCGCTGAAACTTTCATCCACACTTGATATATTCCACTCTTGTCCCCGTGGTGTCAAAGAAACTGCACAACATACTCAGGTTCACTGCAAACCCAAACCTTTTCTGAAGCTGCTGCCTAATGTGCTTGTTTCTGATCCTTACTAAAATATTTGAAACTAGAATAATTTGGAAAGAGCTTAGGTAATTTCAGGTGCTTACTATTGTGACTTGGGCATTTGCATGGTACAAGGTAAGAATCAGGTTAAAAATTATTTTATGCAGAATGAAGGAAGCCCTCAAGAAAAACAACGAACCTGTCTTTCTCATACCTGCAATACAGCATGGTGTTTCTGTTCTTCGGAGCAGATTTCTGAAGCAGAGAAAAACAAATTCCTATTGCTATATTTTAGTTCACATAGAAGAATGCATTAGCTGGGAAGGTGTATGGATAGTAGGAGTTTTGCTACCATGGAAATTGATATTTAAACTGCTTGTAATGGGAAGAAAATCTCTTTGATGAGGACTCAGTCTCTTATAGGGTGCTGAATTTAGACACCATAATGGTGAAAGAAGCAGTTAAAATCAGTGTTCTCAGATAACAGCATTTATTGGGCCAAATAAATAGGACTAAGACCCATATTTTAAAATATATTTCTCTTCAACTTCCAGTGTCTTTGACTTCAACTTTAAGTAGGCAAACAAATGCTCAGTTTTCTGAAGACTATTTGAGGAATCAGAGCCTGATATTGTATGAGAAGTTTTGTGCTCAGAATTCAATTTGGGCAACACCAGGAGATCCAATATTTATAGGTTGAAATAATCCTTATACATGCAAATCAAGTTGTTTGATAGCTAAATGCCAACAACTGTATTTGTAACTGATGACACCTACATTCCTTTAGGCTAAGACTTACAAGTCAAGCCTTTGGGCGATGTTTTTCAAAAGCTTAGGAATTTGTATGCATATTTCCCAGTGGCAGAAAAATAAACTGGGACTCAGGTCCTAGAGTCAGCTTCAAAGATGACTTCCCAAATTCACTCAGCCTCTTCCTTTCTCTAATATACAGAGAATGCTTGGATGCTTTTTGGAAACAATTCCTCTGAGAAAACGACCATTTTAATTAAAGTGTGCTTAGATGAATGAACGGGGCTGGGCAGTAAAGGAGGCAAAAGTTGCTCTCTGACCTTAAAGTGAGGAAAAAGACTGATCCCAAGGAAGAAGAAATTACAGGATAAGCTGATGGAGTTCTTTCCAACTCCCACATACAAGCTAAGAATGATGATCTGCCTCACGGCCGCAGAGGACTTCCAGTAGTTTCAGGGAGAATGGATCTTCTGTTTCTTTTCTCCACAGCAAAGTTTTCCAACAGCATAGATAATGCTCAATAAATGAGGTTTGTTTTTTTTTTTTCCTGACTATTGGCTATTGCAATATTCCATTTTATTTCATATTTTCTGTACCATGTAATTTGGGCCTTGTACACAGTGTTAATACATGCAATAATTATAATTCTCCTTGACTGCATCATATTTAAAGGTGTAAGCTTCTCAATTCATCTCCTTGAGGCAGATTACCCAGGAGACAACCCGCACATTACAGATGGAGCTACTCTGATCCCATTAACTGAACAGTGAGGAGAGCATTTGAATCACAGACTCCAGAGCCTAGTGAAACCCTGATCTCATTAAAAGCAAAGCTGGCAAGACTGTACCATTGGGGTGCCACTTTGGGTGTGCCTTTGAACTTAAGACTGCATCCAAGGGGCAAGTGTTGAGTGGAAATGGGACTGAGACATTGGGATAAGGTCCCTTACACCACATCCACCTGTGCCTGTGAACTTCTGATCCTTTCTGCCAGACACCTCTCAGCAATTCCTGAAGGTGCCAGGGGGCTCAAACCACCAAAGTGAGGCACAGAAGGAAAATAAAAGAGCAGACAACTTAAAACCAAGTGGATTAATTAAATAATCTATATATTTACCAGTGACAATTCTACAGTAAAAAGCCTCTGGGGTTAGACATTTTATAGGGATATCAATTCCTTAATTTGGAAGGTTTGAAGCCCTGAGGATTGTTACTCTTTTTGGGTTTTTTAAGTGATTTTGTGGAATTGTCATGGTGCAGGCTTTGTCTTTTGGGCTGTTTGCTGTCAATACAAACATCTTTCAAGGACAAACTGTAAGACACTCCCACCGTCATATTACAACTTGTAGTTAATTGATTTTTGTGGTGCTTAATGGTCTATAGGTACACATACTGACCAGGAAAATTACAAAATCTGGACTACATTTGCTGCCTCACCAAAAAATATCCCTTATCTATAATTAGGATAAGAGACTTGTTTACCAAATTTAGAATTTTGTTGTCTGATCTACTGCTATGGTGAAAATAGCAGAGTGTAATGAGGTAATACTGATTATTACTACAGTCATGGCTTAATTCTGGATGTGCATATAAATACATCACATCTATCCATTGAGTAACGTTACTGAAGATGAACAAAAAAATAAAAAACATATAGATAGGTCTTACTTACTCTTACTTTTCCTTTTTCTTTGTCCCGAATGACCTCCTTAAAAGCAAACAATTTTATACCTTTATCATTGGGAAACACAAGCCGAAATATATTTTTGTTTTCCTCCTCGTTTTCTTTTCCCATTCACACCTCTCCTCCCACCCCTTTCAACTGTGCTTGTCAGACATGAGAATCTAATATCCTGTTTGACTGGTAGGCTTTTCCAAAGCATGGCTCTGGAATTGTAGCATACTGACAGTGGACACACAGGCATAAAACTCTTCTTTCTTCTGCAAGGAAGGTTTAAGATGAAAATGTCAGTAAATCAGCTGTTTAATTAGAAGTGTAAATGGTATTCAAACTCCAGCTGGATATTTCTGTATGGAAAAAAATGGTAGCAAGGTTAAAAACAGAGGCATTGCAAGTGTACCTTGAGGCTCAGGAAGTTCATTTTTCCTTGTTATGCCCCTGTTAGTGTCCCTGTTAGTGTGAGTCTTCCAGTACAACAGAAAGAAATCGCAAATTCTATAAACACCAAAACAAAAACCACACAGTTTTTTTTATTTCTACTTTTCTTTTTATATAAAAATGCAGAAATCTTTCCACACCAGGAGGGAACAGGGACACAGCATTATGTTTTGCTTTTAGGCACTTTAGGGGTGGAACAAAGCAAAGGCAAACTAAATACCTAAACTAAATGAGAGTTAAACTTACCTTAGGGAAAAAGAGAATCAGAAGCTAGAAACAATATTTGCTTTTAAGCAGTGATGTGCTATAGATAAGACTGTTTTGTCCCAGCCTCCAAAAAGTACTCTGTCCTTGAATGCTCCCACAGGAGGGGAGGAGGAGAAGTCAGCCAAATAAGTAACATCTCCTGCCATTTAAGTCACAAAAATTTTGCATAGCCAAGGTGAGGTGAAAGCACTGCTTAGAAAGCTGGCAATATCGTATTGCTGTGAAGAGGATTTATCTGTACTAAGTTATATATTCTTGCAAGAATAGGTCAGACGAGCTCTGGGTGGGTGGGGGAAATGGCTCCTTTCTGGAGTGAGGTGCTGATGTTGTTCAGAGGAGCAGGAGACCCATGTGACAGATGGGAGCAGCTGCCTCAGTGGTGATGGGAAGGCTTTCCCAAAACATCAGGTACGTTTAGCTGCTGGACAATGAGTCATAGCAAGACAAATATAGAAACTGCAAAGACATAGTGAGCAAGATTTGAGTTGGATTTAAGCTTTTTCCTTTCTTTTTTTGTGAGGGGGCTCAATGGTGTGGGTTTTTTTCAGTTGGTTTGGGTTTGAGGGGGTGTGTGTGTTATTTATTTGTCTAATCTGTTACCTATTTGACACATGTGTTTTTAACAGCTTCTAGTTTTTAGTCAAGTGAAGTGATGGCATTTCTTTTTTCCTGTCTTCTCCATTATTCTCCTTCAAAAAATGGGCAGAGCAACCTCAGCCTGCAGCTTCAGCTGTAGTTGTGTTTCTCTCACAGTTATACTTTCCTGGAAATAGGTAAGTACTTTTTCCTTAAAAATATATTCTCTTTTGGCAGGTATTACTGTATTATTTTGGCAGTGTTATTGTACAATGACTTTCAGAGCTAGCAGACCCTGTGGAATGTGTCAGTATGCTGTAAAAATACCTGCTATCTTAATAAATCTAATTAATTGCAGAGGCAAAAATTATTCTTAGGGAGAAATATTGTAGAAAAGTAAAGGATAAGTCATTGTTCACGGCAATGTTTTAGCCTCTATCCAGAGAGTCAATGTGTGGGAGAGATCTGAGGCAAAGAAAGCGTCTCAAATTTCCCTCTACTCTGGCTGCAAAATTTTAGAGATGCCTCCCAGATCCATCCTTAACATGTCAGGAGTCCTGGGGTGGCCGTACCTGCATAATGGTTGTTTTATTCATTTTTCTAAGAGAATTACTACAGAGCTGGAAGAGAACATCTTATTACATTGCTTCTTCCCATATCCCAGGCAGTTAACAACAGTTTAGAGACTGCCCTAATGTCTTTCCTGATGTCTTCAGAGGCCATACAGCAGAGCTTCAGTGGAACTGACACCTTCTGCGCAGGTAGAGTTGAGTTTTGTGGCAAGAGGCTGCTTCTCTTTACGCTGCAGAATGGACAATGCAGGCCAATAAAAACATGCATCCATTGTACAGCATGAAAGAGGCTTCTCTGCAAAGATGTTTTTTATGTCTTCTCCACGGCCAAACACAGACTTCTGCTCCTTCTCCCTCATCACCAGCTCCCACTCAGTGTGCCTCCTTAGCATGCTCTGTGATGGTGACACACACTCCATTCAACCCTGCTGGAATCTGAAATTCCCCAGCATGAGACAAATAAACAGCCTTTTTTTTTCTTTTTGTTTTTTCTTTTTTTCTTTTTTTCTTTTTTGTCTAACTTCCCAGACTGACATGCTGTAAAATAAAATAAACAAAGATTTTGAAACCTACGTTGATCAACACTGGTGTGGTATGCAGAAAATATGTTGTGAAACAAATGCTTTGAATTAGGACAAATGCAAAGGCTTAGGGCTGATTAATAGCTACTGCAGTCAAAGACTTCTGAGATTTTTTTCAGTGCTGAGTGCCAGGATAGAATTTCAAACATATTAATTAGCAATAGTGTGCATGTTTGTTGCTGAACCACTAAGCAAAGGAAAGTAAGTGCTAGAACAAGCCAAGAAATATTTTTGGATACTCTGTCACAAAGAAATCAAAGCAAGAGTACCACTGTCAGCCTCTGTATTAATTGGTCTGTAGGAGTGGGTGACTTTGAGGATAGGGTGGAATGAAAGACTGATAGACTAAGGATAGATTTTACTTGCTAGTCATGCATCAATATTTGATTGATGTATTGATTCAGTCTGACTGATGAAAAGCTCTATCAGCCTTTTGCTGCATCAAGACACAAACATATCCAAACAGGTAAAAATGTTCATCTGAATAAACTAGTCATCCTGGTAGTATATGAATAGGATCTCTACAGCAGCTGGAAGAATCCTTCACTGTAAAAATAATATTTTCCTCTTTGATGTGGTGAATTTTTGCATATAGATTGAAGAAATGTGGAATTTGTTTTGAATCAAACTATCCACTAGGAATGGGCTGATTAAGACACCCTTTCTACCTCCTCGTTGGATCAGGGTTTCACATGAAGAAGAAAGTGGTAACAACAGAAAGTTGTTGAGCCTCTATTGTCTCTTCACCCAAAGTTAGTCAGAGGTGAGGAGCTGGCTGCCAACCAGAAAAATCAGCTGCTCTTGTGAGCTTGAAACTGAATAACTGATTATCTGACAAAGAAGTCTGGTGATTACAAAGCAAAAGGTCTCAAGGTCTTTTGTAATTTCATTTATTGGGAAGCAGATTACTCTGTTACCTCAGTGGCTGCAGGAATAAGATGGGATGCCAAGGTGCTAAGGGAAATCAATGCAAGTCCATATGCACGAGGAAAGGCAAGATCCTGAAAACCTAAAAGGATTCAGATGAATGCTCAAGAGTGGGGGAAAAAACCTTAGGTAAGTGAAGGCATAGACATATCACAATTTCCTTTGGCTCAATTTAGCTTTTCTCCTAAAGCATGAGCTAATGGCATAAAAGCCCTTGGAGAAGCTGTTATGTTCCATGTTCCACAGCATCTGTGAAGAGGTGGACTGTGATTACAAAGCTAGTGAAAAATGACAAGCTCAAGCAACTGTATTAGAGTGAGGGAGCAGCACAGAAGCAGCTGAAGCCAAAATGCCCAAGTTGAAAGAGTACTGAAAGATGCTCCGGTTAAGTAAAGCAGGAGACCTCTGTCCACTATGGTGAGACCCACTACTGTGGACTTGAAAGTGTTTGCCAAGAAACAATTGTTAGGGCCCTGGTCTCCATAATACTGACACCACTGAAAAGTTTCTCCATCTGATTTCTCTCCAGTCTGGAGCAGAAGCAGATATTTAGATGTCCTCTGAAATTTGTTGAGCACCCATTCAGGGCAGGAGATCCATACTGTGGAAAGAAAAAGGTGCCTGCAAGGCAGTCAGGTGGGAAATACTTGCAGTTCTGACCACAGGGTGCTGCTTGATCTGGGAGAAGGTCTAATTGTTCACAATTAAAAAAAAAAAAATCTTTGGCCTCCCCTGGGAGTCCAGCCACAAAGATACTGCCAGTTTCAAACCAAGCATAGTGAGAGAGGCAGAATTTAGTTCAGATACATCCAGAAATGGTATTGTTAAATCTCCGCCTCCTGAAGTCATGCAATTATGCAAAACACTAATGGTTTCATGCTTTGTTCTTTTAACACCTTATCATGGTTGAAAAGTCAAGTTGGAAATGGCTGTAGAGCACAGGGCAAGCAAAGGCAACCACAGACTTCATTGGCTGGTTGGTTTTTGATTGCATGATTCAGGTAAGGGGTTTGTAGTTCAGGAAAGCCTCTCTTCAGCAGTAGCGAGAGTTTCCTCTAGACAATTCTGTAGCAAGCGCCAGCAGCAACTCTCATGGTCTATGTCTGTGTCCGACCCTTTGCTGCTGTGATATTATTTACTTCATACCAGTACTATGTGAATGATAACACTATTTGGAGGTGTTTCAAGGCTAGCAGAGCTCTGGGCTACAGGACTGTATTGTACCATATGAAACATTTAAGTGCTGAGTAACCACTGCCTGTGAATCCACCTCTTCCCTTCCAGTCACTTCTGGAAACCAAAAGTTTGCTCTTCCAAAACCTCAGCCAAGTGCCACAGATGCCTTTTGCATCTGTTAACACTACGCCTGTTAGGAAAATGGACAATTACTTGTGATTACTCCAGCTTAAAATATGATGTTGGGGCTCCATAAGTAAAGACATCAAACTGGTAATGAAATCCGTGATACGTGAGGAAGTGGAAATTTTATAATAACACTAAGGGTTTCTCATATTCTCTGTTTTAACTGGTGGCTGACGGCTGTTGCTTTCCTAAAGCTTTCCTTTATAAATAAATAACATGCTGAATTTTCTGTTGTGGAAACTGATTTTACTAATTGTAATATTTTCTTCCATGAAGCTTTGGGCTGTTGCTGCCGTTATTAACCAGGCTGATTTTTCCAGTAACAATTTGCATCAAGGTATTAGAGTCCTAATCAGTTCCCAGACATATGCACACCTATCTTCCACTGTTTTTGAAGTGTGATGGCAAATACAGTATTTCGCTTTCTAAGCTATAAAAGCATTTTTAAAAGTTCAAATATACTTAATCCATAAAACTAATTTATGCCTGTGCAAGTAGGAGGAACAAAAGGTTACCAATTAATGGCCTGAGTTATTTAAAAATTACTGAGGTAGGCACTTTTCCTCCCGATTTTTGATGACTTTTCACATGCAAATGTTGGCCTACATTGTACATGTGCTTACTAAAGGTAGACTCATGCAGATATGGAAATCCTTGCATAGAATTGAAAAGATAGATTTAATGTGCACTCTGAGTAAACCATAATATTGTGGTGGCATAAAGTATATCTGTTATGCTTGTGCATTACTCTAAACACATGAACAGTTGAGGAGAAAGTCTGGGAAAAAAATTCTGGGCCAAATAAAGTAAATGCCAAAACTTCTCATTGATTTGCAATGAGAAACAAGTTTTCCCTGCCTTGCAAAGTTTCATGGCTGGCTCCATCAGCATAAGATACAGTTACAGTAGGAACTGTTTTATTTAATCAATAGCATTACTTCAGTCTGCTGAAGTTTCCTACATATTTCTTTTTACTTCTTTAGTCACTTTCCCCCTGTGATACTCATTAAGTACATTGCTCTTCACGGGACCAAATTTAGTAAAACACCTACATGAATGTTTAATATCAAAGACCTCTGAAGCCTCTTTATGAATAGCAGTGTGCTGGATGTTTGGCAGTTTTTAATTAGACACATATCTAAAATTTAGTTGGATCATGTCCTTACCTATCACAACAGTGATAAAACGCAGCAATGTGTTTGATTATGTTTTCTTGATGGCTACTGAAACTAGCTTAAATTGTGTGATTCTACTAAGATGTTACCAAAGTATTATCTCAGGGAGCACACTGAGACAAAAAAATTGTAAGGAAGAGAGTGTGAGAACTCCAGGTCACCCATGCCCTTCCACAGGATGTTTTATTTATAGGACAGATAGACTGAAGACTAGTCAAGAGCAGGGCACATTATGAAAAGGGAAAATAAATGCCTTCTTAGAGGTTTTCATAGACTCACTCAAGAAGAACATCTGTAGATCCAGTGAGTGGATTAAGCCCTCCCTAATCATGGAATTTTATGCAAATAATATTGAAGAATTTAGCCTTGACCTGGTAATACAAGCTTGGTTTTATTTATGCAAATACTATTGATTTATTAGGTACCCTTAACTCTACATCACAGACAAGGAAAAGGGAGGGAAGGGGTGAAAAGCTACTGCTTATTCACAGCTTTAAAGGAAGTCTTTAAGGCATTTTGTTCTGGGAGGTGAAATTATCTATTCCCCAAAAGGTTCAGTGCAGAGTAGTTGAGCCTTTTTTAATTGGTTGAAATTACACTTAAACTCTAAGGTTTTCTCTCCTTCTCTCTCTCTCCTCTTTTATCTCTTTCTTTCTCTCTCTCCTCTTTCTCTCTCTTTCCTGCCTTCCTTCCTTCTTTTCCTATTTTTCCTTCTCTCTTCCTTTCTTTCTCTCATAGGTTTGTATTTTTTTTTTAAATTCTACATCCTACTTAAAAGAGTCTCAAAATATTCCTGATGGACTGAGGCTTCACAAGGAGAATAATAGGCATAATAACTATTATACAGTTAGAGTGGAAAAGAGGCATGCTGGGTATATCTGTCTCCCCATAGATGTTGTTCCATTTTTATTCAAGTGGAAATTGCAAGAGTTGTGTAGATGGGTCCTCTGAAGATCTCTGAATCAAACCAGTTTTAATTAATCTTATCAATCATTTCAGAATAATCAAATTAATGAAAAAAATGTGGTCGAGTCTTTGATTCCAGCAGCAGCTACATTTTATCATATGAAAAAATAGCTTTTCCCTTTGTATTCTAAATGACTGAAATTTGAAAAATAGATTTGTTAACTTCATAAAGGGCAGTAAATGTTATTACAAAAGTGGTTGGTTAACTTGTCACTGTTCTGTTCTGAGGTTTGGAGTAACACTCACAATGGGATTATTGATATAAATAGCATCTTTTTAGGAGGAGGAAAGCAACATGTTCCTTTGCAGCAGTTCATTTATTAAAACCTCAAGTAATCTTCACCCTTGCAAAGATGGGAGCTCCCTGAAAATAAAGGGTATATTAATGTGAGGCATATAACTCACCAAGCTTAGAGATATTCTATCACTCTTTAGGACCATAATATGGATTCTGATAGAGTCAGGTGGATGATGAAGAGCCGTGGTCACAGCGTGGCACTCTGCAAAAGCAACGGGAGTACCTAGCCCATCTGCTAACTGCAATTTAATAGCTTGACTTCTGGCACATTGCTGGCAGAAAAAGCGACAAGCACCGCTTTATACACTGAGCAATGCGCAGTCTACACTAGTTCCATTTTATTTAGCCAGCAAACTCCTTGGGGCAAGGTATTTTTCTGTGCTGTGTTTGTCAAATACTTTGCACAATGAGGCTCTAGGTTTGGGATAGATGTTTTCACACGGCTCAGAGATGCTCAGGCCAGCAGCACCTGAGCTCCTGCTGGGAGAAGAGGCAGCCCAGCTACAGCCCCGTAGTGCTGCGCTGGCATGGCTGAGAAAGTGCCAGGCTCTGGTGTGTCTCTGACAAGGCTGGTGCTGTGCCGTGCCAGCGTCACCTCGCCCCTGTGGGATCCGTGTTGGGGGAGCTGTGCCCCCTAGATGTGCCAGCCTGGACCTCCCCTAGCTCAGGCACCTTTGTGTCATGATTTGTATCCCAGCACAGAATGGCACTTGGTCTCCAAGGTGCAGTGACACTGCTATAAAACACAGCCCTGCAGACACTGCTCTGTGACCTGCGCCCCCAGCAAATCTGCACAAGCAGCTCCTTTGGACAGACATCCAAACCATTCCAGGTTTCCTGCCTCTTTGGGACTCTTGGCTCCACCACGTGCCTGTTCCTGTGAAACTTTCAGTGTGGAAGTAGCACCAGGGATTTCACCAGATCGTATTACCTATCTAATATATCTAAACTCAATTGTGGTGCTTCCTTAATTGTATGTCTGAGCATTCTGTGCTTTATAGGGTGCTGCTCAGATTAGTTTTAATGGGATTAAAGAGCTTTTAGAAGTTGTTTCTATAGGAATTTGACCCAATTTTTTGATGCTTTAAGATCTACTCTGGCCATAGAAATTTATTGACATTCTGCTGATCCAGGATGTGTTGCTTCCCTTCTCTGACCTTGCATTTCAATGTTGACCTGCATATTTTCAGTGGCACACTCTGGATTTCATTTCTCTGCTCACCTATTTTAGGTACCTTGCAACTCATCCTTGCTTTGGGGACATCAGTGCAGTTTGGGCAATGCAGTAGTGACAGACGACAATAAAGTTTCTTTCCTGACTTTAAGCACTGATGCCAATACTATGACGTAATAATGCTACAGCAACATTCATAGCATTAGTCTCAAGTCTCCCTCTTTCTATGGACATGATGTTTTCCCATCTCTGGCTCTCATCTTTCACAGTATCTTTCTGGCTGCTCCCTTAGAGCTGGGAGGCTGCTCCCTGCACTTCTCCCGAATGACAGAAGGAGAACGGAGAGAAGAAGAGACAGAAAGAGACTGGCACATGCTCTTCTCTGCATGGCTCTGCAGCTGTGTCAATTATTGAGCTGCAAACAGGTTGTAGCAAAAGAGCAAGAGAGGGAAGGAGACCATGCTAGGGAGGGAAATCCTGTGTCACAAGAGATTTAGGTGGAAAAAGGGTCCAGGTACCTCTGGTAACACCTTGTAGCACCCCTTGGAGTGACAAATGCAAGAATTCAATGCCTAAATTGAACTACTTTTTTCTTTCCTAAAGAGTTTTTCTTTTTAAAGAACTTTTAAAATATAGCTTAGAAAGGAGTGTCCCCCAAATATCAAGCAAAAGTAAACTAAATATTTTTACCATTTCAAATCATCTTAATTGAGTGAGAAGGCTGTGTATAGAACTGTAATTCTGTCCAGAGGCTGCTTGTCAAGTCATGTTTTTATTGTAATTACCTGATTTGTTCAGCTTTAATCATATTTACTTTCGAAGGTCAGCTGTCCTGCTCTGAAATGGTTAGTGAAGGCTATGAGAATACATAATACCCATGGGGAGAAAAGCAAAGACCACATATGCTCTTTTAATTTTTACTTCACAGCAGAAGAGGTAGTATTTTCCTTCACTTCTTAGCAGACCATATTTCTTCCTCAATACTATTTATTATTTGATACATAGTAACTCCTAGAAGTGCTGCTTGTGTCTGGTCTCCAGTGAATGCTTCAATATGTATGTCCAAAATCAGCATCAACCCATACCTCAGAGACCTTATAATTTGAAGAGGCAAAACAAAGCATAAGGAAAACAGTATCATTCTCTTCATAGAAAACAGAAAGGTGCAAAATGTTGTGCTACACCCTCCCAAGTTTGCTTAACATCGTAATCACAGAGTTGTCACCTCTCTGTACATCACATGAGGGTGTAGGTGAACAAAGCATGTTCTGTCTTCTTGTCTGGGTGAGACGTACAGAAAAATACTTAGCTTCCCTCCCACAAAATCCTTTCTACAAACTGGGGAAAGACCAATAAGTCTTAACAGTGAACTTAGAAGCAATCAAATATGTAAGTTTTCAAAGTTGCTCCAAGATTTTGTTATTGTTGTTTACTGTTTGATAATATTACAAACTTGGCTGTCTAAAAAAGATTTGAAAAAGAAAATAAACCCATTCCCCTAGGAAGATGAGAAGTATTTGGATTATTCTTCTATCTCTAAAAGAGTTTCAGGTTGAAACCTAAACTTTGAGCCTCTAATCATTGGTGTTGGGATACCCTGCAAGGCAGACTTTTATGATTCAATTACCACATATAACAAAGGAAAAAGGAGCAGGTTCAATCTTTCTTTTTAAAATAAAAATATTTAAAAAAAAATAAAGCTACCTCATTATATTCTTTGCTTAGCAGTCCCTGTTTTGGTTCATCAATTCAGTCTTCAGTTTAGTTTCCAAACTCTGGCCATGCAAAGGAAGACCACAACTGCAAGGAGGGCTCAGTGGCACCTGACTCATGGGATTTTCCATGGAACAGCCATTTTGTGTGCAGTCTGCTGATTAAATGTGCTACAGCATAAATCCAACAGAGGAAAATCCCCAAATAACAAAATAACTTAACATGTAAAATCAGCAGTAGACTTTTAAATACACTTCATTATTTTTAAAGTCTGTGTTCCTTACAATTTGAAAGGAACGCTAATATATTCATAAGCACTAACCTTAAGTCAGTGCTGCGTGCTCAAGCATAAATTCTATTATCAGTGGATCTACTGCAATTCTTAGAAGAGGGAAAGTTGCTGAGTACTAACTTTGTTGGCACCTTCTTGTTGAATGTAAGAACTTTCCTCGAACTCGCCTCAAGAGAAAGACTTTTGTAACTCCTTTCTCAACTTCATCTCCTCTATTACCCTTTCCCCTATTCCTAACCATACTGAATCACTACTTTTAAGTAAAATCTTCTAACAAAATTAAATTTCTGTATTAAGTTTGTCTTTAAGATAGTATGAGCACAATAATTTCCCCAAGTAAATAATCTATACTGTTTCCATTTTTGTAGCGGACTGTTTTTTTCTCCAAAGTATGTTCAATTAGAAAAAAATTCTAGATGGTTATTCACCTCAAGTACTTGGGCACTGTGTCACTCAGTGGTGTAGTGCAAAAATGAAATGGAAAAACTCACCCATTTGTTCTTCCAAAGTGGACAACATGGGAGTAATCGCTCCTCTACCTACCCTAGAAACAGACGTATTACATTTTTCTATGTTTACCTATAACCACACTCTTCAGTTAAGTGGTCCTTTCCTGAAACTTAGAAAAATCCTACACTAATATCTCCATTTCTGGGCTTGCATGAAGCTCTTTGACCCTCTGTTCAAGGAGATATGTTTCCAGTTTCTTTTCTAGTGAGATTCTCAGAGGACTGGAATAAGGATTTTGTCAGCTCACATTAGCAAAGCTGGGCAGAGGAAATGACACCACACCCGCTTATGTAAAGCGTATTATATATCCATAGGCACACCTTGAAGCATTAAACCATAATCTAAAGAAACCAGAGGAAGTGTGGGACAGGGAGAATTAGGTCCATCACAGCGTTTATCCTGGTTCCCTCAGGTCCTCACAGTAACTCCCTCTGGCATTTTAATGTCTATCAGCACAGTATTTCCTGCAGCACACGCCTCCTCACCTGCTGTTGGCTCAAAACATGACTAGAAAAGCCCCAAAGGAAGCAGAAATAAGGTAAACCATGTAAATAAAGATACCGTGGTTCATCTGAGTTGTGGGATCCTCCTGCACATGAAAAATGCACCCTGTTGAAACACCGGACTCTTTCACTTTCCATTAAAGAGTTGTACACATCAAAGGACTATTTACACAAAAAGGAGACCCAATCTGGGCTATTCTATTTACTGGAATTTCAAGGGATTGCATGCAGAACTGCTTTGCTTAGTGACAATTTAACATCAGCCCAAGATACACAGGAAGGCGCTGATTCCATAATAAAGAGAGCTAACATCTAGGAGTAAGGGCTTTCATCACTATAAGATATGAGTTCTGGAATTACACTTAAAAAAACCCAAACAAGTAAACAAAAAAAGGTCTTCTAACTATAACTGAGATTAATTATTTCTTGCAGTAAAATCCCTTCTCTAAAATTGACCTGTATCCAGTAAGAGTGCAAATAGTGACAACACTGCCAACACTCCACTTTCTGACAGACATAATTTCATACCAAAATCAGACCAAATTCTTTGCTTTTATATGCAGATAAAGAGAAGCCTTCTTCTTGTAGACTGCTCCAAATTTTATCCACCTTCACCTCTGACTGCTCTTTTATAAAGGATATATTGTAATGATATGATCACATATGAGATTATGGGGTTAAACTAGTCAAGTTCTTAAAAAAATAATAATTCTATTACACAATTCCATACTTTTTTACCTTCCTTTTAAACTGTAACTTTGTATTTTGTTTTCAAACTTAGAATTCTTACTCTTTGCTAGATTGTATGGTTAATAATTTCAAATTGTGCCATGTCTCCTCCCTCATTTAAAAAGCTTTTGTTCACTGCTTCATCACTATCTGCTTGAAGAGACAGACAACCATAGTCTGTAGGCTACAACAACAATGGCACATCAGATAACATCACTGGATCAGCCTCATGCAACTAACACATCTGAAATTTTCCATGCTTCAGAACAACTAGGAGGCTTGGTATACTTATGAATATTAGGAAGCTTCTAATTATTAAAATGGGATCTAGTTATGCCAAGGAAAAAAACCATCTTGCATGGAGAACTTGACATCTGAAATACATAAAAAAGGACAACTAGAAATGATAAAAAGTAAGAGCAAAGATAAAAATGGCAACAAGAAATTAGGTCAAAAAAAAAAAAAGGGGAAGAGAGAGAGAGAGAATCAAGTACATATTCATATTACTAATCCCTTCAGAAGGTAGAATTCAGAATTTCATCAAACCTGACTTTTCTAGGTTCAGCATTTCTGCCAGGAACTTCCCTGACTTGAATTTGAAGACATACTTAGCGTTTGTGTGGCACAGGGGATGGAGAAGAGGTATTACACCTTTTAAAAGTAAGGGGTGACCAGTGGCTAATGATGCAGTCATTTCCCTTTTCAGCTTATGTTTTAAGATCTTACTAATCATGACTGGGATTTTTTAAAGGTGTAAGCTAACTGTTTTGCAAAAATTAAGACTAGAACCAAAATAAAATATAAATTCATAGGAAATTTACAAGAGCTGTAATTCTGGGGACTATAAGCTACAAATTTATTGAGTGCAAAGTCAGACAGGGCACAAGAAATATGAGTCTCATTTCTCAGTCATCCTAGGCCCTTGCAATCCATATGCATTACCCTGTACGATGATCAATTATTTGTTTTTTATTAAAATATAGAAGATGAAGCACTTGATTTGGTGCTTTGTTGTATCAATTTATCCCTCCCAACCAGCACTGTTAAAGATGTGCACCCTATGTTCTATCTGAATGGGACTCCTGCCTTGTCATGAACTCTGTTTTTCTTTTTAGATAGGACTAATTAGCTGTATTCAAAATAGCTCATTTGAACAAGCTCTGCTACAACTGATCCAGATCAGTTTGTGTGCCTATCTCCATGATGTCTTGGTCACTTAGAATCCTCCACAGCTGCATTCCATTATTTCCCATTTACTGATTCCCAGCACCAAAAATATTGAACAGTACATTGATCCCTATGGTAACTTCCCAATGTTAGGATACAACAATTCAACAGCAAGTCAGCACTACCCATTGACCACTTATGACTGTGATTTGGGAAGGCTGTCAAGTGGCCAACATTTAATCCATTTAACATGTTCTTTATTGGTGTTGCATAGCATTGATTCCATAATCAGAATATTATGCACCACTGACTCAAAGGTCTTTGAAAAGTCCATTACATTTACAGAATATCCCATTAATCAATCCTCAAAATGGAGCACTGAAATTATACTTTCTTCCTCAAATGTAAAAGATACTTGTTTTCTAGGAATTGTTTCTGTTGTTCCATTAGAAATTAAGAAGGCTGGTAATATACTTCATCATCAGACAGAAGAATACCATCCTGCTCATTTCCAGATGAAGGGAATCTAAGTATTTATTGAAGTTTCCTGTCCTTTTTGCATCCTGAATAATACTGCCATTTCCCCTCTACTATCCTATTTCGTTGCCATCTTGATGGAAGGAACCTTCCAGACATTTTAGATCATCCAACATCTATTTGTCCTTTATCCTATCGTGTGTGTCTATTATGACAAATGTAGATTGGTACATTTTTTCCTCCTTCTTTTCCATCAAAATATGATTTATGGACATAGAGTTTTTTCAGAGAATTCCAACTTTTCATTCAGATTTTTCTTTCTGGATTTTGTTTAGGATGTTACCAAATTTTTCTTCTTTAAATCACAATGTTGTGTGCATATATACATCATCATTATCAATCAATGTCAATGTGAGAGTTAGTGGCTTGATAAACCAAATCTCTTCATGTTGCCTCTTACTAAACTTGTTACCCTATTGACTGAATATTGGAAAAATTGGTATGACAAGAGACCTTAAAATATGGAGCATGTAGTAAAAATGACAGTCCCACAGAAGACAGTCACTGAGGATGTATGAAAGAAAAAAAGAATTTATGTAGTTTATGTGCATGAACTGGGCAAGGGACACAGAAGAATCAGCAGAACTGAGAGCCATTGTGGTTCTTGCTTGCTGCTGTGAAGAGGGAACTTTGACAGTCTATAGGTTATTTCCCAGATCCTGCTCTTACCTTTGTAAATGGCTCTTCTTCACATAATTTCTTCCAGCAAAGTGAATGGCTTCTGTTATTTGCTTTCAAACTTTCAAGTGAGCCCTCAATTCATAATGAGTCTTGATTCATAATGAATTTTCTAGGTCTGACTTTTTCAGGTGTTTTTCTGAAAATCCCATTCATGCAAAGAATCTTGAATAAGACTATAAACATAAATGACCTCTTCCACTTACTGAAGCTTTAATTCCTGCTAGGACTTTTTGTGCAGTATATGCCCCGCCAGAGATGCGGTTGCCTGCCCCAAGCTTGTAACTCCTCTGTGAATGGGGCAATCAGTACTTTTCCTTAAATTATTCATAAACCTAATGTCTCATTCGATTTCACTTTCTAGGATCTCATTGTGGTCATCTGTGTTAGTATACTAAAGAGATAAAGCAACAGCAAACCTGCTACTTTATCCTTTTTTGGGGTACAAACCACTTTCATAATATTTTTCATACCAATTAAGCAAGTAATGTGTCAAGTAAACATGGTGGACATGCCATCTTCAAGTCAAAGCTTTTTTTATCCTAATCAAATCCTTTCAAATCAGCTAAGCAGACATACAGTTGGCACTAGTATCCCATCTCATGGTATCTTGTGCCCCCTTCTAGATGTGACCAGCATGTGTTTGACAGCTGTTTGTAATTCCTACTTCTCTTTGGCCTTTGCCAGCTTTTCTTTTGTAACAGCTAAGGGAACTCTCTAGCACTCCTCCTAGCTGACTTCCTGAGGCACCAGCATGTGCAATAATCCTACCTAGCAATCTCATTCAATCATATATAAAGTACCTGTGCTTTGGACTGAGGCTACCCTATATTCAGTGTGATCAAATCAGCCTCACTGATCCTTAGACAACCACTTTCTTGCTGGTAGTTCCAGAAGAAAGGAATGAATTTTTACTCTATAAAGAAGTCAAGTAAGTCTATATATCTGAAATGTACTTCAAAAGAAAAGCATTTGGAAATATTTGTAATGAGCATCCTTTGATTACAATGGGACCAAGATTTTTTTTTCTTTGACCAACTTTTTTGTTTCCATTTTGAAATGCTGAAGAATGGATAATCCATCAGTACTGTCCACACAGTTGAAGAGCTATTGTCAGGACATATAAAAAAATGCCTGAAATGTGAAGGCCTGACACAATGCACATTTATGTCAATAAAAGTGGATTTTTCCGCAGAAGTCATGGACTTTGCATCAGATTTCATCACAAAGGAAATGATAAAATGCTTAAGAACTCCAATCCTGTTCTGTTAAATTAAATGAAATTGCTATAGATCAAAGGAAAACCCAAATAGTTGGTATGAAGAAACAATAGGATCGTGCATTCTTAAAGAAAATGGAAAATAGTAATCATATTCAGAAGAAAAATGCAATAAAGAAAACAATTTGACGTAATATTCTGTTGGCAAAAAAGATATCTCATTTTCAATTTAATATTAAAAAATTGCTCACATTAATTCTCTTCAGTTTTCTAATATACATGTATGAGCTGCAGATTGAGCTGTGCAATTCATCATAAGTGTTATTTGCCAATATAATGTCCAGACCACTGACTGACAAGAGGGAACAACTTACTTGATACTTTACATCCTTCACATTCTCAGTTCCCTACTCCAGTCAGAGACTGAAATAGTTCATGCCTCAAACATTGATATAAAGTTTTGCTCATTTTAACAAAAACTATACAAAGAAACTACAAGCAAGGAAGCCTCCCTGAAGATACTTGACTGGGACTTTGGACTGAAAGTCAGACTGCTGAGATGAGAGTAACACAAAACCCACTCTTCAATCACCTGAAACAAACAAGTAAACAAGGAAAAGAATGTGAGCCAAATCCATAAGTTGTACTAAGAATCATCTCTGGCTCGCTTTGAGGTGGGGGAAGCCATTGCTCACAGACCCCTTTGCTGGGAGCAGGTTTGCACAGATTTCCCCCCAGCTGAGATGGGGGGAGGAAGTTTTGGTGTTGTAACCTCGGGCTGTAACCTCAGCTCAGGGGCTGTGAACCCGTCCTCCCTTAAACAATTGGCTATGGAGCCCCCAACCCCGGGAAGGCCACATCCATGGGACATTCAGGTGAGAGGCAGCTGAGGGGGAGCCTTAATGCATCAAAGGCCTCCCAAAGTGCCCCCCAGAGTCATTCTTGAGGCCTTGCACCACAGCACTGCATGTGATGCAACAAATCCAGAGTCTGTTGTAAGAGACAAAGGCAAATTCCCTCTGCCCCCAGAGAGGTGCCTGGATTTTCCTACCTGGCCTGAGTCTGTATTAACCCATCAGATTCTAGGCTTTACAGGGTGATCTACACCACCAAGAAGCCAGATTCCTCACCACCTGGAGAGGATCAATGGAGCATTACTGGGATCCTTGGAGTGGTGATATTTTCCTTACTCTCTTTCGGTCCCCCACACCTTTTTCCTCTTTCTTTGTTTTTTCTTCTTTCTTTCTTTCTTTCTTTCTTTCTTTCTTTCTTTCTTTCTTTCTTTCTTCTTTCTCGTCCTTTCTTTTTTCTTTCTCTTTCTTTCTTTCTTTTTTCTTTCTCGTTCTTTTTTCCTTTATTGTTCTTTCTTTCTTTCTTCCTCGTTCTTTCTTTTTTCTCTTTCTTGCTTTCTTTTTTTCTTTCTCTTTGTTTCTTTCTTCTTTCTCTTTCTTTCTTTCTTTTTTCTTTCTCGTTCTTTTTTCCTTTATTGTTCTTTCTTTCTTTCTTCCTCGTTCTTTCTTTTTTCTCTTTCTTGCTTTCTTTTTTTCTTTCTCTTTGTTTCTTTCTTCTTTCTCTTTCTTTCTTTCTTTTTTCTTTCTCGTTCTTTTTTCCTTTATTGTTCTTTCTTTCTTTCTTCCTCGTTCTTTCTTTTTTCTCTTTCTTGCTTTCTTTTTTTCTTTCTCTTTGTTTCTTTCTTCTTTCTCTTTCTTTCTTTCTTTCTTTTTTCTCTTTCTTTCTCTCTTTTTTCTTTCTTTCTTTCTTTCTTTCTTTCTTTCTTTCTTTCTTTCTTTTTCTTTCTTTCTTTTTCTTTCTTTTTTTTTTTCTTTCTTTCTTTCCTTTTCTCTCCCTCTGTCTCTCTCTTCCCCCATATTTACTGTCATATAAAACCCATACTATTGTCACTGGCATATGGTCTCATTCGCACGTTTATTCAGGCAGGTGCATTTCTAAAAACCTTAGTAACTGGATCTTGACAACTCCCTATGTACATTACAATGTACTGGTGTTGATTAGTAAAATAAAATAAAATAAAATAAAATAAAATATAATAAAATAAAATAAAATAAAATAAAATAAAATAAAATAAAATAAAATAAAATAAAATAAAATGTATGTAAAATGAGTGATATTGCGTGCCAGTGTCTTTTACAAGCAGTAGTGTCAAGAGTATATGAAGTCCAAGGTGAGGGAACAGCAAAGACCAGGAGTACTGCTAATACATTTTGCATTTCCTGAACATCAGTCCAAGAAATGTGTACACTATTTGGTTTTCATCAGGTAATTCGCTTCTCTACTGAAATAGTTCAGTTCTTCGTATCATACTGATAGATAGGTGAGAAAAATGGAAGTATTGCTTAAAAACTACACAAACAATTCATGCTTCAGGTATATTTTTGCCCAAATGGAAGAAGATGGGCAAAATGATAACTTCATCAAACTACAGACGTCCAATTTTTCAGGCAATGTCCAGGCTACATAGTCTAGCTCAAGTCCTAACTCTGCTTTCTGTGCACTTAGAGATTTTGGGGAAAACCTGAATAGAACATACTCATTAAAAACCCAGTCTGCAGAGTGCCAAAATCCAGTTTCACTGAGACTCCTGCTCATTCCCATAATGCAGACTTATATTATTTTTCAAAATAGTAATGAGAGAGTCAACATAGACCACAATGAAAGAAAGAATTGTTTTCTTTTTGAGTTTCACTGTGTATTTGCTCTTCCACAGCCTGGCTGCATCACAGGTGCCTTCCCTCTGTGTCCTTTAGGTTAATGTGATCCCACACATTGATGGAAATTTGGCTGTGATACTGTAGATGAACACAACCAATTTTTTTATTCTCTAAAGTAGGAAAGATTTTCAAGGTTACTATTTTGGTGTGGAATAACGTACATTGAGATTTCAGACTTCACAGAATGTCAAGTAAGTATAAGATTGGTTTGGGGGCTGTTCTTCTACTCTAGTGGAATCTTTGGTTGGCAGAACCATGGTTTGAACTTAGCCCCTCCAAATCACACGCAAATATTGTACCAACACAAATATTGGCCTGTCAAAGTTAATACCACAAATAGAGCTCTTAATTGGGCTACAAAAATCTGTTTAGTCAAGAAGGAAGACGTGCTCTAGACTAATTGCTAAAAAAGAAATTTTTTCAGAGTAGCAGGCTGCCAGAGACATAGAGAAATGACACAGGTCCCAGCACCCACTTCCACCTGTACCTCTGTGGATGGCAGGGTGGCTGCAGCTGCCACCTGAGAGGCAGCAACCAAATTTCTGACCCAATCACACTTCTCTCAACCAGGTCCAGGTTTTCAGATTTTATAGGCACAGTGGCTGTTCTTACCCCTCACTTCTGGATCAATAAAACTAATTTTCTGCCTACTCTACTGAGGAGCCCTGAGTTGGCTCTGCCACCAGCTTAGTCCTTACCACTTCAAAACTATTATGAATAAATAGATGAGCATAAAACTCAGCCTACAGCCCGAATACCAATTTGCCTTTCTTTTTTTTTAGAACTAAATACCAGAGAGATTTTTTACTCTCCCTGTTTGTACCATATCCTGGCTTCTTATACACAAAGCAATTCACTGCAAATAGAACTCATCTCTTTTTTTAAGTACTTTCATCCTTTACATTAATCAGAAGTTAATCAGAGTAAGCGGGAGTCCCACGTTCCCAAAATAGCCCCAGAAAGCACTCAGGAAGCAGGAGCTACACTGGTACTCTTCCACAAAAAGTTGCCATGACAAGAGAACAGTTCCTTCTTCTAAGTCTTTTTTGATTGTTTCTGAGGTCATCTTGGGCAGCCAGCACTATGTGAGAGAAGAATGAGAAGCTCAAAATCATCATAATAATACCAAAATAGGCTAATTTTCACATTATGTAACTAAATGGGAAAGGAAGAAAATGAAGATAGCATTGGATTAAATTAATGTAGTTGCAGATCACTGTAGTCAGAGTAATCATCTTGTGTATGATTTAAAAAGGAGAGGGTGTTTTTTTAATGGATCCAGCTGCAAGCAATTGAGAAGGAACTAAATAGAATCAGTAATGATAGTCTAAGAAGCAAATGTTGTTTGTTTTCTTTCTGGGGGAAAATTAAATAAATAAATGACTCAGAATTTAAGACAGTCAGACTCCACAAACAGTGCATTTGATAGGCTGTCACAAATCAAAAGACCAGTTCTCCATGAGATGTCTGAAAGCTGGTGTACAGGAAGATTAACTTCAGCATCCCCCAGGTCAGTGGGAAAAGAAATCTTCTTTCAGAACAGAGGTTTTATCTGCTTGCTGGGATTTACCTCCTCGGACAACCCCTTTCTCTCCACTTTTGGTTATCCCTGGTGACTATCACTCCTTCTTCACCTTCAATCCTGATGTCTCTCAGATAAACCTTCCAGTTTATTAATAAAACCACTCCTAGCTTTTAAACAAGATCAAACGATATAATCAGTTAGAAACTAAAAACAACAATCACCAAGACACGAATTATAGGAACGAAAGCAGGTCCTGGTCAAACTTGCAAGTCAGTAAAGGGCTGAAACATACTGCTTGTCTAACAGGGATCCCTGGCTGCTCAGGCAACTGGTCTCTGGTATCTCATTTTCTCACACTGAAGTCTCCTTGTGACCCACATGCCAGGGAATTACCTCCCATCTTGCCTGTACTGTACCCATCCCTTCAAAATGAAGGCATAGAAGGAGGGGAGGAGGTGAGAGAGGAAAGGAGTTGATTAATTTTTCCTCAACAGTAATAGAAAATTACTCCTTTTACCCCTCCAACTGAAATAATTTCAACCTGCCTTGTGTGATTTACTGCATCAACCCATCCTTAAGGACTACAGTAATCAAGCTGTCCTTTAGCAACATGTAATTGTCACCTTTCCTCCATTGTCTTGCAATACAGGAAAGACTACCTAAAGCCATAAATGCTAGAGAGGGTTTAAGGCTATGAAACAAATCCTGGGGCAACACCAGGTGTCTAACTCTCAGTTAAATGTCTCTTTTCTTCCCTCAACAAACCGGTCACCTCTGAACATTTCTTGATTGCCCCTTGCTGTCCTTGTTGCAAGGCAATGATGTGACTTTCACAATGAACAATCCCACTGATGGCAACAGGACGGCCCAACTGCTTGTACAGTCCGTGCAGACTTGGGTTTCCTGACTTGGCCAAATTCCCCCATGACAGAGCTGTCACACACTGGAGAAGCACAATTTACTTTCTAAAGTGCAAAATGAGACAGAGAATGGGAGAGGAAGCAATTATAATGGCAGATTATTTTCCTATCAGAGAAGACAGATTACAAAGGGTAGTGCTTCTTGGACCTTTTCGAATGCAACACTTTGTAGCAGTCTGAATGTAAAATGATATGAGGAAATACAAACTATTACAGAGAGTGGTGCCATTTGGCCTGCCTGCTGTTTGCCTCACTTTTTAGTTTTGTTTTTGTTTTTGTTTTTAGTTTAAGAGGAGAAATTTCACTGTTCTCCTTGGAGACTACTAATTTTACTCTGAAATTTGAAAATTGTGTATGTCAAAAAATACTCTGGGATTTGTAAATATTAGACTGCTTGTATTCAGAGTGCTTGTGATTTCTCCAAACTCTTCTGCACATATGAACACCTCTTAGAAGGAAGAACAGAAATGTTTTGTTGATTCTTAGCACTGCTAACAGTTTAAATGCCACCCTGCAACAGCACTCATCAGTAGAGGTATCATTTCTCTTTCCCATTTTAATAATAATTCATCTAAATAAATAAGCCATGCACCTGTTGGGCATGACCACGCTGAAACTAAATGTGGAGAAAACCACAAGTTTCAACTGGTATATGTTATGGTAACATTAGTTTTCACAAACGTGTTCTGTCCTTTAGGTAAAACAACTTTTCCCCAAAGGATATTTTAGGGGTAACTGTGCATTGTCAATAGGTTATTCTGCTGTGTTGCTGAGATAAAGAGCATTAATTTTATTCTACCAAATTCAGTACCCAAATAAAACAAAGAGAATAAAAGACTAGAGAATTTGCAGTTGATTTATTCCATTAATTGCAGCTGTGAATTGTCAACTACTGGAATGTTGTTTTTCTTCCATTGACAACCTGTTGGAAATATTCTGATGCTTTAAAAATCATTCTTAATCACTCTTAGTTTGCCGTTTACTCGGGATTAGTTGACAGCAAATGAACTAACATAGAATTCATTTTATTGGACTATTTTGGCTAATTTTTAATGTTTATATAACACATTGACCTTGAGTTTTCTTATGGTTTATAGTGCAGATTTTTATTACAAGAAATGCAGATTTTTTTTTTTTTTGTCTGTTTAGGTTTTTTGTGGGGGTTTTTTTGTTTGGTTTGGTTTGGATTGGTTTGGTTTGGTTTGATTTGGTTTGGTTTAGTTTTTCTTTGGGGGGGTTTGTTTTTGGGGAATTTTTTTTTTTTTGTTCTATTTTGTTTTGGTTTTGTTGTTTTTTTAAGGGGAAGTTTGTTGGGTTTTTTGTGTTTGTTTGTTTGTTTTTTGGGATTTTTTTGTTTGGTTGGTTTTTGGGGTTTGTTTTTTTTTAATTTTTTTTTTTTAAGTTACCTGGACCTTAAAATCTTTCATTTGAACAAACATTCCTACCAATAAATCATTCACTAGAATGATCAGATAAAGTGTACATGAAATATGCATGAACATAATTGAAATGAGTTTATTTTAGAGCCTGAATGAGTATTTGTAGACAGCTTTCTGAAGCATTTATCCAGGACTACTGAAAATAGTATAATTATTGAATAAAAATAAATGACACCTGATAAATGTAGGGCTGACAGCACACTGGAGGAAAACTATACAAGATATTACTGGGATGGGAATACTTTTAACGGAAAAAAACAAACCCACCAAACAATTAATTCCTTGCATATCCCACACTGAAAATGTTCTTACTTGTCTAGGCAAACACAAACTTGTGTTGTTAAAGGGGAGTTGAGTTAAAATCGGAAGGAAAAACACATCATAAATGTCAGTAATGCAAAATGGGGAAATTGAAGATTGTTTGATAGAATTGTGAATTACCAGGGTGTGTTCCAAAGCAGATTTATTCAGTCATTGATTCTTTATACTTTACACCAACACCAATTTCACATTCAACTTGTTCGCTCTTGTTTCTAATGGGGGCGGGGGGGTGGAAGAATGTTTCATACATTTATATTATTTATATATTTTCACCCTGGATTTGTGATATTCTTCACTTAAAAAAATCCAAACTAGTTATCTGGTGAGGCTTCAAAGCCTTTTGCAGACATTAACTAGTTAAATTTCACAACATTTCTCTGAGGCAGAAAATTACATTTTAAAATTCCCAATTGTTGAATAAGGAAACTTAGGGACAAAGGTTTAGTGATTTACTGAGGCCACAGGAAACAGTATAAGCAGTGGAATAAGAAGTTGTTTCAGCTCATTCCTTTGGCTGGTAACATACCAGAGCACAAGACAATTAAAAAATTGTACCCACTTTTTTCCATAGTCTATCTTTTACTTCTTCCCCTTTCTACTCAGAGGAAAAACATTTTAAGCCAAGCATTACTCCATATGAAGTATTGGTGTTTCTGTTACTGTCATCTTGGTTCTTCAAATAAACAGATATTTTTACTCTTTTGCTTAAAAGGCTACATTATCTTGTAGACAAGTCAGTTTTCCTCTCAGGAATAAAAAATGCCCATGGAAAATGAAAACGTGACCATCACCAAAGTGTCTAAGAACCACGCTAACAGAGACAACAAATGATGGCTCCACACCTTTGTTGGAGACTTTGGAATAATGCAAATCAAGTTGTTAGTCAAACTAAATGTTTTTTTTTCCGAGCTAAAATGTTATTTCATTGAAAATAGTTTCTGAAAGAAAATTAAATTAAGAATATATTTCCAGATATTTTAGATTGGAAATTTTGAAATCAGATTAAACTTCTGTTTTCTGACTTAAATGTTTACTTACTGATTTAAAAGAACAATATTAATACATTAAATCAAAATTTTCCCCACTCTTTATCTTTGTTATGGTTGCAATAAATAGGATAAATTCTGGGATTATTTCTGTTACTCTTATCTTCACTTGTACCCTCCCTTTTTTTTATGTATCCCTCCATTCAATTTTCAAACCTTTCTTGACTTTGGAAGGCAGAAGGGAAAAGCAAAGTAGTGTGAATAAGCTACCACACATCCTGAAGTATTGAGAAAGTGGTAAAAATTTACAAAAGAGAAGAGAAGGCAAAAAACTGATGCTTCATAAATTAAAGATAGTTTTGAGGTAAAGTGACTTAGAACAAAAATTTTCCCTGCAAGCACATTTGAAATTAGTATTTTTAAATTGTTTGGGGGAGGTTTGGGCAGGGTCCGTATTTAAAATTTGCCTTTAAACTTTCTTGAATGGAAAAGGTGAAGAGTATTTTGGGAATCCTTTTCCATAAAGAAACCTGAGATTTTAGGTGAATGGGGCAAACTACACACCTTTTAGGGCATGTTTTTTATATTCACTAACAATCACTTTCATTTCCCTGCATTCAGGTAACTTTGTTTATGTAGGGCGCATCAAGAAAAAATAGTTGTCAAGAAGTTAATTGTCCTTGTCTTTATATAAACTTGCTCTAACAGGCAAAGCTCACTTGAAAAGTTTTCCTCCCCTTTCTGCAAGCATCTTTCAAATACACAGTTTGTGCAAGCAGTGTGTTTTGTCAGACAGTTCAAGCTGCCTAGAAAAAAATCTTTCCTGAGCAGAGCTGGAGACAGACCCTAACAACTGGATGCACCTTGCACCAGGACACCTGAAGCCTTCAGTGAGGCAGTGCTGGGTGATTAGCACAGCAAACACACAAGTGGAGGAGAGGAGCTTGCAGCAGACATTCCGGGAGCCCCGAGAACATCAGTTGGGCTTGCACACATTTCAGCAGTGGTCAGGGTTGCCCTCGTGCAGGCAGAGACTTGTTGGGGCCTGCCTGCTCTGAGAATCTCTCTTAGGATGCAAAGCCCCTCAGCTGTTTCTCCCATAGCTTCCAAGAGAGAGCAAAAGCCACTCACAGTATATATTAAGTTTGTTTGGGATACACGTGGATCTATCAACAGCCAAACAGGAAAAAAAAATGCTTTCACATAGAATTCCTTTATATTTCAGTTAAATTGCTAAGCTAATTTCTTGAATACCTTATCTCAGCAATATGACAAATGGGGCATAATGCTTTCGGTACTTGATAGAGCTTCCCATGTCATTCACAACAACATTTCTTAAATAATAACAAATTCCTTTTAAAAATTGATTCATTTAGATAATACCACCAACAGAAGAATCACCTGAAACCCACATGAAGCACTTGCTAGTGAATGTACTGGTTAAATCCAAAGATTTAGTTTTAAAAGGCATATGGAACGTGTGCCAGAAAAACGCAGCAGGCTTCTATCTGTACTTTGCTTCGATCTGATACAATTAAATGGACCTTTGTGTGACCTCCCTGACCTATCCAGAACTCCCACTGGCTTTCAAGATTGATAGTAATGCCAGCGAGAAGCCTATGAAACAGGGCAAATCTGCTAAGGCACGTAAACCCCTTTTTCAATAGTGCCTCAAGCATTTAGGCACAGATCTTGGAAGGGATCTTAGCAGAAATAAACTTCCTAAAGACCACGGCCTCAGTGTCTAAGTTTTCCAGTCTTTGACACAAGCTACCCAGCCAGGGGTCTTAAGAGCCTGAATGATAAACAGGCCTAAGGTGCTCTGAGATGCACAGACAGAGTGTGCCATACACATTTAAGCAAGTACGTCCTTGACAAATACCAAAAGCACGCCGAAATCCTGACTCAGGACTCTACTGAGTAGACTTTCTAACTCACAAAAAATGGACAGTGATTGCAGTAGTATGGCTGTGTTCTGTTTTGTTGGACTGTGGGTTTTGTTTTGTTTTGTTTCTCATAATGCTTTACATTATGGCCTTCCATTGAGCTGCTTTCCGTCCTTAGAGGCAAAAAGCCAGTCTAACTCAGTATTGGGGAATTATTAATCCCAGGGCTCCATGGAGTTAGTGTGATCAGTCAGGAGCAGTGACTATCCTGTAATTGAAGGTCTCTAAGAAAAGCCTTATATGGTTTTGACCTGCCATGAATGCATCTCAAGGGCAGGGTTATTATGCTTTAACTAAACATTTCACTTATGAATGCCTCTGCTGTTTTCTAAGTTGTTGATATCTTGTTAAGGAGTGAACCCTTAGGGAGTGTAGTGTGAAGAGAACAACACGAGAATGTGGAAATAATGGTGAAAGACAGAAAGAATATTAGAACAGAGAAACTGAATGGCAAGAGATGAAGAGGAATAAAACATGCCTTGCAAGGGGTAAGTCACACAAGGCTTGAAGAGGGAGGTTATTTTGGAAAATGCATCGAACCCACCTCCATTTATATTTACAAGCTGATTCAGCAGTGCCTGTCGTTCAAATCATGTCTCAACAGCAAAGGAATTGTTGTGAAAAGCAAATCATAAAACCAACAGGTGCAGAAAACATGCTGCTGCTGCTATGTTTAAAAAAAAATAAATTACAGGTCTCACATTTAACATCAACTAGAAAAAGTTAAGGTGGAAAAAACTGCTATAAGAATGTGAGCCAGCAAGCTCCTATCCCTACAGTAGTTTGGTGGTGGTTTTGGTTTTTTTTTACTCAGCACACTTTCCATGCAGGATCTCCGTCCGTCTGTGTGTATTTTTATGTATGTGTGCATTTGTCTTCTGGGTTTTTTTAATCTACTTTGCCAAATTTCTCACTGGTTTCTCTAACGAAAGGGCTACTGCTAGAAGATAGAATCTACTTTCTTCCTCTTATAATTTTAGATTACATTTTGTCAGCTGCCTAGAGACTTGGTGGCCACAACTGTCCTATTTACTTCTCCTTCTTCTTCTTCCGTTTTTCTTTGTTATTATTACTCTACATTATGATGATGATGATGATGATTATTATTATTATTATTACTACTACTACTACTACTACTACTACTACTACAACCCTGTGAATGCTGTGACTGAAAACACAGAATGCCTCAGCTCACACGACTGAGCGGAGGTGTCTGCATGTGAGGGAGCACAGCTAACCTAATATAGCAAATTTTAGCCTTTTCTACAGCAAACCGGTACAGATTTCATGCGAGCTGAGCTTCCCCAGCAGCAATAGCAGCAGTCACCGGGTGCCAAACTGATAGCGCCCCACAAACACCCGCCCTTTAGCCGCGGCAAGCACCCACGCACTCGCACGCCACTCGGGCAGCAGGCAGAGGAGTCTCGGCCGAGCCCGCCAGCCAAATCCAGAGGTAACACGGTGAGAGGAAACCTCACACGAGCTGCAGTTAGTGAGCTGCCATATGCCCCGATAAAGCTACTGACAGCAGTGGCGAGCCCAGGGAGGGCTTTTATCATTAGCCCCTCACCCAGCAGTGGAGGAAACTCATTTAGCCCCATGCTGGACTTTCATTAGGAGCGACTTGCATCAGATGGTCGCAGCGTTCTGGCGCTGGTGTCGCCCGGTCCGTTGCTGGAGACGTGGCCATATCTCACCCCAGCAGGGATCCCCAGATTGGAGCGGCTCTTTGTCGACAGATGCCAAGACAGCAGCGGTAGAAGTGACAAAGGCAGCTCGGTTTGGTGTTATCTTTTATGCTGGCATGTCGCAGCCCTGAACTTTTCAAGAGGTGGCTTTTTACAAACTACTTATTCCTGTTGCAGACAGAAAGGCAGGGAGTTTATATAGATGGGGAGAAATAATCTAAAATAAAATATGCTTGAAATTACCACTTGAAGCTGAAGCAAGCAGCAAAGAAGCTGTCACTGACAATCATTATTTCTAACCTTGGGACTGTAATAAAAAATCAATGAAGCAAGAGATGTCAATATTCTAGTAACAAAGATGTGATACCAGCACCCTCTCCTCCAAACATCCTAGCTGCTTATGGTAAAAAGATACAAAAGTGAAATCACAGATGTCGCAACAGAAACACTTTTCTCCTTCCAGAAATATCCTATCATTTTGGGAAAACTGCTTGCATTGCTTGCAGGAGAGGATTTTCAAGGAGAAGTGAACCAAAACAGTGTTTTTTGACACTGAGCTGCAAATTCTTTGAAGAGCACAGTGATTCTTGTCAAATGTAATTTAAAAAACACCAAAACACCTTGGCTGTTTCACTTTTTTCCTGCCTGCTTCCTAAACATGGATATTCAATATTTAAATCACTCACACATCTTGCAGCTGACTACCTCACTGTGCACATGCAGTATAAACTGATACGGGATAAAAAAGAAATTCCTAAATAAATCTCTTGATTTTTATCAGTGTGTTTTAATGAACTTCTGTGTTTAATTAAAAACAAACACACCCAAAGAAGAAAATGAACTTTTCAAAATTCTATAGCTTCCTTCCCTTACTTTTCTCATCATTGTGATAGAAGGCTGTCCAACACTATTTCACAGGCTTGACTTTGGGGAAAGCAAAACATCAGTAGCTCCTTTTTATAGTCAGTGAACAAAAAACAGTAAGAGATATGAGGTCCTGGCTTCTTGAAAGGAGGCCGCAGCCTGTGATGTAGCCTGTGTGAAAGGCAGGCACTGTGGGGCATAGGACGAGGCAGTCGGGAAAACTGAGTCGGGCGCTCTGGGGAGAAGGTGCAAGGGGCTCACATTAACTTGACCTAGTGCCTAACTCTTCCCTGCTTCAGGTGGCAACCCACAGTCCATCCCCCTCTCCTGAGACAGCACTTCTTCATTCCCAAAAGGGAATTCTTCACCTTTCCACTGAACCAGTTTTGTGTCACCACAGCCCCGCTGCACCCACCGTGCGATTCCAGGGGCTGTGAAAGTCTCTAATGCCCGGCCACCACTGCAGCAGTGACCGGGGCTTCAGCCGGGTAGGCTCTGTCAGGCCTCGCTGACCCGAGACTAAACTGGTTTTAATTCGCATTTTTTATAGCTTTTCCTTATAGCTCTTCCCTAAGCCAAAAGGCCATCGGAGCGGACAGCCAGGCAAGCCGGACCGTTGCGCTGGTGTCCTCACGCCGGCAGCGAGCTGCAGGCCCATCCTGCCGCTCCGCTTTTCAGCATAGATAGCGCAGGGGGAGCGGTCGGCAGCTCTGCCCATCCGCTTTATTATTTAAATATTTTATTTTACTCCGTCCTCCCGAGCAGGCCGAGCCAGACCGGGCCGGGCCCGGCCCGCGCAGGTGGGCGGTGTTGAGGCGCCACCTACCGGGCGGCGGCGGCAGCGGCCCCCTCAGCGGGGCGGCGGGAGGGGCGGCGCTGGGGCTGCGGTGCTCAGCCGTGTCCGTACGCACGGACATTGCTCAGCACGAATGAACACATCCCCCTGCACTTCAGCAGAAAGACCCCGAGCCCTTCTGCCTGGCCGCTGGGCTCGGCAAAGCTCGGAGGCGCCGCCGCGCTAGGGACTGTGTGGCGGCGAGGGGGGCTGCACATGGATAGCGTGGTTCCTGCCTTTAATTGCTTCCATTCGGCCTCAGCCAGGGGTGGACGCGACACGGACGCGAGCGAATGTGTCTTGACCACAGGAAGGAACAGTGTTAAACATTTTAATTATAGGGGGAGTGAAACAAAGTAAGAGCAGAACAATGTAGAGCAAATATAAAGAAAGAGAAGCTAATTAATGGAACATTAACGTAAGAATTTAATGCGACCAGGCTGAATCTGTTTTGCAGCGTGAAAGGAAGGAAAACAGTGCTATTGTCCTGGAAAGAAGTGAGCGCAGCCCAGCTCCCAGTCTGTCTTAGGTGGCAGGGCTGCCGTGGCCCTGAGCGGGTTGTTTCCACTGGAGAGATGCTTTTAACACTCCGCATCTTCAGGGATCTGGAAACCAACTACGTAGCCTTTAAATCCAGAGAAATGCCAGGTATGCAGCCATGCATTCTGATAATTTTATCCCCATTGGCAAAGTGTAGCTCAGGATATACTCTAAGCTACCCTTGCCACTTGCCACAGACCTACCTGTACAACAAGATGTGTTTTGAAAAGGGCCATCCAGTTACCAGGACACCATTTTTAGCACATACCACACTTGTGTTTTCTTGTACCCCAAATGTGGGCATTTCATGAAGGTCAAGTTTTCCCTGGTAGCCTCAGTGGTCAGAGTGAAAAAGAGACTGTGCTAATGGTATATTGATATAATTCTAATGTACTAACAATGTCAATGTGCTAACATTGTGCAGTGTGCTAATATTATTGTTGTACATAATAATGTGACACTAATGCCAAAATTTACCTTCTGCTCTTCCATGGGGAAGAGCCACTCTCTTCCACTGACCTGCTGACTACAGAGGGAGCCCAGGGTGACCACCAATGCTCAGCATTGGATCACAGTGCTGCCAGGAACAAGTAACTTTCTTTAAAGGACCCCCTCTAAAGTCTGTTCAAGTTTCAGGTAAACTCATTCCTATTCCAAGCCTCTTTGGTTTTTCCACAATTAGTGTGAGGCATTACAACATATGTGCAAGTGCAGAAGAGATGGAGGTCAGGTTAAGGATCCTTTGCTTATTTGTCCCAAATGCTGTCTCAGCTTGTGTGACAGCTGGTGCTGTGATGAAGTTTTCATTACAGTCCCTGAACTTTAGCCAAGTTTTCAGACCTGTTGATGACACTTCAGAAAATCCAAAAGCGTTTTCAGCAGAAAGCATTTATGTGTCATGAGATACATATTTTAAGCAGAAACTTGCAGTTCCTGGCAGACTGTGACTGGTTTAGTTAAGCTTCCATAAATCAAAGCACAATACACAGACTATGAACATCAAAAACATCAGAATCCCACAGACAGGTATGTCAGTGCCTGGCAGCTTTGGCCAAAATTTGCAAAAGGGATCAAAGAGCTTTTTCTGCTCAACATTTAGGGCTTAATGTAAATCACAGTCATCCTAGTGGGGGTTTCGCAATTGCCTTTACTAGGATGCAAAGTCATCTTTCTGTGGGGAGCCAGGAAGCAAGAAGAGTCATCCTTAATATGATAGGGTGTCTTAATATATTCTTGCAGTCAGTTGAACAAGTAGGTGTTTTGTGTGTTGTTTTTTGAAGCAGCTAACTAGCTAGTATCACTAAGTAGGTGTACAAGCAAGTCAATAAAGCAAGCAATATATTATTTCATAGCTGTTTTTTAATCATCTTAATATGCTTTTATACAATGCATACTCATAGCAAATGCACTACAGATTTGAGAAAGTGCTGCTAGTGAACAGTGAGATGGTAAAAAATAGAAAAGTGTACTTCTTATATCATACTTTTCCAAATTTCATTGTGATGTTTAGGCCTGAATGTTTTCCGCTGAATAGTAGGACCTTTTCCAAATGCCACTTCAAGGAGAAGTGTTAGGTTGTTAATGCAATGGGTGTATCAAGGCTTAAAGGCTCAAGTTTTGAATTTTGTCTGATACTAGACAAGGATCAAAATAACCTTCTCCCAAATCTAAAAAACTTGCAATTTTAAAAGCTGACTATTGCCAAACTTCATAAAAAATTTAAATCCAGAAACATATGTAGTTCTGATTCTTTCAACATTATCACCCTAATGCAGTGTGTCAAGATACAGGAGGAATGTTTAAGCTTTGGAGGCCAAATACATCTGATACTAGACATCTCCCATCTTGTAGTTTATTGCATCATAAATACCTGCATTATGTAACACTCTGTGTAAAATCTCATTTTAAAAAGCCATTGATCATGGAAACCAGAGTAAATACGGATAACCAGATTTTTTCTGTTTCTTCTGGAAATCTTAATCCAGCAAAATTAATGTACCACCACAAAAGGCCTAAGTTTGCTCTTCTGCTCTACATCTTCTAACCATATTTATAGTTCATTTCAGAGATGAAACTAATTGACACAGCCCTTGACTTTTCCATTCCATCATCAGAATGAATGAAGAACAGTGCATAAAACCATTTGGAATTATGGCCTTTTCAGGAACATTTCCTCTGACTCAATGTTAGAGGATATGCCAGTGAAAACAGCTGTCAGATGAGCAGAGAGGATGAGTATTTTCTCAGGTTTACCCACTTCACATTATGCTATCCTAGTATCCAAAATTTTCCCCTCAAGCCACCCAGTGGAAGATTTTTTTGGGCGTTCCTCTCTTCCAGGAGTACTTGAGAAAGTTGCAGAGGCCAGGCCAGTTATCCTGATGGCAAATGGACAAAAATCCCTGTGCATTTCAGAGCAGTCTAAGTAGAAGTATATCTGAAATCTACAGTGCATTGCATCAATGGTTCCAGATTAAATCTTTTGGGCCCAGATGTTCTCTTGCATGGAAATACAGAAATGCCTACAAAAAAAGGGAACATGGAGCTGATCATGTACATAAGTAGTAATTCCAGTCACCTCTGGAAGAGTCTGTGGTATCAAAGTCCTCCTTCTGGAGTGGGTCAGACTCACTTTATTCTTTGCTGAGGATGGTTTTTCACAGTATTCTAGTACACATACAGCTGGTAGGGCAGAGGGCTTGCCATCACTTCACTGCCGGCAGCCCAGCTCTAGCAAGAGGCTCTTCTAGACCCCACTAGAAGCAAATTGGTTTGCATTTTCCTTAGTACATGCTCTGTACCATAATGTCAAAACCTCAAGCAATGAAAGTGCAGCACTGATGGAAGCTCTGCAATGGCTGTGCAGAGGGTAGTGAAGTGTCAGCCGTAAGAAGCAGGAGGCATGCATGAAAATGTTAATCTCTGGCCTCATCTGTTGACACCTGGTAGGACTGATGCATGAACATAGTAGATGAAGGACATAAGCAGGCAGGAGACTAGTAAATGTCTCCTTAATAGCTGATATATGTGGCATCTTCTTTTGGAAGACAGATGAGCAGAGGTACTCAGAAATAGTTCCCAGCATTAGGGATGCAAGTAACAGCAGGTTAACTATAGCAAACTACAAAAGTTGGTGGTCAAACTTGCTTCAAGTCCAGGAAAGGCAGAAAGATTAGGGAGTGTTATGTGCTGGAAAGTATGGTGTTCTCTCAGACTGACCCTTGACCATTAGAAAATGCCTGTCTTCAGCCTAGCTCATCTTCTGAAACTAATAATGGGCTCTGAGGCTACACTACTGAGGAGAAATATCAGATTTGCAAATCCATTTTACCATCCATCTCACACCTTTTAATGATGGGGAATAAATGCAAGGAATGCTGTGAAGCTGAACATATTTTTAATCTTTTTAATAAAGTGCCAACTCCATTCATATGAATGAAATTTAGCAACAAGACATGCGCGTGTATGTGTCTCTGTGTTCATGTATTTAAATAAGGTGTCCTTCAAGAAGGATACACTGAATGGGCTTTCCAAGATAATGAAATAATTCAGTATGGTATCAAGACCAAAAATGTCAAGCGATTATCACAAATAGAGAAATGATTGTTGTACATAATAATGTACATTCAAACTATTTTTTTAATTCACCAGAAGCAGTTTTGTCTGTACATATGATTTCTTTGCAATTTCTTAATGAAATGATGTAATGTGCATATTTTACAGAAAATCAGGATATAGCAAAGGCCTGCTTTGAATGTTATTGATTTTAACATTTCTAGAGTTTTTTTATAAGGATCTGTAGGGATTTTGAATGCAATGTGGTTTTTTGGAGTAAATAAAAGGTACCTCTTAAATGATACTGGCAACTAGCATCACCCATATATAAGGGGGACTCCACATGACATCTCCATGGGAATGACCAATAATTTTTAAAATGCAAAAAAGTCTTATTTACCAAATACTCAGTATCTTAGCAAATTTTTATACAGATTTGAAAGCCTTTTTTTGGAAAAAAAAGATTTAAAATAGAATCTACAAAATTTGGGGCAACTTTGGATTTTCTCCTTTAGCATAGAAGTAGTAGCAATGGGAGAAATAACCCGGGGAAAAATAGATATATAGATAGAATGTAAATTCAGGACACAGAGATGAAAACATCTCTTAGTATTTTATATGGTTCTAATGAAAGACAATTGCTAATAAGAAGTGACTGGTTAAATTGTGTCAATGACCAATCCTATTCTGTATGTTCTGCTGAAGCCAGGCACCCTCTGAGGACAGCTGGAGCTCAGCCAGAATGTCATGACCATGGTCAAGGTCATAGGTCCTCATGTGCCAAGTAACGTGCCAACAGACTTGTTCCTAATCTTTACAAACTCTTTTCTTTTTTTTTTTTGTCCATGGGGAAACAGACTGGAATATACTCAGACACCATTAGTATTTTTAATCCTTATCTCCTTTTGATATAAAAATAAAGCTACCAGTTATTTTTTGTTTCATTATTAAGCCCTTGGTTTTTACAAGGATTTCAGAACTTGGCCTAGATTAGAAACAAAAATAGTAAGAGCTCTCTTTCACAAGAAATAAGATTTAAAGGTATTAGGGGGTATATGCCCTCCTTTTTAGCAATCAGCACGGGGAGGTTTTTTTTTTCTGACCCTGAAAAAATCAACTACAATAGCTCAAAATATGTTTTTATGGTTTATTTTTGTAAATGCTGTTTGTAGTAATATTCCACTAACATACATACACACGAGTCCTTTCACAGCCTTTTTCTGGCTAAAATTTGACTTGCTATGAATAGTTGGTAGGCACCCAGTGCAGGGAGATTAGACTGAATGTTGACACAGGTGTATTTTTGGCTCAGCCAGCGTCCCAGTATATAACTGTGGTCTCTGCATCAGTTTTTCCTTCTACCCTAGTTTTTCTGTTCTACTTAAACAAAAGAGTTTTAAGGCATGACATCTCACTATGTATTTGTAAGTAACCATACCCAACACAGTAATTTGTACTTGAATTTTTATGCTCCATTAACACTGAAATAACAGCAGCCTTTCAATGGTTGCCTCTTCAGAGGAATTGGGCAGTTTTGACATCATGCTTTAATATTAAACTGGGCTTTGTTCAGAGCTGTTGCAGTCAGGAACAAACTATTATGTGTGGGCATGTGAATGCAGGAACAAATGGAAATGGCTGCATCCAGGACTCTGGAAATCATTATCTTCATTCCATCACAGGCTACCACATTGCACGGTTCTTTCCAGAATCAGAGCCTCAGCTTGAAGGGCCATGAGACTCTCCAGATTTTGCAAAAAGCAAAACCTGGCTGTATTTTTTGAGGTTTCAGGTTGTGATTCTACATCCTGAACCAATGCCACTGCTGATTGTTCAGTGGCCTCATCAGTCTCAAACACTGATACTGGCCAGTTCCCTTTCATTCCTTGATGCTGGCAACAATGCTCTGACACAAGGCTAAATCTCTGTCCTCAGTGAGAGTGCTTTTTGGAAAAGGATGAAGTGCCAGACAATATCAGACTAGGCCCATGGCTCAACTACTGTACCACCTGCTCTGGCACTCTGGCATGGAAGTAGTTCTCATCTTGATATCTAAGTTAGAAGAATTAAATGTTCACACCCAGCTTTGTGAAGTTTAACCTGCCTTTCAGAAGAAAAGTGAAATAGTTTTGCATATTTTTAATACTGTTCAGAGAAATTTCCTCTTCACATTCCATGTCTTCTGGGCCTCATTGCCTAGGCACATTTCAATCCATGGTGCATTTTTTATCTTGCAGTTCAACAAGGGCCTTCCTTTTCCTTGCACCGTGAGACACGTTAACTCCTCACAGCCTTTCTTATGAATATACACTATGTTCCCCAGTCTAATTTTAAAAGAAAATAATTATTTCCTCATTAGATGTTTGAATTACCTGAGGCCCATTTATCATGATCTTCTTTCTTAAATATTCTTTAATCCTGCAATATCCTTTTGAAGTACATGACCATATACCACAGCTGAGATCAGGCATTGTCAGTGATTTATGTAACGACATTCCATTACTTCCCATATTACCGTCCACTCCATCTCTAATTCACCCTGCTTGGGTTTGCCAAGCAAAATGGCAATACTGATCATTGCTTTTCTAGCAATTGCCTGCATCTGTTTTGTGTCTCATATAGTCATTATTAAAGGCAGCAAACAAAGCCTAATGAGTTTCAGAAAGCCCAGTTTGGAACGCATAGTACTTTTTTGTGCAAACAGGAAGAGTCGTCTTGTCCACAGACTCAGTTTAGCTGCACTAGACTAGACCATTTGCAAAGTTCAGACAAGCTGCACAAGTGACCTATGAGAACACTTTTTGTGACAAAATTCACTGAATCTAAACCACATAATACTTTTTCTATGCCTTCCCCATTGGTGTCTCTCAGAAAGTATGTCCTTCTTTTTTGTGAACTCAGCGAATTATAGCAAATAAATCATCTTTGCTTCTCTTCCTGCACTCCCATCTTACAGTGTAGCTGATTCTCAAGTAGATAAAGTAATCCCAGCTAGAATTGCTACCAGTGTCTGCTCATTCCTAGATTTTACGACTTTAATGGTCATTCTTTTACCTTACCTGGACATGAGGAAAGCTGTGCAAAGTTGATGAAATGCAGTGAAAACATGTAAGACCAACAGAAAGACTAGTTTACCACTAGGCTGGAAGTGAAAAGACAGTTTCCTGACTTCTGTATTGAAAAAAATTTATATATCTATAGTCCATAAAAGTGGACTATTTAACCTGTTCTTGAACTTCCCAAAAATGTTCCCACACAAAGCATCCATATATGAAGGATTCTAGTTGCTTCATATTTGAATTCCTTAGATTAAGCTTTGGTCTTCTGAGACAACTGGGCACAAGCCCAAGAGCCTGGCATTTTCTCCCTCTTCCCACATCCAGATAAAAAGCAACTGTGACTCCAGTCTTGCCCTGGAGACTCTTAACTCTTCTGCATGCATGAAAAAGTGAGTTCCAAAAAACAAGCTGATAGAAATAAGCTGTTTTGCCAACCGTGCCCAAGAGTTTTGTGCACAGTCAGCTGTGTGGTGTGGGTGCATGCCTGCCTACAGAAACATGAGCTTGAGAGTTGTAGATCTAGCTGGTAAAAAGGAGGAGTTAAACAAGAAAAGCATTTCATACCTCACAGGTTTTTTCGTAATCATAATGAAGTTGACTACTCTGGAGAAACAGAACTATTTGCCTCTTTCTCCTCAATGGTTAAAACTACATTTCTTGGGAGGGACTAATAAAATGAACAATAGAACCCTGGAGCCTGCAGAGCTTGGGTCCAGTTCGTACAAAGAGAAAACAAAAAACAACCCCAAAAAATGCTGTCTTCTTAAATTTTACCACAACAACCTCATGCCTAGAACCACAGGAGGAGGTCCACACATAGCTTGGCCATTAATTACAATTTTTGCATCCTTTTGGCTGTATTTTTTGATGACAAGAGCAACTAGAGAAAATCAGAACAGAGAGTTGGGATCATTCTGAGTAACTTCTTGCTTTTCCTGTCTTGTCTCAGGGGGTGGCAGCCCCTGGACTTATTTCTGCAATTTCCTGAACATTTTCCATGAAGTGCTGACTTGCAGTCTGCAGTCTGTATCACTTAGAGCGATATTCAGCATCACAAACGATCAGATCCCGTAGCAGAATCCAGTCAATCTGGATTTACAACTTGTCAGCAGTAATCCACTGTGAACAAGGTGACAGCGTACCAAAGATCAGCATGGCTGGATGGTTGGCACATGTGTCCCACATTTTTGGGGGCACATGTATGACTGTGTGTTACGTTAATATGCTCTGACTTAGTCTTACGGTAAAGAACGATCAGCCTCCTTCAACAAATTCATTGGGTTGAGTGCTCACCGATTATCTGTAGGAGTGCAAATACAGCTGTTTGTTAGACATGAGACATTCATTTAGCTCCCTGTATTGTCAAATACGTTATTAGCTAATTTATAGCAGGAGAATCTTTACCTCCAGTATGTGTGATGAACCTCATTTGAAGCTATTTTGCACTGATTCTTTCTTGCTCTGGGTAATGGGTATTGATGTATGTGAGCCAGAAAAAACTGTTCGACTTCCATAAGCATACGAGCTTCCAAGAGTGACAATTTAAAAAAGAAATATGCATAAATTAATTTCTGATTTCTTACTAGTAAATGCAATGTATTTCCTGTTGATTAAACAAACACAATGCCTATGAAATCCTACAAAACCATTTTTTCCCCTATCATGTTCCAGAAGATAAATTTACTTTAATACTTAGTGTAAGAAACAGCTCAAAAATGAGACATGACAGTCCTAGAAATCCTAAAGCACCAAATATTAATTTCTCCAAAGGGATTTGATCTCAGTTTCATATTCAGCATTTTTTCTTGCTGGTTTATTTGGAGCATATAAAAGTATTAATTTATTCTTCATTTAATATGGAGAGTGGTGAGTAGCTGGATTTTGAACCAACTTGTCATTGCTGAAAATGTCAGGGCCACTTCTTCAATACTCATTGAAATTCTTTGTTAAACAATGACAGAGATATATTTGATTAAAGGAGTCAAAGAAAAGCACAACTTATGTCAATGAAGCAGCGCATAACATCACCTTCCTGTGAAGACAGAAATTATCACTTTTAAAGAAATCACTCAGGTTTTTCAGGTTTAAATCAAACATGAGTGGGAAGCCATATCTTTCCTTTTCCACCTAGAGGCCACAGGATATAGGAGCATACTCCAGCCTCATAGGTAGGGAAAGATTCAGATCAGATGGTGGGAGGCCAGGAAGAAGCAATGAGAATTGCAAGGAACTCTATAGGATGTAAGGAAACACTGGAAGTCTGCCAGTGGTGGTCAAAAGCAACTGCTAAAGAAAAATAAGCAGGGGGAAAATGGTGAGAGTATGGCTATTTATAAAATAGTGAAAAAACATATTTTCATGTCCCCTGAAGATAAAGGAAAAATTTATTTCAATAAACTTTTCAAACCTAAGAACAACTTAGGTTTAGATTTCAGGGATACAAGTAATAAAACACCAGAATACATTGCCCAGAGAAGCTGTTGAATTTCATGTGTCAGTCAAGATTTTTAAAAATGCATTGGGAAGATGCTTTCATGTATGGATAGTTACTCCCATCAGGAGTGTGGAAGGACGGACCAGATGTTCTGAAACAGGATCCTACGATGAAGTCTATTTCCTGTGCCTCTGTTATAGCTATTTTTTCTGTGGTCTGGGAGTAAATTAACCAGCTTTAGACCTGAAGATGTTGGAAACAAACAAACAAAAATATCTTACTTGTTTTACATTATCCTGCTTCCCTTTTAAGTTTTCTTTTCTGTTTTTCCTTCTGCATCTATTGAAAAGGGAATGTTTTTTGTCTCACTGCTAGACTAACCTTCTGTAATCTTTCTTCCACATCCATGCAAAGCTACTCACTTTTTCTTGTGTATATCCAGCATACATCCCTGCAAAGTTATACTGAGCCCTTGCTTCATTACACATTGGAATCACCCAGTTTTCAATGACAGAAATAATCCTGTTCATGCAGAAAATATCCAAATTTGTTCCCAGCTTCTGATACTGAAGTTAGCAGAATGAAAGTTTTTATTATATGCAGCCTTGCTCACCATGAACTTGGCAGTTAAAGAGGATTCGTAGTCACTGAACTGCTGTGAGTTTTTTTGAAGAACCAGGCCTATACAAAAGCTTGAAGTTACTTGCTGTTCTTCCAAAAGACCCCAGAAGTTACACATTTTATTAGCAGTAGGACTACTTAATTGTACTGGGAAAAGATTATTTATCTTTTTTTTTTTTTTTTTTTTACTTTGGGTGACAGTTCTCATAGAATACTAAATAATGCCAGCAGGATTTAAAATTGAATTCAGAATTATTTTAATTACCTTAAATATTTTACTTTTTTTTTCAAACTAAATGCATAAATAGGATCTGCTCAAACATGCCTAGCAGGAGGCATTTAAATGCCTCATGCAGATAGGCTGTTCTCTGCTTCCTTGTTTGGTTTGGTTTTCCCTTTCTTGTTTAAAAAAATCTAGTAGTGAATGAATGAAACATAATTATGCAAATATGCTAAATCCAGTTGACAGGCAGGATGCAGGCAATGCTAAAGCAAAACTGGTAAGCTGAGGGCAACATCTACATTTCATTATTTATTGGGGGCCAGATATGAAAAGGCATTTGAGCACCCAGAGAGACAGCCAGTCAGTAATATCTACAAAAATACCTCAGCAAATGAGGTGCATTATTCCTCTGCAGTTTCACTAGTGGCAATATGGGGAAATTAGTGGGGGAAATTAGTAAGCAGTGGACCTCCAAATTAATCTACTTTATGAGTCAGCAATCTTATGTATTTCTCGGAATGCAAATCCCAAGTGCAAAACAAGTGTCATGCATACATCTACACTCTCGTTTTTTAAAATTACTGTATGCTATATGTAAGAAAAGAACATTTTGTGCAGTATATAGAAACTCTGCTAGTGACAGTTTTACCAGTTCATATTGAAATGCTGTAGGAAATTACAGATCATGAGCTATAATTTCAGTGGTAAAGCCAAAAATTATTTCCAAGTCTCTGCAAAGGTGTGTCATAAATTTGGTCAAAGAGAACATGACAAAGAACTTACATAGTTAGCATTTTTCTCCTGTAAGGAACTGAAGAAAAAGAAAAAAAAAATATAAAAAGCAGTGGCACTATTGTTTCTATGTGCAATTTATGAAATACATTGCATCTGACACAGCTACTTATGGATGCTGACCTTTGTAAAGGAATAAGGATACAAACCCTCATACATTGAGGTAGATTGGCTGTTGTGAACAAATTAATTGAGTGGAGGATTCCAAACAAACTAAACTCTAAAATTTGTCAGTTTTAGCAGTTTGTATTGGGTCCAATCTATTGAATATTCACATTACTGACTTGGATAATGAATTATGGAGAACACATAAAACTGGCAGATGGCATCTTTCTAGGAGGGATTCCAAGCACTTGGGAGGACAAGATTAGTACTCACAGCAATCCTAAAAAGGTTACTGAAATACTCCAAAATCAACAATATGAATTTCTATGGAATGCTATGCCTGGGAAGGAAGAAAACTAACAGAAAATGTGAAATGTCTGGACAGAAAAATATCTGGCAGCAATGATCAATTAAAACATCTTAATATGTTTGAACATTATATTAAGTAAAAAGACTAGTGTCATTCTGGAGTGTGCTAGGGGGCATGCCCTAAGTTAGAGGTCTTTATTTTGGCTTGTGCAGCAGTAACAGGACTTCAGCTAAAATATGTGGTCAGGTTTTGAGCATGACAATTTAAGAAAAGATGCAGTCTAACTAGGAGTACAGGCCAAGACCATAAACACTGCTAAGATGTTTGAAAGTGTGACAGTATATTGAAATAAATGGGTTTGTTTAGTTTCAAAATGAGTGAGGAGCAATTTAGTAATCACCTCATACGTAAAAAAAGATTCTATAATGAACACAGTCATCAGTTACTCTCCATGTTCACACAATGCAAAAAAAAGAAATCCCAGCCTTAATTTTTCAAAAGGGAGAAAAAGGTTAGATTAGATTAAATTAGACATTAAAAAAACCCTTTCCATCTGCAATGGTTTTTAAGGACTGAAAGAGGCTGCTTAGGGAGCTTCTTTACTTCATAATTGACAACCTCTGTGAACAGATTAGACAAAAATTAGATGGTCTGAAAATATTTGACAAATTCTCAAAGAAAGAGCTAAGTTTTAAAGATAATTTTCATTCCTGCATTTCCATGATGCTACTGCTGAAGCCCTTAGCAAATAATATTCTTAAATTACCTGAAATCCATATTTACTCTTTAAAGTAACTCACATTTATAGAAAAGATTCAATGCATTCAGAAATTCATATTGATCAGGTCAATTGCAGATAGTCCCTTTGGGATCTACATTCCACTGTGGAAGGCTTCATTAAAACAAACAAACAAAATCTGGATAAACTCTTTTTATATGTCTCAGAAAATGCAGGGAGAGTTTATATCCCTTTGAAATAAAAGGCATGATTTGTATCGGTTACAAGAGGGATTACTGTTTTTAAGATTTGGATCTTTTATATTTCTTTGTGGAGAAGTGCTCTTGGGTTAATCAGCAGATTTGCAAAAATTGCAAGTTAAAATTAGTAGGACTGGCTACCTATTAAGCTCATAAAACATGGTGTGTACATCAATTGTATGTTTATTTTAAATATTATGATACACAGATGTAATGCTATAATTTTTTTTTTTGTTTTTTTTTTGGAATGAGGAATTTTCAGAGGTATTTCTAAGGGTACTTTGTACAACCTTGTCACTGAAGTGTTATATCCTCTTAAATTCATGCAGTGGAATAACATTTTTAGCTAATCTTGAAATTTGCACTATTTGTAATTTCCACTGCAAAAATCCTGCTAAGTACCTTTATCTGAATCTTAAGTCATGACAGACAGATTGCAAAGATTAACATGTCTGTAACCTACATGCAAGTCATTTGATTTGAAAACAGTAGGACTTGCAGAAGGAAATTTTTCCCAGTACTTAACTAGACATTAGTAAGTAACATTGTAAATGTTACAATTATACACATTTCAAAGGGAGTCAAATAGCCTTTCCCTTTAACCCTCTGCCAAGTTTAATTCTAATTACAGAGTGGCTGTTCTTCAGACACTGAAGTGATCTGCCACATAGATACCAATATGTAGTTAGCAACAACAGCACCATGCAGATCCATGGAAAAAATACAGCAGCCTGCTTAAAATTAAGTTTTATGTTTATGACTTTCTAAGATCAAGAGCTGCCTCTTCCCTCCTGTCTCACTCTCTTTCCCTTTTCATACCTGCTGCATTCAGATCACTTTAACAATAATGATGTTCTCATTGTGAGCATGTGCTTGAGACCTTATAGACTAATGATTGGCTTTACCCCACTGAACATGAAGGTGTCAGTAGGTATTAATAATACTGTGAAAGAGATAACAGTATTTCCATAAATTGACCTTCTTGATGATGACTTCACCCCATTTTCTTCAGTTCAGTTTAATGACTTGAAGAGTGTTTCGTGATGAAACCATTCCCAAGCATAAATTATTCACTACAGGAAAAAAGTAGTAGTTCCATTTTGCAATTTTCCATCAGTGGCTGTACCTCTATAGGTGAATTGTCTGCAGAGGTGGAACAATTCTTCTGACCCTCGTAAACTTATTCGCACCTTTTTTTAAAACAAGATAGCAATAAAAAACTGAATAAGTAGAAAAAGCATTTTCTTCAAAATAAATGTTGACTCATCCATTTGTGCTCTTAAAAATATGTCTGTATATACATATACATATACATATACATATACATATACATATACATATACATACACATACACATATACCATGTAGAGGGAAAAAATATCTTTGAAAATATTTACTCTAGGTTATTAACAAGGAACTTCATTTAAAAGATACAAATAGGAAAGATCAAAGAGCTGGACTAGAACCAACATGACCATAAATATTTTAAATGCTTGACATTACATACCAGACACAAATAAGCAGAGAAGCAAATTACTGCTAGTATTTCTAAAGATAAAAATATTTACCATCTGCATGTTAATATTTGCATATTCAGTACTAGCTTTTTAGCTACGTTTCTGAAATGATGATTTTCCAATTATCTCTCCATTGCTTATTACAGCACACTGCCACATTCACCTGGAATTCAATGCAGAGAAAAAAATCTCTGCCTTTTTGCAGCGAGAGTTTTTCCAGGTGGGGTGTACAGTATCTGTTGTCCTTCCCTGGTGCTCTTCCTTATCTGTTTCCTTGACATTTTGCATCTGCTGGAGGTGGTGGGGTGGAGGCAGCCTGCTGCTGGACCGCAGTGTCTGCTGCTGTCTGAGAGAAATGTGCTCAGAGGTGAGTCGTAAATACTCAGACAGATCATAAGAATGGGCACCGTACAGGGAAGCCTGTTTGGAGCTCCAGAATGCCTGCTTGCTGATTTATATTTTTTTTTAGATATACATTGCAGCCCCAATAGACTGAAAGTGTGAACTTTTGGGGAACAAGGTCTGTTTAAGCTTATACACTGTCATCAATGGAAACTACTCTTGAATTTATGCTGTGCAGAAAGTCAGAGAGCAGAGATTTCGTTCCATCAGCACAATTTGGTCATATGATAATATGCCTGTAGAGGATGGAAATTCTGCAGAGATTTTTGTAAATTACTTTCCCACTTAGACACATTAAAACACCAAAATATTTCCTCTCCTTCTACGATATATCCTTCCAAAGATATCCCTTTCCCTGATGCTATTGGGACAATCATTTTTAAGCCACAAGTCAGAAGGTAGTGTATGAGGAAATAAAAGGAAAGCTGTTGTATATATGCATCATAATCTTCTGATACTCAAGGGAATATAATCTTATATTAGGAACTACCTGGCTGTTCCAAGAGGTCCCAAATTATGAAGATCTAAATCAAACCTGGTAGACCATCGTATTTTAGCAATTTGATGGATTTTCTCTTGCCTTCTACCCTTATTACCGTGTAACCGCACAGAAGTTGTAATTCCCGAAAAGTCCCGGAATGGTAAATGCAGTTCAGATCTGGGCACTTGCTGGTTTCTCCGCTTTGAAAGGTAATTGAATGGGAACAAGTACAAGTGCAATTGAATATGTAGGCTAGAGGCACTAAGTTGCAGCCTCAAAGAGGTCATGCAGAAATGAATTTTTAAAAAGGACTATAAAATTGCATCTAAGATAGATGGGGTGCAAAAGCAATATTTAAATGAAATTGTTATGGATATAAGTCACTTGCCAGGCATTCTAACTATTTCCAACATAAAATATGTTTTCACTTCATATATAAAACATTGTTATTATTCACATCCTGTGTCATGTTAACATATTAAAACTTAAATGTTTAATGCATATATTAAAATTTTGTGTCATCATTAACACCGCTGATGAATACCCTTTAACAAAAATAATGGAAAAGATGTGTCAAGGCAGATAATTTTTACAATTAGAATAAAAATATGTAACTTAAAGTGTGATAAGATAGAACCGCTTAATTCAAAGTTTCACAATCCCCTCTCTTTGCTCATGGGAATCCAACTGCCATTTGTTTTCCTATTAAATGACATTTCAAATACTTTATTATAAATATAAATCTCATCTCCTTTTGAGAAGGCAAATGACAAACTAAATTTGAGATCTGACTTGCATTTCTATGCTCGACCCAGGACTAAATAGATGAGCAGATGCTATATAGATTGTATTTGATGGATAAACAAAGAGAGGCACTAGGTTATGGAAAACATGTCACTTGGAACTGACGTCTGCCCTCATAATTTGTGAGTGTCTTACCCTGCCGTGTCACCTCTGCAGACATCAGTTCTCCATCCTGGTTCACAACATCCAGGGGAAGACATTTACTCTTTTTAAAAGTCAAGCTGTCTCCTGTAAAATGCATACCCTTCCCTAATGGGGGATATTCTCTTCCGTGTGGTCAGGTAGCCAGGCAGAAATTCCCTCAGTACTGGGGATGAGGAGTGCAGAGCAGCAGGCAGTTTCAGGGGAGCAGGAGAGGATTGGTAGGGAGATGGGTTCAGAGGAAACGTGTTCAGGCTGCCCTTGCCCATGGTATGGGTGAGAGTACTCCAGCCAGCAAGGTGCCACCAGCATGGTCCCAGCTTCATGGTCACTGGGTGTGTTTAAATGCAGCCTTCCAGAGCATTTTTTCTCCATCAGCAATGATTTCCTTCCCTGACATGCAAGAGGTGTTGGTGCTGGCAATCCATCAACACTTCTCCAGTAGATCCACACAGAGCAAATGCACTCGCGGGTGCCGCCAAGGCAAAACCTCTGTTTGACCAGCAGGGTGATGCAGCTGGGCTAGATATATAATATAGAGACATGTCTAGGTTTGTCTGTACCAAATCTAGAGATACCCTTGGACTCCACTGAGTTTACCTGAATTAATGAAACAAGGGTTCACTAATTAAGTGGAGAAAGGAAATCAATTATCTTAATAAAATTGCAGGAAACTACAAGGTTTTCCACTAAAGTGGAAATTCCTAACATTTACATCACATCATTTCTTGCTCTTACAGTTTTATTACCATTTTTATAAAGATCAAGTGCTTGGGTATTTTTTTTCCTAAAAACACATTCTTACAATCAAGTGGTTATAGGATTATCTCGACTTTCATTTAAATATTGTGCTCTTATTGAGCATACAGCTGTAGAAAAAAAAATAAAGGATTTGACTCTTCAGGGTCCATAACCAAAAAGACAAGCAAATAAAACTTCAAGCTCTTTTTTTTCCCCTTTGGTAAACTTCTGGGTTGTAATTGACTTAATTATTCAGTGACCTGACTCAAAATTTCTGAAAGCTGGACATTGGCAATATCAATGTTCTTGTTCTACAAGACGTATCATCAGCACATGTTCGGAATGACCTCCATAATGCATTCATGAGTTACACATTCAACCCAAATATATACTGAAAAAATTCTTTACCATGTCATTCATTTTTTATTTGGGTGATGTGTATTTATAATGTGTAATGAAGAAACACAAGCTGCAATCATACTGTAGTATGCTTTTGATTTTCACCTGTTATTGTGGGTGAGAAAATTAATTTATCCTGATTATTAGCCAAATTAATTGTAATGGGGAAGAGAGTGTCCCACTAGAACACCAAGAATAAACTTAATTTTGCTCTTTTTTTTTTTGTGATGCAAATCAGTAAATGAGTTTAGATTTTTGCTTTCTACCTATTATTTCTCTGTCTTCCACTGGCGCAAAATTATTTAGGAATAGCTGTTTAATTTTTTTTTTCAGATAGACAGATTAACCACATTTATTTTCAGAGAGAAAGAGGAAGAGGGCTTTGTAGAGCTTTAAAAATGCCTGTGCATAACTCTCACTTTTAAAAGCCTATCACTTGTTATATTTTAATCTTTCCTCTGTCACTTAAAGACCTTTTTCAGTTGAAATTTTTTTAGAAAATTAAAGTCTTTGAATTGTTTTTTTTTCATTTTAGGTTTTAGGAGCATCAGAAATATTAAATTTGTCCTTTTGTAGTTTGGCTCAAAAAATAGGTTTTTAAAGTCAGCTGGTGTGATGCTGATATTCATGATGCCTTAAAAAAATCTAAATGAACAATTAATCACTAAAAATGTTAGTCAATCTAAATTAAAATTAAAAAAAAAAAAAAACAAACTGAAAAAACCCCAGCATTTTTCTAATGATCAGATACTGAAAGAAGTTTTGAAAGAAGGTTGTTTCTGAAAGAATTCCGTGACATAGAAAATGATCCACCACTAGGCAAGAAAAGAGGAATATTCAGTTCTAATAACTAATGATAAAAATGCCAGGAAATTTTTAAAACACCCTGATATGTAGCAGAACACAACAGATTCAGGTGAATCTGATAAATGCAAGGAATAAGAATTATAATAATTGTAATTTATTAACTGTTTAAAATGTCATTTTCTGACACTGAAATCATTAAAGGAAAATAAAAAAAGGGCTACTTTCTATAAAAAAATTCTACGTCTTGAATTACCTGTTTTCAATCAGTTAGGCATAAATAAGTAGCCTTAAAAAAGAAAATGTTCAGAAAACATATCCTTAACTTTTCAAATACAAGGATTTCAACTACAACAAATTACCTGAAATTAAGTTAAATTGAAATTGTCTTTTACCCTATAATGTGTCTAAGAAGACTCATCTGAAATATCATGTAAATGTTAAAATACGGGAAAAATAATACCTGAGTAGTTATGGCAGACCTAATAGTGTTCCTATAAAAACAAATGCAGAAAATTTGACTATAACTTTCATATATTTTGAAAATGAAAAGCTTTAATTAAAGTGCTGAATTAAAAAAAAAAAGACAAACCCAAAAACATGACAGAGCTTATAATCATGATATCCTCATCATGAAATTGGGGGGAACATATTAGGAAAAAAGTTAACTATTACACAATTTCCCATACTCATGCCTATTTAGGAAAAAAAACAACACTGTCATTTGAAATATTGTAGGTGTACATCATGGATTACTGAATAAAAATGCATATGCATGAAGGTGTAGTGGAATTTCAACTTCGTGATGTTTTGTCCTGAGATGTTAATAAGATAGTTTTAAAAAGAATTTGGGCAACATTTGACTATAAATATTTTTCTGGAGCATTTATATTGTGCAGCAAATAATATTCTAAAAGGCTTTTCAAAGGATTGTAATGGAGATACAATCAACATATGTTATTGAATTTGGTTATGCATTCCCTTATAGATTATCTTGGAAAATCCCAGCGCACATGATAGTACAAATCAAAACGGCTGCTGTTTTATCCATCACACTACAAACAGAGACCTACTGCAGTCAGTGCTGACTAGCAGAGTTGTCAGATTAACACACTGGGCAATTGAGCGAGGGAGGTGATTTCCTCTTCTCAGCATGCAACTTGATAGTGTTTCACAAATCACTGCTCTGTGTCTGTTTTCTGCTTTTGAATCTAAAACTGGCCTTCTGTATCCTTCTGTATATATCTTAATGGAACCGGATACACAGAAATCATCCCTTTACAAACCTCAGCTTCTTAAGTACAGCTGTGTATACCTGGCCTGATGACAGCAGCTCTGAGCACCTGGCAGCTCCCACTGATGCCATGCAGCAGCTGAATTATCGACACAGCTTTGGAGTCAGCTGAGGTACCAACATGGGCACAACACAGGCAATTTGGGCCATGCTCTGGTGATGACACCACCAGCACAAAATGTCCTGGATTACTTGAAATAAGACTTAAGCACTCTTACTTTCTAAACCAGGACAGTTGCACACAGACAGGGCACTGGAAATTATCTATGCCTCTCCAAATCTCCTGAATCATGCCTAGGAATTGCTTGGGGTGGTATTGGCTGGTGGTGCTAGCAAGTCCAAAGCAATGGAAGAGCCTAAACTAACCATTCAATAGCACAGAGGGTCAGCATCCAATCCTAAGGAATATTTCCTGGCAGGTTTCAGTACAGCAGCATGAGTCAGGCTGCAGAAACCACATTACTTTCCCATCAGTAATGTCTTAGAGACAACTCTTTTCTTCAGAAGCCATGGGAAAGTAAAACCAGAGAAAAGAATTCAGATAAGATGAAAAACTGTGTTTCAGTGTTTAATGGTAAAAGACACTCAGAGCATCATGAATATTTTTTCCAGACACAGTATATTTCACTCATACTTTAGATACACCAGTGTTTCTGTGGCAAATCCCAAACCAAACTTCATGGTTTAGTCTCGGAATAAATTAATGTTTAATTAAAAGCTGCCACTTATAGACAAGTTTGGGTTTATTTCTATATGAATATTTAGTCAGTTAATGTGCTGGAAATTAGCGTTTAGTGATGGAAGGCTAACACATAGTTCTAAATGCCATCAAAATGGAAAGTAAAGGAGAGAAACTCACACAGCAGTGTTTCTGATGAAATGAAAAACATGATGCGTAGTGCTTTCAACTAGCCACCAGGTATCAAAGCCAACAGGCTGAGTTGCTCTAAATACACATGAACAGGGATGGGGAAAGAGCCTTTTCACACTCCTGAATCTTTCTTTACCAGACTTCTCACATAGGCTTGGTGTGACTGTTGTTTTGAAAGGCTGAGGTCAAATATTCTGTTTCAGAGTTCAGGTTTATTTCCCCCTTTCCTGAAGAGCAGCCACTGTCTGTTATGTCCTGCGGGGCACGTGTCAAGCCCATCTCAGTGGGGCTGGCTCTCCTCTCTAGAAGGTTTTCCCAGGGAAAGGTAGGCTGACCACCCTCGTGATGGTAGCTGCCACTTCCACCGCTTGCAGTGAGGAAATTCAGCTTGACTCAGGGAAGGCGGCCCCCTCCTGATTTCCACAGACAGGGTTTGCAGTAGTAAGCAATAAATGAATGGGGGAAGCAGAAGGCATTCTGGAGCGCCAAGGGGAACGCACTTTGAGAGTGGTTGAAAAGGGTTGAAGGGATGGGTCTGAAGGGACTGTGAGAAAAGGGTGCATGAACATGAAACATGGGGGGAAGGGTGTCAGAAAACAGCACCATGTAAGTGTAGGATAAAAGAGAGTGTAGGGTCTCTGGGCAGAATACAGAATGCAATCTGTACATAGAAAATTACTGCAGTGCTAAGCCTCTAAAAATAATTGCACTGCAAAACCTCTGATGAACATGAGGTACTAATGTAAAATAATTGCTAATGTGCACATATGTATGTATGCATGCTTGTAAAATATACTTATCATTGCAATATCAGTAGGTAGTACATGTACAGTATTAAATATAAATCTATTTATATATATATATATATACTTTGTTATTTTCAGGGTTTCAGCAGTACAGGGTGTTTCAGCTCAGTAGAGCTGATACACACTTCCTCCATTGCACACTGAACAAGCAGAAGAGAAACTTCACTCTTTTAAAGAGTCAGAACACAAAAACAATTTTTTAAAAATGGAGTAGCACTAAGATTAAGAAAGTATGTCTGTCTCTAAAACAGAGGTAATTTGAAAGCAGTCCTGAGGAACTTGCAGATTAGCAAGAAAATAAGACACCAGTAGCTTAAAAAATTTACCCAGTCTGGGGTCCAGACAGCTGTTTCACCCTTCAGTACACCCTTCTTCACATGCAGGAGTGTGAGTTACCAAGACATCTCAAAATGTATAATGCAGTGCAGTGTCGTAGCCATTTCCTTGTGCTCAAAAGCATTTTATTCAGCTGTTTTCTACGTGTGTACAGGGATATAACCACATACAACATACAAACACATATGATAGCTAGCTTAATTCCTGCTGAGCTTAAATACACACAAATTTACAAGACATTTATTGAGGAAGCTACTGCCTTTTAATCTCCTTCTGCATTTTAATAAAATCAGCCTTTCTGAAGAAGCTAATTATGTAGAGCCTCTCTGTATCTCATAAATCTCACCCATCTTACTCCAATAAAAAATTGGAATACGATTTGCTTTTAGATTGCTCTGACCAGGAAGACCTGAAGAATGTCCCCCCACCCAACATAATTTCAATTCATCTTTATTTTACTTTGCTAGAAAGTGCATCTTTGTAACTCGTAGTGCTGGGTGAAGTGCCCTGCTGTGACATGAGACGTCAGGTTCTGTCAGTCACATCAACTGATGTGATGTGACGGAGCCTAATGTGATGGGACCAATGCCCTGCTGAATGTCTACTGTGTCACTGCAGTATTCAGGGGCTGGTTTCTCTGAGAAGAAATGCAGTGAAGGAAGCCAGGCTTCCCACAGATGATGAAGCTAAATGATTTTGTAAATGAAAATGCAATAAGGTGTTTTTTGCTGCATAGGGAGGCACCAGTAGCATATTTGGTATATTTTTTTTTTTTTCTATTTGTTTGCAATGGCAAGCGAATGATATCCAGTCATGATTTTTTGCATGGGTTTTCTGTCCATCCTGTAAAACTCTGACTAGGGTCTATCTGAGGGCGGGACCGGAGTGCCGCCTCTTGGAGTGCTGCTCTACTTGGGACAAATTCTTTTTCTGGAAGACCCATCCACTACTTCCTTATGGTTGCCACAGTGCAAATCTGAAGGTCTCTTCCTGCAGCCCCTCCATCTCAGACAATAGCCACTGCTTTTGCTAGCAGCTTTTTTCACACTAATTCTACCCTATGCCCCTGATCCTCAGCAACAAAACATCTTGAAGCAGCTTGTCCTAGTGGCAGTTCCACTCAGAATGCAAACTAGTCTTTGAAAAAGCATCATAAAGTTTACTCAGGTCTTAAAAATGTTTTCAGAATACTTCTAAGGAAATAAACCCAGTAATCACTCATTAAGACATCACACTTAGCAGAAATGTTGACTTTTAAGGATATGGCTTGCTCTACTCTTTTGGCAGTGACAACCTTCAGATCTCTATACCTTGTTCTTGTTAATATGAGACACAGTCCTTCCACAGGAGACAGCCACAAGAGCTGGTGAAGCCCCTAAAAGAAGGCAAGTCAGTCCACATCATCTGCCAGTAATACAGCTCCCAGTGAAACCAGATGGGTATTGAGAGTAAATTCTCTCTTTACCAAGTCAGCTCCAGGTGAGAGTTCTAGCAAGAATTTTTTATATCTTTTGGCTAAGTGCTCCACTCTGTGAAATGCTGACCATCCCAACACTGCATTATCACTAGTTTCACCACAGTGATCTTAAACAATTGCTCTGGCACTAAGAAGCTTTTTCTTTTTAAGATAAAGCAAATTTTACAACAATTTTTCAAAATGGGTTTGCATGGGTCACCTTGATCACAGAGAAATTGCTGATTAGCTTTGCACTCCTAACCCCCTCAGTTTCTGTACATATTGGTTACAGTAGAAATGTATCCCTGTTTATTATTCTCACTATGGAGTAGTCCAATAAATAGCATGCAGCAGTGTTGCAGGAACAGTGAAAGCCCTTTGGGTTACATATAGAAATGGATGAAACATCCTGTGTCAGAATCCACAGAAATGTGCAAGTAAGATGGTATATATCTCCTGGCATAATTTCTTAGGAACATATCAGCCATGTTGCTATTATACAAAAACTTATTTTTAAAAAGCCTAACAAATAAACCACCAACTCAATCAAACTTATTAATTTTTATGTAGCTAAATACTCAATTTATGCTCCCATAAACTGAAGAGTCCATTTAAGAGTCTTGCATATTGTATGTTCCATCACTGGAACTTCTTTGTTTTTATTTTACATTGGAAATTACTGGCTTAGAGAAAGGCGGACAAAACACACCAAAAGGGAAAAATAAGCCAAAAACCTTGATTTTAAGGAAAGCATCATTTGGATTATTTGTTGCTAATACAAAATGTGTTATCTTGGTAGAAAACAGAAAAAGAGCTGGGTGGAGGAGCACAGAGAGAAGACAGAGAGCAAACCTAAGAACTGGAACTTACAAGGGACTTGAAAAGTATTATTTCAATGCCCAGAATCCACAAAGCCAAGGCCCACATACAAAAAACAGATGAAGCTGTGTGTCTCAACAGTCCCAACACTGAGATTAGTGGCAGAGGTTTTATCAAAATGAACTCATACCAAATGCTGCTGCAGGGAGCTCATGAACACTTCCTCCACTGCCATACAAAGCTGCCAACCCACAGCATTGAGTCAAACAGGTTTTTAAAAGTCTTACTTTAAGCCAAGATATGGTTTCTTGTACTTAGAACTATAAATCAGTCTCTTGAATGTAGATGACTGTCTCATTCCTCACGATGGGAAGATGAGCTGGCAGAAATAACATTCCTCCTGGGAAGTAAGTTGAAACACTTTCAAACAGAGTGCATGGCTCAGGTTTCCCAGTCATGTGCAAGAACTCCAACCTACTAATCAAATCCCATTTTCCAAAAGGCAGACTTTCCTTTTTGACTGCACCACACCCCTTCCCCCTCAGGCCTTCACGCCGTGTCTCTGACTGACAGTGGCTGTGCACTGGGGTAATGACAGTGCTTCTGGGGCACTCCTACCTCCCCAGGCCCATCACATCTGAGGTTCAGATTTAGGAATAGTACGGCTGCAAAGCCCTACAGGGCTTTGGCTCCGCAGTGCTCTGTCCAACTAAGATAAGGGCAACCCTGCATGCATGTGGTAACATCGCTTCAAGGCTATAAATAAGCTTTGTGGTGTAAACAGAGGTTCCTGGATAGGCTCTCCTACCCTTAATAGTTAGGCAATGTAATTGTTATTTATTTTTTAATCGTTCCCTTTGATTTAATTGCCTATATGCTGCCTAGGGTGCATTTTAATTACCAGACTACTACTTTGGATCCTGCCTAAGTACTTCCACATAAAAGTGAGTCTTGAAATCCAGGAAAAGGTGAGCTCCTCATTGCTGAACAGTGGCCCTCAGTTCAAAATCCAGGATTTAGAAGGTGCAGGTGAAATTCTCTCATTCATGGCATTCATGGTTGATGGAAGGAAAGTTAAGAGGGTGACATCTACCTATTTTCTCCTTACCCATCAACGTCCACAAATGGATATGGTGGCCATGTTCCAGCACGTGGTGCAATCACTGTGTACTTGTCCCACCTGCATTTCTATAACAGCTGCTGGAGAGATCAAAGTTTGCAGGCAGGAATTTCCAGGAACCAGCCGCTGGCTGCCAGCACTGCTCCTCTGGGATTTGGGACTGGTAGATGCTGACATCACAGCTGTATTCTCTAGTGCTCCAGCTGTGAATGAAGATATGGCAATCCTGTATGAAGAAATTATGTCAGAGCATCATCAGTCTGACTCCAGAAGTGAAGGAAATACTTCTGTTGTGGACATGGTCTCTGACAGGGTGCAATGAAATCATTGCCATCTGCGATGGCTGAAAAAGCTTTGGGAGTTGTCCAGGAGGAGGGTCACTGGAGGGAATGCCTGTGCCTTGGCAAGGAGATGACTTAAATGATCTAATAGGCATTCTCCACCTCCAGTATTTATATCTCCATATAGATACAGAGGTAGAGAAAGACACATCAGTTAATGGATTGGGATGCTACTTAATTTTCATTATGTGTCTCTTCAGATGGAAAATGAGACCTCTTAACCTTCTAGCAAGCACCCTGCTAGAATCTGCTTTGTGGATTCTGTAAAACTGAGGCTGTTGAAACACTTAAGGATGCTTATTCACCCTTTGTGAGAGTAGTTGTTAAATGGTGCTGTTATATCTAATATTTAGGCACTTGGATTCTGCTTGTGCAGAGACAGAAGCATCTCCAATGGGATAGGCAGTACCGCAGAGAGCAGTAAAGATACTTCTGTCAGGGTATCTTTGCTAATCCTTGTTCAGAGCAGGATAGCAGTTATAAACATAGACTTTGGGCTGTAAATATAAATGTTAAAGGGCCAGTTACATTTGCAAGGGAAAAAACGATTCTGTAGCTTGATTAGTCTTAAGGCCATCTCAGATCAGATAAAATAATTTTTTTCTTTCCATGATTATTTCTAAGACACTTGACTCTTCATTACACACAGGTTTTGCTATGATATCCATTTATTTTGTGTAGCTTTTCCCTGCCTCTTTCTGTTTGCAGGTCCTCCTTTAGTTTCAATCTTGAAGAAATATAATGCAATAATAGAATAAAACTTTATTTCATCTTTCTGTGTGCATATAGGCCCCAAATGCTTGGAGTAGCCGCAGAAAATATTATTTTGTCTGGGACTTTTAATGGGCACAAGAAAAAGTGACAGCAATTGTATTTGAAGTGTGGACATTGTCCATAAAATACTTACATGTCCTGGCTTTTCCTTCTGGGGAAAAGAAATGCCATTATAAAAGTAGTTTCCATGGGGTGAGATTTTCAGAAGTGCCAAGCATACACAATTGGGACCAGATTTCTAGAAGGCTTTAGCTCTGGCATAGAAATAAGTAGCCAGATGTCCAAAGAGCTCTAAACACTAGATTGTGAGCATTTATAAAAATCTGGCCTGTATTTAAGAGCATAAATGGGAGCTGAGCTATTTGGAAAAATCTCACCTCCATGCTGGGTGTTGAGCTGGCTTGAAAAAAAGTCTTGGTCTGAGGCTGTTTTGGTGGGGGGATTGTTTTCTGTTGTGGGATTTGTTTGGTCTGGTTCTGTTTAAAGATTTTTTCTGTTGTTTTTAAAAGAGAACTGGTCTTGCGTGTCATTAAGTTGTTTACTCGTTTTGTGGACTTTTTCTCTTCCAAGCTCATACAGCAGTTCGTCCATCCAAACAGTCCAGTTGCCTGGACTGTAAGCAATATTGATGTCCTTAAAACTACACATGTCCTTTGTTGGGCTGGAGATTGAATTCATTTTTTAAAATACTTCCCTGTTTAACTGGGAAATGTACGCCGTCTTTACCAACAGGCCACATGAGTGGAGGAGGTGTGACTGTAAAGCAGAGCTTATCTCAAGTGTCTGTGGCTGTATAACTCTAACTTATTGTCTTCACAGTAAGCTCTAAATAATGCAGTTGAGCCACAAATAAATATGAGAAAGTTTTTTTAAGTGAAGTATTGACAACTTTTCTTCTGGAGCTGTGCAGCAAGAGCCAAGTAGGCTAGAAATGTGCTGGAGCAAGTCCAGAGAAAGAGAAAGGCAATGGAGCTGGTGAAGGGTCTAGAGAGTAAGTCCTACAAGGAGAAGCTGAGGGAGATGGGGGTATTTAGTCTGGAGAAAATGAGACTAAGAAATATCCTTTTTACTCTCTACAGCTATCTGAAAGGAGGCTATAGCCAGGTGGGGTCAGTCTCTTCTCCCAGGTAAGAAGTGACAGGTCAAGAGGAAATGGTTACAAGCTGTGTCTGGAGAAGTCCAAGCTGGACATCAGGAAGAACTTTTTCTCTGAAGGGGTGGTTAAGCATTGGAACGGACTGCCCAGGGAGTTGATGGACTGGAGAGGTTCAAGAAATAGCTGAATGTGGTACTCAGTGATGTGGTCTGGTTTACATGGTGGTGTTCGGTCAAAGGTTGAACTTGACAATCTTGGAGGCCTTTTCCAACCTTGATGATATTGTGATTCTGTGAAAATGGACCTATACCAAAAGAAACGGGATACTTGTACCCCCAAAAAATCCACCATATTACTCAGGCTGAAAAGTCTTTTCAGAGAGTTGTTCTAAAGAGCAGTAAAAATGGGCACTCTCCAGGTCCATCTGAAGCCCAAGTGTTGGTTAGAGCATTGAAGGGTAAGGTAATATATCTTCTATTTCTTTTACAGGAATATATATCTACTTTAGGTATCCATTCAGCTTTGGAGAATAATTTAGTCATACTTGTAAATGGCATTCCAACAAAAAAGGTCATCAAATTTGACAGCATTGGATTGACTTATGGAAAACTAAGGCTGATTTTCTGGGGTAAAAATGTTAACCCTTTTCCAGCAGCTACTGATGCCAGGAATCTCATACAGATTTCCATGAAGGTAGGAGGAGATAAGAACACAGAACTGCCTACACAATAAGCAGTTCTTTCAGAATATTCCAGCAAAGCTTACTTTGAATATTGTATCCCTTATATAAGCCTATCTTACTGGATATTGGAAAGGCATGGACAACATCTCTTGTACAGGATTGAATGGATTGCAGGTTAGATGATCTCAAGGTTGGCTGATGGATGAGATAAACACCTCTCATCACTATGTTGGATCAATCCTTCTTAAGTGCTAGATTTATGGCTGCTTCTCCCATCCATTTTCAGATTCTGTCATTGTTTCTGCTTTGGCTCAGGGCCAAATTAAGTTGTTCTACTATAAGTCGATGTTTAGAGCCCCAGGTCCTGGAGTAGAAAGTGATTTCACAACCTCTGCTCTCAATTAAAAGAAAATACATTTTTTGTGAATCAGTGTTTGCCAGTGTACAGCACATACTGCCTTCTCATGCCCACTCCCTATTCTCAGGGCTTTCAAAAAATGGGTCACTGCAACATAACCCTGACTGGAATCTTTTCTGGAGATGGCATGACCTGATTCTTAATTCCTAATTCTTCTGATCCCAGTTTTTGGGAATGGAAAGAATAAAGGGACAGGATGAGCAGTTCTGTCACAGGCATTCAATTTCACTTCACAGCTGAAACCACCACATCTCACAGCCCCCATGATTTTTTGGAAGCGTTGCAGTGCTTTCCTTCCACAGAAAACCTGAAATTTCTTGGGCTGATGAGATTCCAATCCAGCAGGCAGCTACTGCATCGAAATGCCACCCAGGCATGGGTGTGGTCAAACTGTAATAGAGAGGCCAGCATTTTCCAGCATCTCCAGGTCTGCCAATCTCAGAGCTAGAGAAACCCACAGGGAACAATTTTTTATCTTCTACATAAACTTCTTTTGGGAGCAATTTTTTTTCCAGAAGTTGCTAAGCATTTCCATATGACAGCTTCATTTTCTGTCCATCAGCAGCACTGTGCAGGCAGACTGCTGTGTCAGGCAGCTACCATGAACACGTGTCTTGGAGCTCCACCAAGCCTTTTTCCCATAGAGATTTTGTTCAGTTCTGCAGGAGGTGCTGAACAGCACAGCAGCTCTTGCCAAAACGCTTCCTTGTACATTTTTTTAGTGTGTATGAAATAGCTATTCCTCTAGCATATATCCACTCCTATTCACCTGCCTTTTCTTTTTTTTTTTCTTTTAGAAATATAATGTCAGTAGGGAATTAAAAAGACAAAAAGTTTTGTTTAGCTTATCTGTAGAAAGAGCACCATGATATAGAAAGCATATGTAAAACTAACCCAACCCAGCACTGACAGCTGGACTAATCATCATAAAGGTAATTCAGCAGGAGTGTCTTTGAATAGATGGGCCCATAAAAACATCTATGCACACCTTTTTAACCTTGTGTGCCACAGAAGTTGTATCCCTGCAGACCTTCTGTGGCCTGGTAAGGAAAAGTTTGGGTGCAGCAGCACAACTCATTATTTGTGTATCCACATCCACCGATTTTCCTCTGGTTAGACGGGCAACTGTGACTGCAAATTCTCAGACAGGAACAGAACCTTGTAACTCCAAAGCAGGCATTTAAGTGGGAGGAACAGTCTTCTCTGCCTGTCTTACTCAAATTCTCGCATAAAAACTTTACTGAGGAAAAAGTGAACCACAAGTGCAAGTTCTGAATTCAATAGATTTTCTAAATCCAGAGCAAAGGAGTTCTGCTCTCATGCTAAGAGCCTGGTAATCTTCACTGAGCAAAAATCTTGATCCCTGAAAGGACTATGAATAGTATCACAGCTGAAAATTTTCCAATAATATCAATTTTCCATCTGAAAACAGATTCATTGATGTAAAAATATCTTGAAATACAATGATACAATATATCAAGGCAATAATGCAAAAAATATTCTTAGGTCTCATCAACAAGAAGCAATTTGATATAGTCAAATAATTACCTGAAATTACATTTGCTGGATATTTTAAACAGCTATTTTAATTTATTTAAGATTTATCTGGGATTTCAATCAGTGTCCCAATCTAAGCTGAAATAAAATTTCAAAAGATTTGTCTCTTGCATGGAATTTGAAGATTAAATTCTCAATACTAAGAATTACTGATGGAAATAAGTTTTTTATTCTGATGTGTAGCTGTGCAGTGCTGGGGCCTGCTAGAAACTAACAGAAATGAAGCACTTAGATACTGCCACAGAGGAGGGACTCACTTCCTTCTTAAATGATTTAATCTGACATTGACTTGAAGAGTATCTTTAAAGGACTTGTTATATAAATAATGATCATGTAATACACTTAATAAGCAGTCACTTGCTGAGTGCTGTCTATACAGTTACTTCCAGCTGGAATGCTGGTCCTGAATATTTGAATTCCCTCTTTTGCCTTTCACCTCCTTCTTCTCTGCCAAGCTGCAATTTCCATACTGGGTTATATCAACAGTGGTGGGAATAATGTTTCTAACTGCATCTCCACTTCTGTTAAAAAAAAATGTTTCCACATAAACCTGCTAATGTAAGGCATGGTATTACTTACATTTTTTCCCCTGTTAATGATGAAAACAAATGAGTAAGATTTATCTCTTTGACAAGTCATGTGGGTGTGAATCTTTAATTAGCATATAACAGGTTTAGACTTCAAGTCCCTATAGGCGTGGGAATCACTTAAAGAAGAAAATCCCACTTGGTAAATCTTTGGCTTAGGAAGCCAAGAATATTATTTTAAGAGATACCTGTAAAGACGAAGATTGCAATCTTTGTGCATGTCAAGGTAAAAAAGCAAGCTATTTCATCTCCCAGAAACTCGGTGACCATACTTTGATGACAAGCCAGATGGCAGCTGTTCCCCAAACCCGGTGCCAAGAAAGATGATTGGAGCTGCAATTTACCTTCCGTGGTGAAGCTCAATGCTGGAGCATACCACAGCTGTGGATTTGGCTGCTGCCAGTAGGTGTGTGCACAGTTGGTTTCCTCCCAATTTGGATTCATCAGGTAAGAGGCTGTATCAGTACCCAGCAATTATGAAATTGGCATGTGTTGGATTGTTTACTCACAGTAATATTCCTACTGGACTTTATTAAAACACCATCTGTTGTCAGTACAGACAAAGAACCAAACCAGAAATATCCACGGAGAGAGAGTGTGCATGTGCACGTGTGGGAGTGTATGTTCAGCTGTGCTGCAGGATCAGGTCGTATTTCGTATTCTCTTTTCTTCTTTCCTCTCCCTTTACAGGTATAAAATGCCTACATTCCTAATCAATTTTTCCCCTCTCCTAATTCCACCTAGAAAAAAAAATGAGAGCAGAAAAAATGAAAACTGGTCAAAGGGAAGTTATACCTCTGTGAGTAATGCTGGAATGGAAATAAATGGGTCTTTGCATATGGGAGGAACATTAGCATTACTACAAATTAAGGCTGAACTGGTTGAAGAAAAAGTCATCTGACTGAATGATGTTCAATTAGAACAAACTTCTGAGTTATTGTGTAGTATATAGGGTGAGTAATAAAGGATATTTGCCAATAATAATATCTTTAGGGCTCGAGAAATAAAGGGACTAGCTTTTACAATCAGCTGTTTGCTCATGATTACTTTTTTTCCTTAATATTTCAGATGTGGATCAGATATTCTTAATACACAGCTGGTCTCCACAAATGGCCAAGAATGATTTTTCTTAATCCTACATATAATGAAATGAATTAGTTGGAGTTCTTTGTCAGGTAACACACTAATAAAATATGATGCAAGTAATTAAAAATGCAAATACAGAGAAGAGAGCAGTAAACTTGGATATGTCATTTCAGTCCTACAAAAAGGCATCTGTCAATTTAGATCTTTAGTGCATGCATTCACACATACACAAAAAAACCCTTTAAAAATAAAAATGTAAACAAGTCCCAGTTCACATCATAAGATTAAAGCTGTAATAAAGGGAGAGAACACAAGCCAAGAACATCCCCTGGGAGAAGGAGGAAAGTGCGTTAAAATGCTTATGTTGTTTATGAACTAAGTGTTCAGAGATCTCTCAATGCTGAATGAAGGAGTTGGGGTATTTTAGAGGACCCACAGGAGGTTATTTACTACTATGGGGAGTCACTAAAGCCTGTTTTGCTCTCTATACCCAGCCATCAGAAAGAAAATATTAGTCCTAATATAAGTGCATGCAATCTACCACCTGTGGTGGCATTGTGCATAGTTGAGAGGGAGGACATTTGCCCTAAATATGAGCCCATCCTTGTTGAATTATCTAATTTCTTCCTCATGTGGGCCAAAGTTCTTCCCTAAGTTATAACCACAAAGCCATTGCAAAAGTTTGATTCTGAGCAGGGTAGGGCATCATCTCCTTGTCTAAGGTATAATTCTTTCCCTTTGTTTTCATCATCATCATCCTTGCTCCTCTACCAAAGTACTAAAACCCTGAGTGTTAAAGTCTTGTAGCCCACTCTGCCAAACCTAAAATGGATTGCATTGCATTAAAGCAGCAACATATCCAGCATTAATGCCCCCAAAATCTAGGCCCTTGTTTTGTGAAACTCACAGAGGACTAGTCTCTTCGGGTTTATACCAATGTTCCTCAAAAAGTACTTTGCTTTTGTGCTTCGGTTTTATGTATCTATTTATTCTCCTGATGAGGGAAATGTAACATTTTGCCTTGACTTATATCCTATGTAGAAACTATTTTTTTTTAAATTAACTTAACAGTAATAATCTCAGTACTTATACACTGGAAGATGTTTCCCAGAGAAGTTGTGGATGCCCCATTCTTGGAAGTGTTGAAGGCCAGGTTGGATGGGTCTTGGTTTGGTGGAAGGTATCCCTGCCCATGGCAGGGGAGATGGAGCTAGACTTTCATGGAATTGGAGATGGAAATCACAGTATATGCTGAGTTGGAAGGGACCCAGAAGGATCACCAAAGTCCAGCTTCTGACCCTGCACAGGATCTCCCACAAGAAACACATTATGGGCCTAAGAGTGTTACCCAAATATGTTGGTCACCAACAGATCATGCACTGGCGGGGTTTGCACTCCTGAGGAATATGTGTCAGGTAAAGATTAAAGTTAGGTCCCTGAATTTTAGGAAAGAAGACTTCCAGCTCTTCTGGAAGACAGTCAGCAGAATCCCCTGCAAGTCTACCCTTAGGGACAAGGAAGGGAACAGAGCTGGCAGATCTTTAAGGAAGTCTTTCATTGATTGCAAAAGCTGGCAATCCCCAGGGGCAAGAAATCAGGAAAAGAAGGCAAGAGACCAGCATGTCTGAGTAGGGACCTGCTGGTCAAATTACAGGGAAAGGAGTAAATGCACAGACAGTTTAAGCTAGGACAGGTGACCTGGGAAGAGTATAGAGATGAAATACAGTTGTGCAGGGATGGGGTGAGGAAAGCCAAGGCAAAGCTGGAATTGAACCTGGCAAGGGGTGCAAAGAATAATAGGAAGGGCTTTTACAGGTATGTTAACCAGAAAAGGAAGGTCTAAGAATGTGTACCCCACCTGATAAACAGTGATGAAAATCTGATAGCAATGGGTGAGGAGTAGGCTGAGGTACTCAACAGCTTTCCTCCTCAGTCTTCACTGACAGCCTCTCTGCCTACACCTCTCAAGTGGATAGACAGCAGGATGGGGATGGGAGGAGATAAGTCCCTCCCACTGCAAGTGAAGATCAGGTTCACCACCACCTAACATCCTGATGTACACAAGTCCATGGGACTGATGAGATGCGTCCCAGAGGCCTGTGGGAACTGGCTGACGTAGTTCCCAAGCACTCTCCATGATGTTTGAAAAGTCATGGCAATCATAGAACCACAGAATCACATCAGGTTGGAGAAGATCTTCAAGATCATCATGTCCCACCCATGCCCTAACACCTCAACTAAACTGTGGCACTGAGTGCCACATCCAGTGGTTTTTTTTAAACACATCCAGAGATGGTGACTCCACCACCTCCCCAGGCAGACAATTCCAGTACTTTCAGGTGAAGTCCCGGGTGACTGGAAAAAAGAAAACCTTTTACCCATTTTTAAAAAGGGTAGAAAGGAGGACACTGGAAACTAGTGACCTGTCAACCTCACCTCTGTGTCTGGGAAGATCATGGAACAAATCCTCCCAAGAAGCTATGTTAAGGCACATGGAGGACAGAGAAGTGATTCAGGACAGCCAGCATGACTTCACCAAGTCCAGTCTGATTAACCTTGTGGCCTTCTGTCATGGGGTCACTACATCAGTGGACAAGGGAAGGGCTGCAGATTTCATTTATGTAGACTTCTCTAAAGCCTGTGACCTGGTTCCCCATGACATCCTTCCCTCTAAACTGGAGAGAGATGGATTTGAGGAGTGGACTGTTAGAAGGTAAAGAAAGTGGTTTGGTGGTCACATCCTCCAGAGGGTAGAGGTCAATGGCTTAAGAGTCCCAAATGACTTAAGTAACAAGTGGTGTTCCTCAGGGATCCATACTGGGACCGGTGTTATTTCATATCTTCATAAATGATGTAGATAAAGGGATCAAGTGCCCCTTTAGCAGATTTGCAGGTGGCACCAAGCTGACCAATGTGGAAAAGCAGCAGGATTCCTATTTGTCCCCAGCCCTTCTCAGCCTCAGGCCTTCAAAGTTTATGAATGGCAGTGCTTAGAAAAATGAGGTATTTGGGTCAGTACTGCAGCAGTTAGTCTAGGTAGACTCCCACACTTCACTACATCATGAAATATGAAATATCTTTAAGCTACTTAAGTTGAATTTTTCAGAGGAAATACAGTGCTCAAAATCTGGCTTTCCAATGGCTTATTTTTCCTGAATGCTAACATCTGAAATGTGGATTTTAATGATAGTCTTCGTTTCTCTGATAATACAAGCAAAATCAAAACTTCCCAATCATGCCAAGCTTTCTGAAGAAGGGGGAAGACAGTTTCCATAGCAAAGTACATTTTTATTCTGTGTATCCACTCAGCCTCCAAGCCTCCTCTATGGGGGTGGTGGGCAGGGAAGAAAGGGAAAAAATGTAAACACATGGAATGGAATGTTCCAAAACAGAAAGGTTTTTATGGCCCACAGGTCCATTAGAAATTAAACAGAAGCAACTAATTACAAGAACCAAACAGTTCTCCTCCCCAAAGTGCAGCATGCAGAAATGACCTGTTAGGAAGATGGATGCCAAATATGTTTGCCAGCAGCAGGGCCAGGGTTTGCCCCACACTGGAGCTGGGAGGGCACCGCTGGCACACAGGCTGCCTCCTGCCCTACCTGTGCATCAACACTTCCAGAACAGTCTGCCACGCTGTGCTCTGCAAACATGCTGAGGCTGTGTAACATCTGTGCCAGCACTTCTGCATCCTTATAAATCATTTCCCAGCTCTTGCTGGGGCAACAGGGAAGAAAATGTTGGCATATAAATGTAAATCACTGTATGTCCTATGGAATAGAATAATAATTGTGTTGATTTACCAGCCATGCACTCTTCCCAGGGATGGATGGGAAACATTGGCAAAGAAAGGACTGTACTTCCAGCAAAAGAACAGATTTACTGAACTATATAAAAATGGTTGGAATAATCAGATGTCTCTGTCTAGGAAACTTGTTTCATGTTAGACTGAGCATGAGGGCTTCGCCTCATTGCTGGTTGAAATGTAATCACTTCACCCCTAGTCATGTTAAAAATAAAAGTGTCCAGAGACATTATTTAATCAGTTACATGGTGAGCATATATGGGAAAATTTTTTCCTTTCCTATGTCGAGTTTTGGATACCTCTGAAGTCACTGGCTGCATGCATTCCCTGTGCATTCAATCTCAGTTGAATGTTAAAACTTCCACTGGGACCAAGGTTTTACCCACCAAATCTAAAGCTACTTTTTGATCATAACTGTGAAGCCTAGGACCAACTTTGCAGGTTTTATATGGTTTTTTTTTCAAGTTTTTATTTAAGACAAGCTCACTATCATGTTTAGTATGTCACCACCTACAAATGTGTTATGAAAAGAACATGGTAATTCCAACACACAGTAAGAGCATCAACCTAGAGCTATAGCAATGGGATGAAATGCACACTAGTCAATTCTTACTTTCTCATTGACTTCCAGCAAGAACACTTTGTTTAATTTTCCATACTGTATTGACCATAATAAACTATGTAAAGCAATTTTACAAACGTTTCAGGATTTTTTGGGAGACTGACAGACTGCTTTTCTTGCATGACAGTTACATGGTGCTAACAATTCCTATCAAGATCTAGAATGACATTTCATAATACTACTTTTCTGTCAAAATTTCCAGGTGTTCTGCACCTGTAATTTTTGAACCTACAACCCCCCAAACACTCATAGTTTATTACATTTCATCACATTATCTGTTCCAGTTGTACTGCTGAAGCTGAAAAACTTATTTGTCACACTGTGCACCAGGGGCTGAATTCACACCTCAAAGCACAAGCAGAAATGTAAGAAAAGTCATGTGACACAAAATTTTGTTCTAAGGCATCTAGACCTAAGTTTGAAAAATACACCTATATGGACCACTTGTGAAATAGCACATTGTATTCCAAATCAGCACCACAGAGTTAGTCTGAATACCTTAAAAGTTTGTTTTCTGGTTTAACCTATACGCGTATGACAGATATTTTTGTGGATTTTCTTAGATTCCAGTATTTTTCCATGTATATAGCTCTTTTATTGTGAAAGATCCAGATACTTCATAATTTTTAGGTGTGTGCACGGTTGAAGGTAGTAATGTTCCAGTTCAAAATTAAAAATTATGCAAAAATCATAGGATTTTTATCAAAACTATGTCAAATAAAAGCTGTGACAGCAGGTGTTATCTTGGTAACAGATTTTCCGTAATTACCAGAATAGTGTATATTATGTACTACTTTATTCTTATATACTTCATTCTTTTACATTATGCGGTATTATTATATACAATTATTATATAGTATTTCATGATTGATCAGTATCTACTGTGAAGAAAATCACAAACGGCCAAACAAAGCAAGGCAAAAAGGAAACAAAGCCAAATATCACAATCTATTTTTACAATGAAAGTAATGCTAGGGTAGCTCTAATGTGTAGCACCCTTTATTCTAATGCCTCAAGTGAACAATACCACACAGTAAATTGCACAGCAATCAGGGTATCTAGAGTGTAAAAAGATAATGTAGTATTTCAAGAAGTTAAACCTTAGGCTTTCCAACACACCTCAGACCTAAAGATACTCTTGTTACTTGACATAAATTACTTGCATTCCCATCAAATAATCGAAGCAAATTATATAAAATGCATTTCAGGATGGGACATGCTATCATCTGGCAGTACTGGCTTTCTCTTCTATGGAAACCAAACAGCTTGTTTAGGCTAGAAATCAATTAGACAACTTCAGACAAGCAGCTAGGATGCAGGAAGAATGCATTTGGGGGCAAAAAAATGGAGAGTTCTACAGAAGTTACCTTGTTCACTAGAGGCACAGCCAAGCACAAAAAAACAGCTGTTTTTGGGGGGTTTTTTTGAGAGCCTTCTAAAGGCAGAGAAACTGTATACAGCTTGGGGTTTGCAAGTTCATATGCCCAAAATGAAAATAATTGATAAAAAAGTATGCCAGAGACATATGTTCAGGACCTCAGAGTCCATGTCCAAGAATTAATAAAGCACTGTTGAAGTGGAAGATTGTTGTATGGGTCTGCCCTCGTAGCACATCAAAGAAACTTGGCTGACTAGCACCAGTCTCAATCCACCTTTTCTAAAAGGAAAATGCATTTCCTACTTTTCCTGCAGTTCTCCTTCTATTGATGATGAGTATATGCCCCTATCCATCACTGGATAAAGAGGTATTCCATGCTTAGAGCACCACAGTTCTAATCCAGACTTTACACTCTGTTCTCTAATAAGAAATAAAACCAAGAAAACAAAACCATCAGTGCCATTTGGCAGATGTTTGAGAGCTCTGACAAGCAGATTTAGAGCCAACAGTCAGGCATTTTTGGTTCTCATGTGGTCATACATCTCCTTCGTAAGAAAGACACAACTGCATGCATTCTGTGCAACAGATATAATGTTGCATATCATCTAACCTTCTACTTCTACCTCCAAAAGACAACAGAAAAATGGAAATGAAATCAGGAGCCTCAGTTTTTCCTACCAAACCAAGGTCGTCCTCATATCAAAGATAGGTTTCCATTGACAATGCAGCCGTCGATGAATTTCCAGCTCTTTTCTCAATACCTTATGCCTCAGTACATAATGTCTGACTTGAAATCAAGCTGGTGAGGTAACACATGCAGAAGTTAAAGCAGAACAATGTCTAGATAGGGCCATCTGGTTAAAGTAGTTCTCATACCCACACAAATAGACCAAACCTTATAAATACTCAATAAGATAATTGTCATAAATGCCATTAAAAGAAAAAAAAAGATACATTGCTATTTATTGTTGTTATTCAGCCTATTTAAAAAAATCGTGGGATATGCTCAAGCAAAAAGGTACTAGGAGACACATAAAAAGAGAGAAGGAGAGAGGGAGAGAAAGAAAAACAATACTGCATTTTTGGAAATGAGAATAATTTTATTGAAGAAATAAACATTTCCTACATAAATGAAGATACTAATCACTGCAGTTTGCATAAAAACTCTGCCTACAGAATCTGAGTAAGAGATATTTCTCCAACTTATGTGTTTTCCCTGCTTTCTTTTTATTTATCATTTATTTGTTCTTCTGTTCTCCTGATAGAAATAGAGAAAAGAAAAGAAAACCCTAAAGGTGGGGAGTCAGGAAGCTAGGAACTATAAGCTAAGAAATAAAGCATTTTCTGTTTAAAAATAAACAAACATACAAACAAATCATTCAAAATCCCAGAATAATCCCACCCATTACCTTGTCCACATTCTCAGGCATTACAAATGGATTTGTTTCTGTTGTTGAAGCTGTGCTTGTTACTGGGATCTTTTAGAAGACCAAACTCTGAACTCTGGTATTCAGACTTGCAACAGTTCTCCATGGCATTCAGGTATGTGTGCCTGATTGTCATGTCTTCCACCTCTAGAGGTATAATGCCAGTAGATACTACTAATAATATGTCTAAAAAAATTCAGTTAGATTCATCATTATTTTGGTGTTCAGACTTTTTGCATTTATTGAAATACAGAGAAATGACACTAGATTAAGATGGCTTTGGGCTTTAAAAAAATATTTGTCACATCATTTTTACTTCTCTTGATCCTCTCTTCTTGATCCCCTACTTTGCTAAATTACATTTTGCCTGATGCACTAAGTTCAGCAGTGAAGATGTTTCCAGTTTTTCTGGAAAGATGGGACCCTAGGTCCTGTTCTGCTTTTCCATCTTGTAAATATTTTGACAATTATCTCAACAAAATATGTATATCTGTAGGTACTGCATGTTCATTCATTTATTATCTGCAAAAGCCTGGAAACTCTCACATGAAAATACAATAGAGAAGGAATATTACTTGATGTTTACTCTTCAGCATCTTCAATTTTAATGAAAAGTCTTTTGTGGACTAAATCCTGATCAGCAATGGAAAAATTATGCTTCAGAGATTATTTCTTCTGCTACCTCAACCATCAGTTTTCATTCAGAAGTACAGCTGAGTTTAGCAGTGCTGCAGACATTTTCTCTCAGGACAGAAAAAACATCCTGAAGAGAAGCAAATAGCTATGCTATACTGCTGCCACCAAACAGGCAAACCTAGAGTTCACCACTTCTAGTGTATAAGTAGCATTTATCTGTGCTGTGTGGATACAGCCTAATCACCAGGAAGCAGATTTTCACCAGCAATTATACTGACATGAGTCAATGGTCGTTGGTCAGAGACATGGCAAGGCTCCTCAGATCCTGGTGTTTAACAACAGGCCCTTTGCCTTGAATAATTACAAATCTTATATGGCTGACACATCTTAATTCATGAGATCCTGGTGTGTATAATTGGATAGAAGTATGAACTTGATTACACTAGTGAACTTGCTTTCCAGAGGGGGGAAAAAAAGTGATAACAGGCTTCATTGTCATCAAAGGGTGAAGAAATGTGACAATCTGGGAACTAGTTTTAGGACCCCATCTGCTAAACCAGAGAGAAATCAAGATTTTACAGTTCTATAAATATTTTAGTGTATGCCATCATTTATGAACTCTGGCAGCTATCATAAAATCTCACTGACTTTTGTTACAACTGCATATAAGGCCAGAAAATTGCATCTCATGGTAAACCATAAAAACCTAAGTAAAAGCACCATTCCTTTCAGTATATTCTAAAAATATACAACCTCCCTGTCAGTACATGGCAGGGTTGTTACCATCCCAAGATGCCTGTTTCTTTCTCATTTTTTTTTATCTGATCTTACCCTGGTCTTTTCAAACCCTTTTGTATTTCAGTATCCTTTTATGTTCCATAAATAACAGCCATCACAGTACAACAGCGAAATAGCTTTTACTTTGTCACAACGTACTGTAAGCAAGAGACACTTGGGTGATGCTAATGCCCTGGATACAGGAAGAATTTATGCGGACCTTCTCTCTAATTGTTCATGAAATGATTTTCATTCAGTGGTGAGTTCCTTTAGAGCCCTGAAATAGAGCTAGCCTCAGAGCAGGTTTTGATGCTTTAATCACCCAAGTAGAAAACCCCCGTAAAAGAAAGGATATAAATAAAGAATTATCCTGAGATTAACAATGCTCCTTCTAAACTTAAACTCCCAGTCTGGCCCTGTGTTACAAAGCATCTCTAAAAGACACAGAGATCATAAATCATCAAGTTTTTAATTGCAGAGGCTATCCTGACATTCTAGGTAGCATCTGCATAACTTGCATTAGAGGACAATATTGTCTAAAATAACCTCTCAGTCTGAATAATACTATTTTATATTTTACCTCTACCAAGTTTCTAGAATACATTTAATTTAACAGATTGGGGGGCAGGGGGATAGAGAAGCTGGGGGTGTGGGGGTGTGTGTGGATAGCCAAGCAAGAAAAGAGATAATCACTCTATTAAAAATAAGTACAGAAGTCAATGGGTTGTCAAAGACCCTTAATTCAGGAAAGATATTTACCAAATATAAGACTGAAATTCAGAAGAGAGCACAATGTGGAATCTCTGTCATCTAATTTGCAGAGGCAAAGCAGAAAGCTGATCAGTGAAGTGACTGCACATGCAACTCTTTCCAAAATAAATGCACAAATTGAGTTTCTGATATATTCATTACACACCTGAGCTGGGCAGGTACCTTTGCAAAGGCAACCGGTTAAAACACTGCACATGTTGCTTCTCCTTTTTTCATCCAACAAGTCTTCCTGTAGCTCCTAGTATTACTATGTCTTAAGACATGCATTTCTTTTAACTAAACATATGCTTTGATCGTTCATAAAAAATATGGAGTTGTCTCATGTATCTATAGATATATATGTACATATGTGTATTCATATTTGCACATTATGTGCTGTATAAATCAATATATCAATATATAAAAATATATATTATAATGATATATAAATACATCAATATATATATTTATAGACATAAAATATATAAATCAATATATAAAAGGTATCTTTGGATATTACGGTAACAATCAAGCTGAATACTTCTTGTGTCATAGCTCTCACAGCAGCCAAAACTCACTTATACTGAAAGAGAAAGAGGTAAAATTTAAACAAAAGGCTAATTGGAATGACCAAAGTGTAAATAGGTAAATATTCTGTCTTTACCTATTTACAGGTAAATCAGGAAGCTCTAATATATTCCATCCTATGCCCATTCTCCCTTTAGCAAATTGCCCGAGAGAGCATACCAATTTCAGGGCAAATTGGTAGAGTTGTGCTGATGTTGGCTGGGGTAGAGTTAATTTTCTTCACACTGGCCAACATGGGAGTATGTTCTGGATTTGTGCTGAACACAGGGCTGGTAACATAGAGATATTTTTGTTATTGCTGAGCAGGGCTTGCACAGACACAAGGCCTTTTCTGCTTTTTGCACTGCCGCACTGGCAAGGGATTTGTGGGTGCATGGGAGGTTGGGAGGTGACACAGCCAGGACAGCTGACCCCAGATGACCAAAGGGATATTCCAGGCCATATGGCATCCTGCTCAGTATATAAAGCTGAGGGGAAGAAGGAAGAAGGAGGCATGTTTGGAGTAATGGCATTTGTCTTCCCAAGTACCTGTTACTTGTGAAGGGGCCCTGCTCTCCTGGAGATGGCTTAACACCTGCCTGCCCACGGGAAGCAGTGAATTCCTTGCTCTGATTTTTCTGTGTCCATGGCTTTTGCTTTTCCTGTTACACCATCTTTATGTCAACCCACAATTTTTCCTGCTTTTACCCTTCCAATTCTCTCTCTGATGCCACTGGAGCGGGACTGAATGTGTAACTGAGTGGGACTTGGTTGTTGGCTGGGGTTAAACCATGACAAGAGTGAAGGAGCAACACTGGTAATAAATCCTAATGGTGATGAAAATGAAAATTATAAAAAGCTTCACTTAATAATTTCAAGTTTATGTATATGCAGTTTAAAATACAATACTCACTTTTTTAAATTTAAAAAAAAAATACAAAAATTACAATTAAGAAAAAAATCAATCAATTAGTCTTTCTGTTGGTGATAACTCCAAACTTTAAAATTAGGATCCCTTTTCCCCAGCTCATACAGGTTCTATCTCCAATGAAGATGCATTCTTCATGTCCCATGGCTGGCTGGTGTTAGAGCACAAGTCCCTCATCATTACACTCTATGCAGAAAGCCTACACAGTGTGCTCAGATTGCGCTTGACTTGTGGTTAAGATGGGAAGGCCTCCCTGCACATCTGCTAATGTATGTGGGATTTCTGAGGAGGCAGCAGGACAATTATTAACCTCACCACACTTTTTATTGCTCCTTCTACCTTCCACCTAAACTTTCATCACCATCAGCTCCTGCACTACTTTATAAGCAGCGGCATCATCATTTGCGTGTAAAGCCAACACTGTAATTGACAGTCAAGAAACAAAGAGCACAAACAAGCTTTTAAATGTTTCAGAACAAAAAAATAAAAAACCTCACAAAAAATCAAAAAGCAAGTACCAAGCTTTGTTTAATGATATAGTTAGTCATATTTCTACACTTCATCTGAAAAGCAAACAAGAGCATGTTTAGGTGGGGTGAAGTTTGTGCAGTCCTACTTTTACAGGATTCCAACCCCTAACCCTTTCCCTGCTTCAATGTCACAGCTCTGTGGAAGCTACATGGAAACTCCTTTAAAGAACATAAGAAACAGGAGCCCATATACCAACTCACACCACCAGCAATCACTTTGAATTGATACACAGTAGTGGGCTGGTGTGAAAATATTTGACTGGGAAATTATGCTGGGGCCTGGAGATGCCTCCACCAGGAGGACAGCAGCCTCAGGCTGAAAAGCGAGCAGTCACCTCATCATCATGAAACCCACCTGGAGTCCTGAGTCCATGGACCTCTTGGAGTGAGTCCAGAGGAGGACACAAAGATAGTCAGAGGGCTGAAGTACCACTCCTATGAAGACATGCTGAGAGAGTTGGGACTGTACAGCCTCGAGAAGAGAAAGGTCCAAGGAGACCTCAGAGCAAGTTCTCAAACCTAGAGGGGACCTATATGGAAGATGATGACAAACCTTTTAGTAGGATATGTTGTGATAGAACAAGGATAATGGTTTAAAACTAAAGAAGGGTTGCTTTAGATTAGATGTAAAGATTTTGTTTTTATTTTTTACAGTGGGAGTGGTAAAACACTGTAACGCATTGCCTAGAGAAGTTGTGGATGCCACATCCCTGGAAATATTCAAGGGCTCTGAGAAACCCAGTCTATTTGAAAACGTCCCTGCTTATTGCAGGGAGGTTAGACTGAATGACCTTTAAAGGTGCCTTCCAGCTCAAACTATTCTGTGATTCTGTAATTCGATTTTATTATCCTGCTGATAATAAAACACAGCAATGGGAGTGGTCAAGTTTATGTAATGTGTCATTTCTAAAGGTGATTAAAATTAATTCAGAAATAAGTCAAAAGATTGAAGTGTCAGTGGCTGGGGAGTAATTACATCAAAGAAAACTGCAAATGGGAAAAAGGAGATGCTACACCAAAGCCTATCTAAAAATGACAAACATAATTTAAAAAGATGGAGACCAAAATCAGAGGTCATTCCATATTTGCATATTTACACTCTGGGTGCTGTGTTGAGGCACCTGATTCATGAACTTTGATCAGAGAATGAGATGTGACTTCAGTGTTCCACTATTTTCCTTGGGTGACAACCACTCAGTGTAACTGTGCCTGAGGATCTTTTTGCTGGAAGGGATGTTTGCATTGAAATCTCAAAAACATGTGAATAGCTGTAAGCCACATTTTGAACTCACAGGCTTTCAAGAGGCTTGGCCTATTCAGACCTGTTTAAATAAAATGCCCCTTTTCAATCATCATCTCCAAGACTGTTAGCACCGACACATTTTTTTTAAAGCTTGATAAAATCTTCCAGTTTTGCTTTGCATGGCTTTTGAATTATTGTTAGCTTATTTCAACACTTTCAGGGACAGATCCCCACTGGCTTTAACTCAGTATTCAGAGAAGCTTCTTATCATAGAAATTAATTCACTTCTATGTTTTCCAGAATCCAATTGGTTGATGGCAAAATTCACCAATAAATTCACACATGTTTTGATTTCTCCATAGAGAACTAAGTTTATGGTCATGAAGAGCAACCAGCTGATTGCTGTAAAAAGTCTTGTCATGTGAAAATAATAAAGAAACAAGAAGTGATGAAAATCAAAGACAAGTTACCTTTTAAATATTTATTGAAAAATTATTCTCCTGAAATCAACCAAAAATTTCCCTGCATTTCTATTCTTCAGGGCTTGCAAAATTTTCCAAGACTGACCCCTATTGGGTGAATATAATCAGAGCCTTCTCCTTGGTATCTGTGAACAATGAATCCAAACCTCACTTTAATAAAGTTTGTTGTCCAAACCAGCCCAAGAATCCAACCACAGCACAAACAGAACAGATTTAATTGTAGTTATCTGCCTGGTACTGGGAATATGTGCTTCACATATTATTTATTCAATCTTCTAAAAAAAAAAGATGCTATAGAAAAGTAGGCCATATGACAACTCCCACAAAATCTCAAACTCCCTATGTCAAAAGCCTGCTGTCATTCATTCCTACTTTCACTTTAGAAACCTATAACCATTTCTGTTCCATGTGACAGTGCTCCCATCCCTACCACTTGGCATGATTTTCCAAAGGCAACTTTGTGACACACAGATCCTAAAGTTTCCTTAACATTTAAAAATATGACCTCTGTCCTTTTCCTTCCATCTGCTCTTTCTGCCATACAGCTGAGAACAGCGACAGTACACAAGTTGCTGTGACACAGTTTGAAATACATACTTCCTACTTATGTAGTGTTCTTTGCTACCAGTTTTCAGATTTTCTGTCCTTTTAGCTCCATCATTTTACCTAGACAGGCAAATTACATTTGCTAGATGCTAAATGGCCATATTTCTTTTTCCCCATGCTCTGTACTTTACAATGTAAACATACTCTATTTTATTGCAGGTACCAGTGGTCTGGCTTTGAAAACCACCTCTTTGTGGTTCAGTACATTCACAAATTTCCTTAAGGTGAATTAAGTACTGCTGATCTGCACATTTGATTTTCCCAGGTATTTACTTACCTGCATTTATCAATAACCACACCAGCTACGATCTTCACTGCTTCTTAATTCTATTTCCCTTTAAATGGTAACTTCAAAAAAAAAAGCAGCTTAGTGGTTCAGTCATATTAAAATCATAATTGATTTTGCCTCACTACTCATTTATTAATGGACTTAGACTACCTTCTTGCTAATAAACCTCCCAGTAATGAGTTTAGTCCACAGAGGATACATTTCCACCTCAACAAACCACCAAGCAATTTAGGACAGTTGGTAGTCTCTGCTTAAGGGAGTCCAAAAACTGGAATAGAAATTTATGCAGGCCATAATTAAAGTACTTTCTGGGAGCTGTGTGGGGAGTTTACCGACATTCTTTGCACCGTGCCCATCTGTGGTCAGTGTAATTAATCCTTGACTCACAATCCAATGAGAACTAATCCTCACTGACAATTTGTGATAAAGATAAGGCCTCAAACAGTTGTGCAGTGATCATACTCTGGTTATTTTCTTTCTTTAAACAGAAAAAGCATGTGAAGGTGGTGAGGACAGATCTTTCTGGAGCTGCTCAGTGCTGGGGAAGGCATGCAGACAGCAGAAAAGCCATTTGCTGGGATAACAGCTGTTCCAGATGTGTGAAAAGCCCAACATGCATAGGAAAATAAGAAGCAGAAGTTTGCCAGTGCACAGTTACAAGAGAAGATTACCTCATGGAAGTAAAATAGAAGTTATTTTTACTTGAATAACTTAATTGAATGCACAATTATATATTTGAGGGAGGGAAGGTCATTGAGCTGAGAGACAAGCTGAAACTCTGAGTTTGAGAAGTTTTAATCATGTCCCTGCCTGTGTTTAATGACAAATCCCTGTGACCTCCTTCCCTTCTGGGACTGTAAGATTTTGGGAGCAAGAAACTTATTTCTCCAGCACCTAAAAAAAGCTGGGCTCATGGTACGAGATGGGGGCTCTCATAAACCTTGTAAAAAAAAAAAAAGCTCTCATAAAGCTTGTAGTGCTGCCTAGCAAGAAACTCCTGTAATAATGCAATTTTATCCTTTCTTCACACAGGATTACTTAGAGACAAGTGAAAGAGGATAGTTAGATAAGTCTTTCTCCCTGCTGCTCTGTGGGAGCAGCATAGCAGATCTTTTCCAGAGAGATAGGATGCTGAGGGGAAGAAAATGGGCTAAACTGGGGGAGAGGAGAGTCCTGCCGGGAGCAATCTCATCAGGGGCTGTTGACTGGGAGTGAGACACTCCCTGTTTTCCACCTCACAGGGAGAGTTAGGCTGAGGTCTTGCGTTTTCAATTTGCTGATATTTAATGATACTTTTCAAAGTAAAATACCACCGAATAAATAAAGGAGAATCCAGTCTAGAAAGAATAACACTTTCATGGAAATAACTTACTTTCTTCTGGACCTCTTCTTTTGGGATACTTGGATTTTGGAGATACAATTAATCTTTTTGCTGCATTCTGGGAAGGACCGGGAACATTTCTCTTCCTGCCATTTTCTTACAGTTTCCCCCATTTTCACAAACGTAAATACAGATGCTAAAGGGAGATCAGTTCAAGACTTTACATTCCTCTATATGCAAGTAACTCACATACAGTTTTATCCATGGCATTTTATCACCAATAATTAACATGGACACACACTAAAATGCAGGTGCCAACCGATCAGAATAACAGCAAACTGATCTCCCTTTGCAAGGTAAATATAAAGAATTCTACTTAGAATTTGGGAGAGGTTTCAGGGAGAGAATGAAAGAGAGCATAGCTTTTCTAAAGGCATTTTTAGTTGTCATTAAACACAGTCAGGGTTTCCAAAGCTAAAATACATGTTAACGCATTCCAAAATGCTTTTAATAGAATATTTTTTCAGTGCTTCAGTACAGCAAATGATGCAAAGCCAAAATTCCCCAGACAATGCACAGAACATTAGAGAATTAGTTTAACATTCTTACAACCCTGCAATTTTATTTAAACAAATTCTTCCCAACCCAATTCCCTGCAGAGAAGTATTGTACCCTTTTGTTGATTGTAGTGGACATATTGCAGATCTCCGATTACCTTCCCAAAGGACCACCCACAACAAGAAGTTTCTTGTGTTGCAAGCACAGCTTAGTTCATTCCCTCCTAGTCACCTTCTTTTTTTCTTTTCTTCTAATTTTTTCCTTTTTTGTGCCCCCTCAATTTTTATTTTCTTAGCATTCTTATAGGATGTGGATGAACTGACAGACTAGCCTGCCATCTGTTCTTTCATGACATAGTGCAACCTAATCAATTATCCCCAAACCACTTTGGAGTAAATAACATGTCTACAATAATAATAATTAGACAGTTAAAAAGAAAACAGCATCATGCAACTCCTGGTGGAAATTAGGTAGATTTCAGAACACAGCTTTTTATTTACTGAGATTTTCAGACCAGGAAAAGACAACTTTGGAAGGAAAAAAATCACCTTCAGTAATTTATTCTGAAACATGAGACAGCATCCTTGGACTTTGGACGTGTTTGACTCTTTGTAACCAGTGATGCCCGATTCAAGTAAATGTGCCACCCGTGAGTTTCTAAGATTTTGCTATTAATATATGCGTTAGAATAAGCCTAAGCACTTGTATTAGTATAGCAACCCTATTAGAATTACTATAAGTATTTAAAAAATACTTGAGAAGCAGATGACATTATTATAGTGCTATATTCCTCAAACACAAGGAGAAAAATGCATTATTACAGGAGTTTCTTGCTAGGCAGCACTACAAGCTTAGATTTATGACAGCCCCCATCCGGTACCATGAGGTCTGACAACTTCAAGGAGGGATTTGTCTTTAGCAACCATCACAAGTAAAAATCCTGAGCAGGAGGAGTACATGACGCATGCACCCACTTGAAGAACAGGCAAAACACAGAAACACAAACTGCTACAGACAGAAAACAGGTTTGCAATAACTAAAAGGACTTCAGAATTTCAGGAAGATTGCAATTAATATCAGTGGATACCAAAATCACACAAAGCCATTCCTTATGTAGTTAATCTGAACATCATTTTTCACAATGCAAGTTTGCTATTTTAACTCCATGACATTGATTTAGACAGAATACACCAGAAACTATTCTACTTAATCAATTGATGGACATTTAAAATACATCTTAGTACTTGAGTACTTAGCACATTCTTGGTCTTTTAACTTTTGCAACATGATGGAAGCAATAGATAAATCAGAAAGATTCAGTGTTCCAGTGAGCCAATCAGCAAATTGCCAACTAAAATTTCAATCAAGGAATCAGTGCAATCTCAGTGAATAGATCTCATTGGTGGATCAGAAGGAAGAATTTTCTTATTACCGTTTTTACTTTGAATATGAAGTATTGATATTGTGTACATTCTATGGGTTGTGTCCTGAAAGAAGACAACATGTGTGGCTGTGCTACCAAATGACATTTCTAACATGTTTATACGTATTAAGGACATGGCAATAGGCAAAATAACTCCAAGTTGACAAGTGCTATCCCAGATCTTTTCTAAATGGTCAGAACTTCTCATCCTTGAACCAGGTTCCTTTAACCTTCCCCCTGGAAAACCAATCCAATTTTACCAGTAAGTTAGAAAACAACATAGCAATGTAAATCTGGACATTTTACCCAAAGCTGCCTGATCAGCCTGAGACAATGTAGACTATTTCCTGTGAAGTAAGAGACAAGAATTGTAGAAAAGATCTTAGAGGCTTTGATATATATAAATATCAGACCACCTACCACAGCATATCATAATCTCAGCAACTCTAAATGAGAATACTGAACGCATTGGATATATGTGTTTGCTCTCATGCTGCCTCACCTACCAAGGAAATAATGCATAAAATATAATACATGCCAGCAAAGAATCTCACACTTTCTGATGCAGTACTTCATGGGCTAGATTTTGTCTGTTCTTACACACAGATGGTGGGGCGTGAGGCAGACTCAAGCTCACGTGCCTGTGGCCTTGCAGCAGCTTCTCGGAAGATAAACAGCTAGGTGGGATTGTGGAGAGAGAGAGTGAAGAGAAGTCTCTGCCATGACACAAGCCAGTGGAGATAAAGCAATGAACCACTGATGATCTTCATTTGTCCCTCCGTGACTTGCTGCTGTTACTTCTGTGACGTGTATGTACCAACATATTTGCCTTCTTAGGTTCTCGTACCACTCCTCCTCCTGCAGAAGCCAAATGCTTCTGGCATCCTGACAATTATGTTTCACTTCCAATTTTCTAGGTCCTTCAAAAGAGCATTCACCTTTCTGTTGCAGCTGCTGACCTCTTGCTTCTGCCTGTTTCTCCATGTTTTACCATCCACTTCAGAAAGGGGCTAGCAATTATGTGCCTGATGTTTCCCTAACCTTGACCACCTTGAAATGTGATTTTGTGATTTTTGTTGAAATGTAGGACATGGATCCCTTGCAGGCTTTTACAAACATGAGAGTTCCCATGTGTCGTTGACACTGATGAATTGCTAGATCACTACAGAACAACTTGGAAATGGCAACAGAGCTGGCTCCACTGCAGCTAACTTGAGCTCCTGAGAGGGACCAGAGGGGTTTTTTGATTCTTTTTATTACGTGATATCAATTAAGCATTTAACAAGTTACAATAAAAAGCAACTTTCCAATGGAATTTTTAATGCAATGAAAACAAATTACCTTCAAGATGGTTATCATTTGGAATCTTGAAGAGAATGAAAATAAGGCAAATGCCAACACATATTCATCCAGATTGCCCATAACAACTTGCCAGGCATCCCTGTTTCAAATCAAGTAAATCTGTGCAGCTTCTCTTTGACAGCAACACAAAATCCCTTGTGAAATGCATTGAATGGCACAGCTGAGGCAGAATGTTAGCAGAAGATACTGCGCCAAGCAGCTTTTGTTTTGAAGTGGGTACTTCTGTTATGCAATCCTCTTAGAATTTGCTTCTTTCAAAGAATGAAAGACAAAAAAAAAGCCTCAGCAAACAAAAACCACAAATCCCATACATTTCTCAACTTGGTTGATATTTCTCCACTTGAACACAGTCTATTCACAGCAGTTCCAAAATTCTGGCATTGGCACAGACTATATTTGTAGCACTCAGCTGGAGTAAAGGACCAAACAGTGCATGATGGCTGAGATGAAGGTGTTTAGTGGGAGAGAAGCATCAACTCTCCCAAGAAGAGTGATGCCCATAAACAGAAAATAGAAGGGGAATTCACTACTATCAACAATGTGCTAATTAGGCACAGGAGCAACTTTAACAACTCACTTCAATTCTGAGCCTTTCTGAGACTTTCTGTAGTCATAAGGAAGATGAGACTATGGACAGACCTTTCTTAATAAGAAAACATTAATTTACAAGCTTAAGATCTTGTTCAAGAAAAGAGAACCTAAACTTAATATTGAAAACTTCTGATCCCATCATCAAAGACTTACTGGAGCAACAGGTACGAGGGAGAGTGCACATGGTTAACTCCATGTACCATTTCTCACATAAAAGCCAGCCACAAATGCACTCTCAGGCTGTGGGGATGAGTAACGTAGTTTGCCCGTTCTCTGCTTCTTTGCCCTTGGGAGAAGTGGAGAAGGAGACCCACAGTGGACAGAAGATGAGGTGTGGACTGTGTTTCCTGTCCATGGGGTACACCAAGCAAAACAGAGCATATATGAAGGCAAAGCACTGCTCTGAAGAGTGGTCTGGGTTCTGCAGACCACCTGTTCTGAAGGGAGAAACTGTCCTTCACTGAGCTCTCCCACATTTGTACAACATTTGACACTACACTTTTCCAATCTCACTCTACACATTTTCTCGAAGTCTACACAGTGTTAACAGGCACTGTTTCTCCTCCTGCAAACAAGAGGATCTTTTTTTTTTCACTAAGGCATATTGTCATGGCTGCAGATTTCTGTTGCTTGTTTCTGGTGTGATGTCCATATGCACAGCACTTCTAGAAATGTGTTGCTGTCCTTGCAGTACTGGAAGAGAATTATCATCTTTGCGCTCTCCCATGACCAATGCTGCCTCCACACTGCACATTTTTTTGGAGATTACTTATTTTCTTGTTCCCTCTGTTCTCTGCAGAGTGTATCCAAAATGTCACAGAGCAAGAATACACTTCCTGCTTCCCCAAGACACATTAGCAACTTCAGTATCTTTCATCTTCTCTGACCTTTTCCATGATGTTCTCAGAACCTCAGAAAGTCTCATGACAATATGGGAAAAAACCCTCCAGTGCTCCGTGCACATATGTGGGCTTTCTCTTGTGTTGTACTCAACTTCAGTTAGATGTTCTTCAGCCTTTGATCTTCTTTAATCAGAAGAAAGAAGAAGGCTGAGGAAGGAGAATATGAGCTTTCTTTCATGCTTGTTCTAATTCTTAGGTCCAATAAAGAGGACAGAACAGGGATGCTCAGGGAATTAAGTGCAAGACAATCAAAGAAATGACTGAGGATTCTGCACCCTGCCAGCTATCTTGAGCTTTGCCCCTCACTCATGTGGCTAAGCTTTGGGGAAGGAGGGCTTCTCTGTTAATAGGGGTTAGTGTCACTACTCCCCCACCCCCTTCTCTACCACCTCATGCTCATCTTTATTAGCTTTTTCACACTACACAGTCCTCTCATCGATTACAAGGGCCAGCACAAAGCAGCCTAATGATGGGTCAGTCTTAATGAGAAAAGCGGCTGCTCTTGAAGTGTTGCGGCTTAGTCCTGCACCCTGCTGAGTCCTGGCATGCAGAGCTTTGCCTCCTTTTAGAGAGCAGAGCCATGGAAAATCAACAGTAAGCAGCCTGGTGCCTCTGAACAGAAAGGGCCATGTGCATGGCTATTTAATGCTGTAAAAGAGAGAGCATTTGCAAAAACGGGAGTGAACATAAGGAGGCCTTCAGAGAAGAATGGGGCCTTGGCAAATTTATAGACTCCCCTGAAAGAAAGTGATTACAGATCATTATCCAATTGAGGCAGATTGATGGGTTAGGGTCAAAGTAATACTGCAGAGCTCACTGGAGGGACAATGCTTGCTTGTCAGTTCTGTCCGGGAAAAGAAAGAGAAGGGAAACTACCACACAGAGAGGAAAGGCTTAAGCTCTTCCAGCCCCTATCTGAAAAATAGTTTCTTATATTGAACATGTGTTCTTAAAAAAAAAAAAAAAACAGGAAAAAACAAACCCCGAAATTGCAGGACCAGTATCACTGTGTTAAAACTACTCGCTCAGAATTATGAAATAATTGTGCCAATAATGTGCAAACAGCACACACCCAAAGCCTTGTGATCAGTACTCTCAGGAATCAAAATGAGTACTAGCATTAGTAAGGGATAAATTGCATCTTTGTTTCATTTATATTAAAAAACCCAAAGAGATCTTCTAAAATAAATGTCTATTTTTTTTTTTAATTTTGGTGAAAGAAGGACGTTTTGTTAACAGCTATGGTTGAACAGATTTGAAACTCTGTAACATCTGGTCAGGCAAAACTCAGTAACATTGACATTGAATAAAACAAGAATAAATATGTTTCTATTGTTTCTTCTGTATTAATTTTTAGAGTGTTTAAAAGTGCTTTGCATTCATGCACTTTTCAAATAGCCATAGAAATGGAAACAGCATGGCAGAAAAAGCAGCTCACAACATTTATTGTGCATTTGCCTCACTTTTTCCAATACGATTTTGGAATGTAAAAAATTTGAGAAAAGAGAGAAGACAATGCATTCATGGGAGAACCTGATTTGTTTAATTGTGTTTATTTATTAACTTCTCTGTTGTTCCCTATGTCTCAGAAGCAGAGCACCACACACACTTTAATGGACATGTCCCCATGTCCTAGTGGATAGAAAAGTAACATTTGCCTTATTTCAAGTAAAGGCACAGTAGGGCAGCTTGGCCTTGGGGCCACTGTCCTGAGAGTTTAGCAAGGGTTCCCTCAAGTTTTGTTACAAAAACCTCCACAAACATGAAAATTACAGCTCCAGCACTCTGGGTCCTGGTGTCTTTCCAGGAAACTCATGTCCTTTTGCAGAGGGTGTTCAGACACAGAAGGACCTATCCTGACTCAGAGTCCATTGGAGAGAACACACCAACTGGCTTCATGCTAGAGTCATCTGAAAAATCTGTAGGAGTACCAGGTACAGGTACTGGTACCCTAGCTCTCATCTGTTGCAGTGACAGAAATTATCTGTCCTGCAGCTATTAGGTAAGTTCTGACTCAGTTTTGCAAATAACTCTAAGTCCACTCCAACTTGCTAGTTCTCACTTAAACCAGTAAGGATAACAAAGAAAATAAAAGCATTGCTGGTGTCATACTCCTCTGCAAGTGGTAAAGGTGTTAAAAGCTCCAGGAGAGACTCAAAGACTCGCACTTCATACAGTACCTCTTGCTTTCAGGTGGTTTTTTTATATTCGTTTGGTAGCAACCCAGCTACAGCATGATTGTGTGCCTTCTACAGAGTACTCCTAAAGAGATTTCTCTGATATTTTTGCTGAAAGGAAAGAGATGGTTGACCAATTTGTGGTGGTTCCCCCAGACTCTTAGTACCACCATTTTTATCTTCTCTCTTCTGATTCTCTAAACCACTGAATTTTCAGTGTAACTGACAGCTCTTCTCTATTGCTCCCTTGAGATGATTTGTCATCTCATATTCTATCTCTAACCCAAAAAGGAGCCAAATTACATTCATCCCAGAAAAATTCCAGAAAGAGCCATGGGGTGTCTGTGCAATGCCATTCCACATAAAGCGTCTTCCCCCACCTTGGCGTCAATAAAACCAGAGTTGCATTACACGGTAAAAAAAAAAATAAAAAAATCTGTGCTTGGTTTCCAACCTTACCCTGTTGGCTAGGCTGGAGTTTTAACTTGTATGTGCATTCCCCAAACTAAGTTTAGCTCTTTGACTCTTTTCCCATTTTTTTCATTCATAATTTTGTTACTGGGTGTGACATGGACTCCTCCACGCCACGTATTATGGAATCTCTCAACATATGATGGAGTTGGTTTAAGGACGAGAGATTTTACCTCGGTATTTTAACAAGATCCTTATTGGTGCACCACTTCGCCCAGGTGGAATGCACCACACTGCATCTTGGCAAAGTGGTGCACCACAAAGGATTCTTATTAAAATATCGAAGTAAAACCTCTCATGCCTTAACTGTGTCTGGCTCTCAATATTTTAAGACCAGGAAAAGACATCACCACCTATAGCACACACACTGTGCTAAGATATATTTTGTCTTGTCTTTCCTTCCAACTTTTTTCTGTTTTAGACTAACAGTATTCTTTTTTGCTGTTCATGGTTTAGAAACAACTTGTATCTACTCTTTGTGAAGTTTGCTTGCATTTGTTTCCACTTGCTTCCTCTAGTTTGGCAGGAGATGTGCATATGTGCAGGACTCCGTATGTTTTCAGAGATAATCTGCTTTTTATTACCAGTAAGAATAACCTTGAGTACATATTGCACTGTCACAGCACATTTTCTATATGAATCAGAAAGTAGAACTGGTGCACTGGAAAAGCAGACCATATTTTTAAAGGCAAATTCATAAACCCTGGTTTTATGAACAGAGAAAGCTGAGGGATGGGGGTGGGGGATATCACAGGAAAACAGATGTGTGCTTATGATCTGAACTCTCTGTCCTACCAACATCATGTTATATTGGAGCTGATCCATGAAGAAGTCTCCCTGTAAATGGAGGCTGGGTGCTGAAATGTCCATACCATTTCAGTGAACTCAGCATGAGTACATAGAGCACAGAACAGCAGCACAGAACAAGGTCGAAGAAGTGAAATTCCACTCCCTTCCATTCCAATCAAGAAAGCTGTCAGATATTCAGTGAAAAAAAACAACAACGAAACAAAAAAAAACAAAAAAAAACCAAAAAAAACCCCAAACAAACAAAAAACCCAAAACAAACCACAAATCCTCGAATCACTCAGCTGGGAATAAGCGAGGGGAAAAAAAAGAACATTTCTCTTAAGGACACTATCCATTCTATTTATAGCTATAGTTTGTATGGTGCTTAATGCTTGACCTGCAGGATTCATAGGTAAGTAAGAAATACACAGATGTGTGTATTCTAAGTGTGCATATGTGCACATCCATATGTGCAAAATAGTCACAGGAGAGCTACAGAATACTACACACTTGGGGTAGCAACCTTCTTAGCCCAGGAGCAACATCTGATTCGTGCTCAGCCTGTCCTCTTGCAAATCTTGAGTTTCAATGATAAGTCTGTTTGAGTAAAAACTCAGGGCAAAATTGTGAGACAGTCAGCATTGGTGGAAACTTTGTCACAAACTTCAGAGGACCCAGGAGTTTAGCATGAGTAAGCCTTGCTCCTTAATTGTTTTCATTGTACAATGTTTGCAATACTGTAGTGGCAAAGAAGATGCAATCTTCCCTCAAAAGGGATGTACATACATCTTCCCAGGGTGAAAAGGGTGAGAGGAGAATTAGGTCTGCTTCAAATTTTGGCGTTCTGGAAGAGTTTCCTTATTTTTAAGTTCTTGAGACAAAGATAAATTTTTAAAAGCCTAACTTTCTGTCTAATATAGCTTCCTCTGCTTTCCTTCTATTTTTAAGTAGTTTTTTATTGTTGTTGTCTGAGGTAGTGGCTAGATATTTTTTAGAGAAGGGAATAACCTCATCTGTGTGGCTGAATTGGACTCTCTAAAACATGTTTCTCCCTGCTGAGTCTTATTGCAATGGCTTCCTGTGTTCTTCCTGTTCATGCGGCATCCCCTCTACGCAGAGCTGGCAAAGTATTGACAACAATTCCAGATACATGACTTGTTTAAGAAAAAATGCCAAAATTGGGCAGTATTATCCATTATGTGCTTCTCAATTCTGCTGACAAACAATTTGAACTACAAAATAACTTTGGGTTTAGTGCCTTTCTTCCCAGGGAAGATGGTCTCCCTTGTGCTCTCAGGTGGAGAGACCCTTAGGGCTATTGGCATAACAGGTGCCCATACTTGTCATGTAAATGGAGATTCCTACATATAGCAAATCTCCCTGAACATCTGCTGAAGTCTACTCTTCACCAACAGAGCAGTGCTACTCTTTCAGTTGTATGAGGATACTGCCTTTGATTTGTCAGGAGACATATCCTGGTGTTCCATTACATATGGGTAGCGACATTTTTGTAACCATGAAGCCTAAGAACATAAGTAATATATATATGTATATATAGTTTATATATAATTTCTATTTAGAATGGCATAAACAAGTGCCATATTTTAGGAAATATTGATCAAATTAAATATATAACCCTTCTATAAAACTTTTATTTATCCATAAAGCCATGAGTAAAAGGACATTTAATTAAGTTAAGTAAAAAGGTCTAAAAAATGCTGTCACATTCTCCATTATTTTTCCATCCCTAAAGACATGTTTGGCCACTGAAATCACAACTTCATGTATTCTAGACTGTGCTAATGTTTCCTATAATGCGGCTAATAACCAACCATCAGCAATAAATCCAACCCTCTCCTCTCCTTCAAAATGTGATCTAGTGAATATCAGATACAGGTGAGTAATCATTTTCCTTTGTCAATTGGCTGCAATTTTGTTAACAAAGCTCAATATGCCAGGACACTGCTGACACATGCTTAGACACAAACACACATTGATGTAGTACCAGACTATTCTGCTGCACCTCAAGGATCTGCAGGCCAACAGTGGCTTTGAGCCAAAAATAGCATTGTTGTTTAGACAATCTTGGAATTTTTTTTGACAAAATGTGTCAAACCTACCTTGCTGTCTGACTTCAACCCCCAATAAATCAGATAGTCTCAGACTGAGTAAATCTATTCCACAGCACACCTGCCAAGTTCATGTTTACTATGCAAGTATAAAATAACTTTGATACTTCCCCTTTTTCTTTGGATAAAAATATACCTAGGAAAACCTTTCCTAAGGAAAAAAATACTTCTCCACAGAGTTGCCTCTTATTGATGGAAACTGTTTAAAAGTAGAAACCCAGAAAATACTGGATGAGCTCCAATTATCTTAACAGGCAACCTCACCCCTGATTAGAAACAGGTAGAAGTGATTAACAGAGAAGAGGTGTAACCTTGCCCTTAATTGGTCACAGGTGTGACTAGTTCAATAATCAAGGTAAGTGGGCTGGGCAGCCAGAGAGACCATTTGTGAGGAGGCACTGGACCACGGAGGAGGTAAGAAACTTCTGCTTTCTTTTCTTTCTCTCATCTAACAAGAGCGGCAGATCTGGAACAGCAAGGTAAGAAAACACTGCTTCTCTTTCTAGCCTTTAACAAGAATGGCATATTTGGAGAAATGCAAGGTAAGAAAACTCCCTCCCTCCCATCTCCCCAATCCCTGTCCTGTCTCCCTCCAGCCTACCCATCTCTCTCCAACTGACCCGGCCAGGCCCGACCAGACCCAGCCTGGCCCAACCCGGCCAGGCCCGGCCTGACTCCCTCCTTCTCCCCTGACTGACGAACTCCCTCTTTCTCCCATACAGGCTGACTGAATTGACTGACAGGCTGACTGTTTCCTTCTCTTCAAACTGTTTGACAGACTCCCCATTTCTCCCTGCACTGCCTGACTGGACTGGCAGACTGACACCCTCTTTCTCCCCTGACTGACTTGACTGACTCACTCCCTCCCTCTCCTTAGACTGACTGACTGGCTCCCTCCTTCTCCCCTGATGGACTGACTGAATTGACTGACAGACTGTCTCCCTCCTTCCCTCCCCACAGACGGACAGACTGACTCCCTCCTTCTCACCTGAGTGATTGATGGACTCCTTTTTTATCCCCATACTGACTGTGACCGATTCCCTACTTCTCCACACACTGCTTGGCTGGACTGACTGACAGCCTCCTTCTCCCCAGACTTACAGACTGACTCCCTTCTTCTCCCCACACTGCCTAGCTGTCTGACTTTGTCCCTCCTTCTCCCCAGAATAAATGCCTTTCTGGTTGGAAATGCAAGTTAAGAAAACTCTGCTCCTCGTTCTCTCCTCTAACTAGAACGCCCAGTTGGATGTCCACGGTAAGCAAGGTAAGAGAACTCCTTCTCCCTTGTTCCCTTCTCCCCTCCCATTCAACTGCGGCCAAAGATGTTGCCCATTTGCCACAGAGGACTGAGTGTATTTATAATCCCTAAATGCCTATGGTATAATCAAAACTGTCACACAACAAGATGGTGGCCAAGAAACTCAGACAGTTTGGTTAATGAAGCAAAGAGCAGTTTCATATTCATTCCCTCCTGAACAAAGATCTGAGGGAAGGGTGTGGACTGGTTAGGGGAGAGAGACTACAAGTACAGCAGGCCCAAAGAGAAGTGCACAAGCAGACAGTGAATTAGGCAATGCGTCCAAGCCTGATCTGAAGACTCCTGGCAAACAGAGCAGCCATTCAGGCACTGTGACATGCAGGTCAATAGAAGTCATCACATGCTCGCCTGGAATTTATGGATGTGTTGCTGAAACAGTGTGTGGCAGCATATGATAAAACTGAACTCCTGATCATAACCTACAGTGACAAAATAAACAACTTCTCTGACTTTTTTCTCCCATTAAAAAGCAGCAACTGTTTTTTTTTCAATGCAAAGTACAGCTGGGTTTTTTTCCACTGAATAATTATCAGTAATTTTCAAGAATCACCATGTATTGTGCTCCATATCTGAATTGTTTCTCTTTCTGATTATCTGAAAACTTTTATCTTCCAAGAAAACACACCAAGCTCCTCCACAAAAACTGTAGATGTTAACTATTCTTAAGCACAAGACAAATGCATTCTCTGTTCCAAGACACACATTGAGCAAAAGAAAAGCTACAAAATAATTTTTCTTCCTATTGAGGGCTACTTCCTGTTTGGCCAGACATACTATCTAGTTTGCATTCTCTCTTTCTGAAGCATCTGCTGGCAGTTACTGTCAGAAATGTGATAATGACCATGGTCAACCAGTAGTTTTAGCTGGTGGATCCTGTGTTCTGAGCAAATTGCAGATATTGCTTTGACTTACTCAAGCAACACACACCAGCAAGCACAGCAGAAGAGTTTGACCTCTGTTTTCTCCAAGATCAAGCCTATCTACAACAGATCAGAAAGCTGCAAAATGGAAGGAATCCAGGCTAAATATTTTCCAACAAATAATCAAGCTATGGCCTCCAACAAGGGCTTGCATCTTTTTCTTTGAGAGCTGAGTTAAGCCATTCAGCTCATGAACAAGTTTGGGCAAAGAGGTTGCTCACAGGCCAAGACCCAGGAGCTTACAAACAGTTCTGCAATCCCTAGCTTGTCTAGAAGCTGCATTAAATTAAAAAAAAAAAATTAAAAAAAAAAAGATACGTAAGTTAGCTCTCTCCTGGCAGGGTTTTGGAAGCATTCATAATGTTGGCAGGGCGAGGAGCTGTTGAGTTGTACCATTGTCTTTGAAGGTGAGGTAAAAAGGTATTTCTTCACCACTCCCTTTTTTTCAGGTGTCTAGTGCATGATGCCAAAAGGCAAAGCATAGAAAATTAGAAGAAACACCAGCATGAAGCATCAATTTTAAGTGGGGAAGTTTTTCTCATATATTTGGTTTTTTCCTAGCAATATCTTGGAGGGAAGGCAATCAAAATGCCAATGTATGTATCCCAAGAACCATATTTTCTGCCACTACGATGTGAAAGCAAGAGTAATAAACATTAGTACAAATGAGGTGGTTGGTTAAATGTGGTCGCAAAACAGGAAAAGGGGCAGTGAGTGGGGAGGAGAAGAGCAAAGACACAGAGCCACCTAATTTATTAAATCTGTGAAAACCTCACATTGGAAACACTTCTGTTACATGTGCCTTGTAATCTCCAAGGATGAAAAGGGCAACACAGCCAATCTTAGGATTGCTGGTACAAAAACTTCCTCAACTGCAGAATACAAGTAGCTGTGCCTTTTATTCAAGTCTAGAGGAGCCCTCAAAAGCTATAAATAACTTGTGCAAGCCTCTTATCATCTCAAAATACTTGTGATTAAAAATCTGCTGCAACTAAGCTGCCAGAGGCAGCAGTCCCGTTACATACTGTTGGCCTGCGTGTCTGATACATGACATTTTCCTAAATCCTGTCGGGGGTAATCTGTCACATAACCATCTTTTAGATTATACTTTGAGACTGTGGTCTTTTAGTACAAATATAAATATGCTTAAATTATTAGGCTGCCCAATAGGAAGATGGTCATTGTTCTTGTGCAGAGGAAGACATTGCCAGATAACCAAATACATTCGAAGGACCAGAGCAAGGTGTCAGGGGTGAACAGAAGCACAAACTAGCCCAAAGGCTTAGACACTGTAGTGGGTATGACCTAAAGAGATTTTTGTCCCCTCTGCTTTTATTCAGGAAATCCAGGTTTGCTTTTCCACCTATTCAAGGTCTAAAGATCTAATGGAAGGGCAACATACTTGAGTATCTGTGCCACAAAATGGTCTCCAGGAAATCTCCAGATAATGTAGTATTCTTCTACTGAAGTCATAGGATATTCCTGAATGCTGTTATTTCTTTTAATGTAAAGTGGTAAGATCATTCAATTAGGTTTTTTCCCAGTACTTTCATCACCTCCTGCTCCAAATCAACTAATTTTCATTCAGTTCTGCATGTTTTGACACACAGGTGGAATTTGTCTTGAATTAATCTGAAGCCCAAAGTCCTCTGATTCTGATTTTTTTCTGTGAGAATAAAATATTACACTGGGTTTTGGCATGGAAGAAAGTGGCCACCAGAAATATTGCTCAGCAGCAGAATAGTTCAAACGCTAGCAACTTGAAAATTAGGTCATTGTAACAATGATGAGGAACTCATATATTCTATGGTGAATTATTTAGTTTTGCTTTCTTGATAGACAAAATGTGTTGGATTTCAGTACTATGAACACATTATGTGGAGCAAGCAGGAGTGGGACACACTGGGATTCCACCGAACCTATTCTGCAACATCTGTTGTTCAACTTACTCATGGATGATTTGGAAGACAGGGTCAACAATGAGATGACTAAGACTGGGGTTGATACAAAGAGATCGCTGGTCATCAAACTGACTGTGAACAGCTGCAGAAGGGCATCATGGCACTGGGTGCCTGGGCAAAAAAATGGCAGATGGAATGTTTTGGTGATAAGCCTGAAACAACACATATGGGAAAACCATATGCCAATGTATATATGAACACTGTGCTGTGTTCAACACTGCATCTGCTGCTGGATAACCAGCATCTCAGAAAGTATGCGTGAGAGCCAGAACAGTAGGGGCAAGAGCAGTACAGGTGATTAGAAGTATGACATTGCTTCCTTATGAGCAGAGACTGAATGATCTGGAACATGTGAAAGAGACATCTAAAATGTTAAAGGTCATAAAACCAAGACTATCATGAAGAGGATTATCATAGATTATTTTCCTTTTAAGTTATGTCTGTATGTGCGTGTGCATATTGTTTTCCATAACCTAGGGACCACAACTGCTAGCAACAAGAATTAGGTTTAGAACAACTGAAAGTGCTTGTTCTCAAGAGACAAACTTTTATCGATGGGTAGCTTGGGATGTCAAGCATATAAATAAGTTTAAAACATCCTTAGACATCCTCATGAAGGAAAGGTCCATTGGGACATCTCAAACACATAGACAGAAGTACAACACCCAGCTCAGGGAAGTCAGGTTTTCAGGCATTGAAGGCCTTGCCAGAAGCATCATCACTCTGTTTGCCCTGCTGACACCTTCGCTCCCCGGGCTCCTCTTACCGACCACAGTCAGAGACCTTTGGGCTTATACTGCACCAGAGGGGGAAGTCTGCATTAACATGCCCCTGAAGAACTTAGAATAATTCTAAAGTGAAAATAAAATGCTGCATTTTTTTTTTTTTTAGGAGATCAACTCAAGATTTCTCATTATATTGACAAACATTTGTGGTATTCATCACTTTTAATAATTATATTTGTAGTTTAATCCTCTGCTTTAGTAAATACCCTCCCAAGCACTCCAGGTCTTTGAATGCAAAATAAGCTATACACAAGTAAGCCAGGAGTGGACACGCTTGGTTGCCTGGTTGTTTAATTAGAAACTGAAGCAAAAGGCATCCTGCCTCAGGGAGACAGCCGGGCTGCAGACTGTGACACCGCCATAGCCTTGCTCTCACTCCCTCTTTAGCCTTAAGCAAATCTGATCTTGGGCATCCTGACCCTGACTAATTGCATACTGTTTCCTGTGATGGTGTGAAGCTCCTTCCACCCATTGCTGGGCTATTAAGCTTCTCTGCTCAGTCTGGTAATTAAGCAACAGAATGCCAAACTTTTTTTTGCTGTTGTTTTGGGGTGGTTACTTCTGCATCCTTCTTCCCTCCTCCACCCCGATTCCCGTGTATACAAAGGCCAGTTGAATGCTTTGTGTGTTATTTTGTTACACTGTTGAGGTGCAAAGTCATCATATCACCGTTCAAAAGACAAGAAAGATGATAAATGCACAAACTTCAGAGACAAAGTATCAGCACATTAATGAAATCTCCAGCGCCTAGACAGCAAGGAAGACCTCATTTTAAGAGACTGTAAAAGAAGAAAACTTTTTCAGCCTATGCAAATGCCAAGTCCAAAGTACACTGGTTTAATGCAGCAGCATATTTTTCTGTCAGGAACAAAAGTATAGGCGTTATAGGGAATAATTTGCAAGTAACTATGTAAGCAAGTTTAAATGTCATCCATAAAATACATGAGTTGCAAGTCTCTTCTAGCTCATATCTTGGCATCTAGATTCACAAAAAAAAATAACATGGTCTGGATTAGAAGACCTGTTTTTCAGATTTTTAAAAAATTATTATTTAATAGGAAATGTGTGTGAGAATGACATGCATTTTTGATTTTTTAAATGAAAATGGAGACTAAAATTATTCATCAAAATTTTAGCAGCCATAAAGACTTCACTGGGTCATTTTATTTGTTTATTAGATAAAATTAAACAAAAAGACACTTTAATGAATTGTAACCAGCTTGCAAAATAAAAAGTATATTGTATATGGGAAAAGTAGCTCCATCTGATGTGCACCAGCCAGCATTTGTAACATTGTCATTATTTTTCTGTCTCTTTGAAAATAATTTTATTGGAATGTATCAGTTAAACTAAAACACATGACCCTCCTTCTTGTGACATGAAAGAAACCACTGAAGAGAAGTCTCTTTTTTTTCCTCCCTTCTACTCATGTGAACTTTCTGGGAAAAAAGTAGCTTCAAGGATTTTTATCAGTGTCTGTGTAATGACAAGTGCATCACATGCATCCTGAACCATTAGCTGCCTACATCTGAAAGAATTTGCTCAACATTTAGGAATTCACTTAATGAAAGGCTGGCCTATTAAGCTTTGCTAGCTTTGGAAGTTGATTGAGCCTTTCTTTTCAACTTCCTGCATGGTTGTAAATGATGTTATGCAGTGCCCTCATGTGATCTATTTTAGACAACAAGTTTGCTTTGTAACGCCAGAAGAATCCAAGTACCAGGTGATACATTTCTGATTGGAGATGCAGCTGTACAAGACTACAAATCTTTGTGTGAAATCACAAATTTTAAAAGCAGCAGCTCCAAAAAGCATCCATTTATATTCTGGGAAGATAAAGAAACAACACTTCCTTCATATATACTCATGACTTCTGAATCAATAATTAGATAAAAAATAGAAAATCAGTAAAAGGCCAAGAGTCACTGGATGGTATTTCTTCTCTCACACTATTGAAACCAACAAAGACCAGAATTAGGTCCCCTAAGCATTGGTCTGTAATTTTTGGCTGAAAGATGAATTTGCTTTTTTAATGGCTCAGCACCCCTGACATTTGAGGACCACTGTGAAGGGGGCTGTGAGAGCAGTGTGCTCTGCACTGGGCAGACATTGCTGCCTCCTGACCCCTGCTGATGAATGTAAATGCCTGATGTGGGAGAGCACAGAGCAGAATGGCATTAAAGGAAAAAGTTACATGGGAGGACATATCAGAAGGGGAGCCCACTGGCTCATGGAGCACTCACCTGCATCCCAAACACAATTGTACTGTCAAATTCATGGGATGAGCAAGACATGTTTTTCTCAAAATTGCACAGGAACAGGTTTCCATTCCGTGACCTCATTTTCTCTTCATGAGAGAGTGAGTGTAAGCACCACTAAACAGTGTCAGGTGGGCGGCTCTGGAGACTGGAATTGCTAACAAAAGAAGTTTAATCTTGTTTTGGGATTTACAGGCAGAGTGCCCATGAATGGGGATGAGACTGGGCTCTATTTCCATGGGATAGGTAAAGCACAGGGAAAAAAAAAAGAAAGAGTTATTCTCCTTTGGAGGCTTGGGAAGAGAGTTGTGTCACATGAGTTTGGCACAGGGTCCCTCAACAAGACATCTGATGAATAGCTCATGAAATTACATTTATGAAATTAAATTTAATTTTAGAACAAAACTACAGACAGTATGCATTCCAGTTAATTTTTCTTCAGGCTCCAAGGACTGAGGGGTTGGGTTTTTTGGTTTTCTTTTTTGTTTCCCAAACTGATTACCTACTTAACTCCTCAAATAATTATCCCTGATGACTTTGATCTACAGTTACTAGTGAAATAACACCTTCTTCTAGGGAGGCAGGTTGCCAGTTTCCTCCAAATGAAAGGCATGGATTTGTGAAGTCATTTCTTGATGATCTCACTAATTATCTTCTTGTCTCTGATCTTCCCTTTTGGGTAAGGTTATTGGGAAAGCTGAGTAAGGTAACTGTAGTCTCAGGACAAATTTATCGTCCTCCATTGTGTATCTTGCCATTAAGAGTTGATGCAGCACAGACTTTATTACACCCTATGGGGAAGAGCTCAACAAAATGACAGACAGGAGATGGGGCAAACATAGATATTTAAGTACAGGCTAATCATAGCTTTTATACCAACGATCAGGAGAATTTCTTTCAAATTATGTGTGAGTTTGGTGTGGAGTACAGTTGTACTGATCCTGAATTATTCTGCACCTCTGATTCAAAATAAGTCAATAAAGTACCCATTGGTGCTTGTTCCAACATCCCCAGAAGAAGGGCTTCTCTAAGAGAAATTCCTTTAAGCATATGTAAGACCGATGATAATGGAAATAAGATCTTATAGCATGTTCATGGCACTATGCTTGTATTACCGGAGTCTGGCTGACAGCAGAATACAGAAGTTGCTTGTCATAAAATCCATTTTTCACTACTCCCACTCTGGCTAGACATAAGCAAACACCCAGCCAAGAGAAAAATAAGTGGCTAAAAATAGTGCCAGCAGCCATAATGGCTGGAATTGGACACTGGAGGGAGACACAGTTGCACTGACTAACCCAAAGACACTCTTGTGAGTGCATGCCCTAAGAATGATGCATTGAAACCTCAGTTGATCTGCCTTGATTCCTCATTCTCCGTATCAGCAATGAAGGAAAGAGAAAAAGAAAGCCTGGGCCAGTTAATGAATCATAAAGCCCTACTCTTTGCTGTTGTTGTTGGAGGAGTGTGAAGTTCCTGTATAAAGCCTGAAGGAATTAATCACCAATGGTGTGGAACTGTTTTTCGAATCAAGCCCTGAGAATCCATCATGATTTGCATTCATGTAAACACCTACATTTTTTCGTTAACTGAACTGATTTAACTGCTAATTAAAACTAGTCAGTAAGCACAACGCAAAATTAATTAAACCATTTAGTCAGTAGATGCAAATGAGACAAAGTTATGGCTTGGACACAATGAAAAGAAGTACAAGTACTACTCATCATCTGGCAAAATAGTTCTTGAGGTAAATACTTTCCCCTGAGATGATATAAAGCAATAAAAAAAAAAAATCACACTGCTGACTACATATGATCTTTTATTGATAAAATGTGCTGGAATCCAGCTTCTTATCTTTGAAAGAGTGATGAAATGGACTCAGTGGATTTTAAAAATGCTCTCCCATACAAGAAATATTTCATAATAAGGTCTGGATCCCAGCTCAATCTACACAGGCATGCAGAGTTTCTCCTGTCTGACATTGGCAAGTGTTTTGCCTCAAACTGGACCTTATAGTTTTGACAGCTATTTTTATAGCTTTACATTTTCTCATGGGGAAAGTATCTGCTTGGTGAACCATATTGTCTGATGATAAGTGGAAGTAGTATTTTCTCAGAGAAAAAGCCAGAAGTGTGTGGCTCTGTCTGCAGTATCTCTGCATTCTGCCTCCTCTTTTCACAGGACTCATGTGCCTCACAACCCTAATTGTACTCATTCTACTAAGATTTGCCCTGAGACAGGGACACACACATAGTTACCCACCTTGTATAAACTGTGAACTGAAATAGCTTAAAAAATAGAGCAAAAATAAGAACCAAGATACCCAAAGGTGTGATCTATCAGCTATTCATGTGTGAAAGACTGAACCCAGGAACAAGTCCACTCCTCATGAGCCACTAGGTTGCCTGTGAGGTGTTTGGCAGTGCTCAGGAGAGTTTCCTTAGGCAGGTTCAGGAATCTAGCAGGTGTCTACCCATGTGCCGTTCAGACCTAAGTACAATGCCTCCAATTAGAGAGTGCCAACCATCCTTCCACCTCTTCCCTTATTTCAGGTGCCCCTGAATGGGGAATTGTTTTCAGAATGGCACTGAAAACAAAAGGCCATGGAAGGGGAGATGTCTGCACTTAAGGGACTGTCCAGCACAAGGTGCTGGGAGAGAGGAGGAATTTAAATCTTTCCTCTTCCTCTGGGTCTCCACAGCAGTGTCCCCTCTCCTTTGGCTTCCATCTCCCAGCACGTGGCTCTTCCTGCTGAGAACACACAGCTAACACTTCACTCTTTCAGAGTGCAGGATTCATGTTTTCCTTTTTGTGGCATGCAGTTGCTATCGTGAAAGCTTTCTGCATTCACAAAGTCCTTAAAACACTCATCCAGGCTGCAGGAGAGCTTGTTCCTTTCCTCCTGCTGCCTGAGGGAAGGCAAGCTCCCTAATCACACCCTAAAGTCCCTAATCCTGGAAGTCCAAGCCAACAGCCTGATGGCAATGATGGTAGGCTCATGAGAGCAAGGGGACTTCCTTCCCTCCTTCTGAGCACATGTCATTCCACAGGAATATTCCTGGGGACCCTTGGGCCAGAGACAACTTCCCAGGGCACTGGCTGGGGAAGAACTGCTCTCAGCTACTGACCCTGCTCACAGGACCACGTCCTGTACCTGTTTCAGAGACAGCTTCTGGGCTGGCCCCTGAGGGATTTTCACTAGCAAAATGTGTAATTCCTGACTTCCCGGTGGGAAAGTTTTGCCAGGAAGGCTGAGGCATTTTTATCAATGAATGAAGTGTGATCTGTTGGTAACTGGACACAGGATAATGTAAAGCACCTTTGAAGGCTGGAGGCCGTATGAACAGAGAGCTCAGACTTCGGCCAGACCTAAGGCAATGTGCTTGAGGCCCCCAGTGAAGCAGCCAACAGTCCCCAACCTCACCCAGAGCCCCCAAAACCCTCTGCTGTCACTCCAGCTTTCTCCAGCCTCTCCTAAGCAGAAGAAGCAGAGCACTGGAGGGGCTGCACGTGCTGCTGAGATACAAGAATACAGCAGCTGGAAAGGTCCCTACTTGGCTGGATCCTTCCCGGGCTGAGAACCAGCCTGGCAGCCAAGCATCCTGAACACCAGCAGTCAAGTGCCGTGCAAAGCATCATCCCTTTTGCCAGAACAATGCTTCATTTTTCTATGTGTGCTACCAAACTGTTTGAATGCAGTTGGAAAAACTGAAAAACAACAGCTTGCTAATTTTTATCTGAGTAAAGAAGTCTGCCAGCCTTACATCTGATTGCTGGCTGGTTTTCAATTAATAACAGCCTTCTGTTTGAGATGTTACCACATCCTTTCTCATATACCATTACAGTTATGACACTGTAAGTCTTTGTTTCCTTAACCTTTTTTTTCAACCACCTTTAGATGGATTTCTGCCTTTAGCTGCTTCCATTCTAACACAGAAATACATGTTAAGGAAAAAAAAAAAAAAAAGAAAAAATGACGGCATTTCTCCTTTCCTTGGATTATTCTGGAGGAAGGGGGAACAGGGCAAGTCTGTGTTTTAATATTCTCCTCTTCCCTTGTGATTTCTGCTAATTGTAAGAATACCCCACTCCTCAAGTGTTCAGTCAGGGTGATGCTTATCATGCTCTGTCTCTCCCACTTTTATGTGGACCATTATGAGCTGTGGGAGACAACACACTGAAAAGTGTGTGGAGCTCCTTGCTACACAAGACACCTGTTCTGGCTGTTGTGCACAAGGCTTGCTGACTGCCAGCTTTGAGGAGAACCTAATATAGTTACACTGTCAAAGGTATGCTACTTATCTGCATACTGCAAAGATGGAACTAATGCAAGCCAAAATAATTTTTCTTTTCTTTCTGTAAGTACCATTACTAATATATTTCACATGGTTAAAAATGCATTATATCTAGGCTCCTTCTTTAAATAAGCATGCATAAATTTAGCTTGGATACTGTTAAATAAAATTTCAAGCAGCAGAAACAAAATAGCATTTTGTAAAAAAGCATTTAAGCAGAAACAAATGCATTACAGTTTAAGTTTCATGAACACTGATAAGATTGCCGAGTAAAGCAGCTTACTAAAAACAAAACAGAAACAAAGGACCATATACCTCAGTTAGAGCTGTGGGAGGCAACTTCAGTTTACAAAATCCACACTGTAGGGAAAACTCAGACAAGAACTGTCCCTTTTGAGTGAAGAGGGCCACAAGGCATGTTTTCATGGGCAGATCATTGAGCTATATGGGTGAAAGGAGTTGAACTAGAGGCTTTGCTATCTCAGCTGTGGCACACGCACAGCTCTGCAGGGCCACTCAGAGAGTAAGCGCTGAGGAACTCAGCACAAATAGGAACAATTAGCTCTCTGCTTGGGCTTCTTCCTCCTGGCCCTGATGCCACAGCAAACCCTGTCACTGCCTAAGGCAGCAGGCTACTGCAGCCAGCACAGTAGCTACCTATTTTGCCTGTTTTCCCAGTTTCTGGAAACTCAGATGGCTGCAGCTGTCACCACCAGTGAGGACATAGTCAGGATGTATGGGATCTCCAGGACACCAAGACCAGCATCCCAGAAGTAGCTGTATTTTCTTCACTCTTTTCAACCTGTCCCACATCCCACTGGCTGATACAGGAGCAAGCCTGGTTCACTAGTCTCACTAGGCTTCTCCTTCCAGGCTCTGCCACTTTCCCTTTCCTAACTCAGTTGCCTCCTGCTCAGCTTTGCCAACACAGCTGAGCTGGAAAAAGGAAGCCGAAGATATTGGCTGAATGTGATTTTTCTAGAGGTCAAGATAGCCCAAAAGGGCTGCACATCACTGTGTGTATAGCTATATGCCCTGAGTTAATAAGCTCATTGTCTGCACAGCAAAGGCCTGTGTCAGCCATTTGAGCCTTTCTACCAACTCAGAATATGTATAATTTAGTTTGAAGGTCCTTTGGAGCAGGGATTTTCCCTCTGCTAAATACCTGCATGGTGGCCTGTCGAATAGAGACAGGCTTCTGATCAATGCCTCATGGTAATCCTGTAACCCAAATAATTTTCATAAGAAAATAAATATAGCTCACATCAAATGTCTAATGATGCTGTTCAAGACTTCCTGGGGGTGTTTCTAAATTTTTATTTTTTATTTTTATTTTGTAATATTAAAAATATAGAGTCTTGGTATAATTTCATTACCTTCTACAGTACTTTATATGACCAAAAGGCCTTTTTTCTCCCTGTTCCATCTACTTATAATCTTATGGCTATTGCAGGAGGAACAAAGAGAGATTAGAAATCATACATGTGATTATAAGAATCTACAGTTTGTCACAAACAAGTCTATCTCCCTCCATCTCCCTGTGCCAGAATAGTATTACCTGTGTTGCAAAATCAGGAATCCAAAAGTTTGGAAGTTCAGATTTTATCTACATATCTAATTCAGCCACACTGTATGTGTTACAACAGCATGTGAGTAATTAAAGACTATTATTGTCAAGTGAATTTCACCTTATTCAGAGCAGACTGGATGGTGCACATTTAATCAGCGACTTTGCAGTAACTCTTTTTCCTTATTACTCAGTGTGAGGTCCCCAGCTCTGCAGCTGGAACTCTATTTAGATCTTAAAATAACTTTTTCACAATCTTTTCTGTGCCTCCACCATTATTGTGCTCTCTGGGTATCAGTGTTTGATTTGTTTTTTTGTTTTTTTTTTTTTTTAGTAATACCCTCCAGAGATAATAATTGCTTATCTGTGTTTTACAAATAAGGAAGTGGGACACAGAAAGGTTGAGATCTTACCTGAAACCACATTCTGGGTACCTGATCTGAGATGCCACTGTTTTTCATAGATCTTTTCAAGTGCAGAGTGCTAACATTTACATCTCTAAGCATAATGTATTTCTCTTGACCTTGTTCTAACCTCTCATCTTGGGTAGACAAAAGAATAAAGATACCACAATCAGAAATTTTCCCTGAAAACAAAGCCTGTGAAAGCCTGATGTTAAGGGCAGAAAAGGAATCCTACTGATGTGAGCAATGCTTAAGCGCCTTTACTATGAAAGTAATCTCTTTCACATGCAACCCCCTGCCCCGTGCACCTACATCTTGTAGGTCTATCAGACAAACCATCAAGCAAGGGTCCCTGAGACAACTGTCTCCTTCATTACAAAACCTCGGTTCATGTCCAGAATAGCCTGAATGACAAGGAGCCTAATAGCCTCACCTATAATTATTAAGCAAGTTTCCAAATACAATATTCAACACAAAGGCTTAAGGAATGCTAACTGCAGCATGTAGAACAAGCTCGAGTTAAAATACTGACAGATTTATTTGTTCCAGTTGAAAAATCAAACAACATTCAATAAATTTAGTGCATGATAGTAGCAAACGGTAAGACTGCTACAGAGCACACGTCAAGCCTCACTGTGTGAGGTTTCCTTGTTGGCCATCTCCTGTGGAGAACAGAAGATCTGCATCAGAGAGAGCAGACACAGAGTGTCACCAGTCTTCTCTCTGTATGTACCTGTAAAACATTAATGTCAGAACCATTCAGCATGTAGTTTGCAGCAAAACCACAACATGTGTTTTTGCTATAGCATGTCCCTACATTTTCTATATCTTAGACAGCAGAGCTTCTCATCTGATAGGTGGTGCAGAGTCCCCATGCTGTCAGAGGTGCCTGGAGCCACAGCAAGGCAAGGGCAAGAAGGATCCCCAGGAGGGTGCTAAATACACCTGGGCCGTGCCATCACCACTGCCAGCAGTGCCACCCAGGTCTGTGGTTGAAGTCTGTCTACACCATCAGCGAGATTAACTACACCAGCAACTTTTAATTACCTGTAGATGGGGTGGGAGCATGTGGAGAAATTGCTATCTTGTAGAATAAATCATCACCTCCCTTCCTTTTATCCATTATGCAATAGAGAACATTGAGTCTGCCTACTGACAGCAATAGGACCAGGATTTCCTAAGCCTACTATTGGCGATCTAGTTCTGAAAATTTTGGAAAATTTTGGCAGTATTTTGAATTGAGTTCTTCCAGCTGTAAGCCTTCAATTTTGATAAATGCTCTGTATGTGCTGGCCCAATGAAAAGCATTAAACTGGTGTAGGATCAGATCCATCACTGAGAACAGCAATGGTGTTCTTCTTCTGCCTGCTCAATAACATATTTTTATAATAAATGCCATCAGGCTTTTTGAAGAGAAGCTAACCTCCTACTGAAGCCAGTGAAAGGGAAGAAATGCAAAATGCACTAGGAATGGCTAGGTAAGTTTTTGAAAAAACTTAAGCCTGCATGATATTCTTATTTTTAAATACTTTAAATACATGGATCAGTTGTAGCAGTTGATGCTGAACTACTTTAGAAAGAGCTGAGGTCAATGCCTCAGCTTTCCTCATGTGGAGGCTCATTATTTTACAAAAATCAGTATTCTTCCAAAATTCATATGCATTTATATGTATCTCTCATTTTTGAAAGTTTGAGGCAGTAATAATTATAAACATGTTGCTAGCTTGCAATACAGCAAGGAACCTTGAGTTCAGTCTTTCTAATATTATTCTAGCACAATTAAATTCGGTTCTGTCAACTCTGTCAAGAAAGAGTTTGTTCTACTAGCATTGACATTAATTAAACACAATTTCTCAATGTTATTTTGACTAAAAGCCCAGCTCTGCCTCCTTAACTTTTATAACCCCTACCATCAACATGTGTGCCCATCTCTAGTAAGGAATGGTTTTGTGCCCATCTAAGCAAATTTTTCTTTCTTTTCCTCTATATTTTCACTCAATTTTGCCAGCTAAGCAGAAGTATGTGGACTGTCCTCTGTGTAAACTGCTGCATGCTGCATGCTCATTCCTGACAGCTCCTCAGCTGCTGGGTCAGCCAAATGCTTTGGGAAAGGGCTAAACTTTATGCCATGCCTCTTTGTGGATAAAGGAGTGGACAAAGCTTTTCTTTGTGACCCAGCCTCAGTTTGCACAAGGCATCTGCTCCTCTCTGCAATTTGGGTGAAGTCCTGACTCTCAGGTTCAAAAGTGTGGAAGAGGAGTGACAGATTGACACGTAAGACTTGCGACTCCTCCAGCAACCAAGCCACAAACATACTCTACCAGGAATATTACGTGTCAATGAATAGTCAAAGAACCCGCACATATCTGAAACAGAAGGAAATACATATCAAAAAGCACAGCAGAGCCAATATACAGAAAAACCATATGCAATTACTTGAGTATATACCAAGAGAATTTTGTATACCACTTAGGACACACCATACTGGTGTTTAAAAAGAAAATCCTTTTAGTTTTCATCACACTAAAAATTTACCATCTGTTATGTGGAAGTTTGTTTTTTTCCCTTTCGTTGTAATTAACTTTTTATTGAATTAATTACTCCAGGTGAGCTGGAAGCGGCTGTTCTACCTCACCTGGTGTGGCTGAGTGTACCCACGCCCAGCCTTGCCATTCACCATTCAGATGCAAATCGTCTGCTCCCCACACGAAATCCTTGGCACACAGCCAAAAAGCCTGCTAGCGACAAAAAACAATAACATGGCAGGCAGCTGCTGCTGCACAGAAGGGAAGAAAAGTTTTAGTAAAAAAGACATATATTTCCTGCTTGGTCATTTAAAAATGTGTATTCTACTGAACAAAACAGGTGAGAAAATATTGGAAATAAAGAGAGAGCGAAATTTAAATAAGTTGCACATGGTACCTACAGGACACTGATTCCTTTTGTGCATGACAATGAATATATTTTGGTGCCTCAATACATGATGCATTTGTGCATGTCTGTATACATGTATACACACAAGCACAAGCAGTGAAGAAAACTTGTCAAGAAATTAGAATAAAGCAGTGAGCTGAACTAGATTATGAAAGAGTTTTGTTAATTGCAGTAGCATTATACTCAAACATATAAAGAAAAAGGTAGAAGTCCTCATCTGAGGAGCCTGACTGGAGGTGATGAATTAATTCCATGCACATTTATAAATTGAGGTCACAAAAGAAATAGATGAAAGCTGCTTAAAATAAAATTACGTATTGCACGCACAATTATTTCTCTATGAGACACCAAGAAAGAATAATCTCTTGCTAAGTTTTATTTGTTTTAGCTATTTACTAAACATTTCTTTGGTGAAGAGTAGAAGAGAAGATAATAGAATAGAATAGAGTGGCAGAAGCCATACCCTTGTGAACTGATGAGTACTACAACACGTGGCACAATCCATATATTTTGAGAATGTCCTGAGACACTGTGGCAGCTTTTTGCAGTAAAGGTGGCCTCCACCTTGCAATGGTTCTCATGTACGTGCAAAGCCCCGTAGAGCAATATGGCCTTTATTGCCCTTGAGACTGCAAATGTGTTCTTCCTTTACCAAGTCAGTACATGTTCATGTATTTTTGCTTTTTTTGTTATTTTGATGTATTTTTTTCTCTTCCTCTTTAAAACCTGCTCAAAGCCTAGGTCAAAGCTCCCCTTGTTGAGAGACAGATGCAGGGATGAGGTTCCTTTTATCTGAGTTGTTCATAGCCAACAGAAGAAGCAACAAAATAGGATCATGCAGAACAGACATACATGTCATCACAGTTGGTGAAGCAATTACACATTTGGCACTGGTACAGGCTTTCTGCTTGCCAAAGCACTGCGTGGAAGTTTAAGAAGAAAATGATTATCCCTATTCAGGGCAAAGCTGGTCAATCAATCCTTTATCAATTCCCCTGACACAGCAGCACAAGATTGTAGTTGACTTCCCAGAGAGCACATGGGATGTCTCCAGTTAGCTGAAACCCACTTCTGAGCAAATCTACCCTGAAACCACATGATCCTTGGAGGCAATCAGCTCCAGTGTCTTGCTAGCAAGGGCAGTTCCATAATAAGATGCTTTTCTGGTCTGGATGCAATATTAAAATGAGAAAAGATGCAGTCAGGAGAAACTCTAATCCACACAACAAACTTAATAGTATTGGGTTTGCCAACCACACTAACTTTTATGCTTCTATGAGTACTGGTGTGGAGGTTTTGACAGCGATTGTCTCAGTAACTGTTTGCTGGCCTGAGTTTGTCTTTGTTTGATTGTGTCACAACTAAAATGGAATAATGTGCCAAAATGATCAAAAATGAGAAATGTGTGAGTAACAATGACCAAACACAGAAAATGCAGGAAGAGCTCTCAGAGCTGGTGGAACAATACTCCTGCAATACACCATTGATGGGACTCAAGCCAGTATCTCTGCATGATGCTGCAACACACAATGTGGACATAACAGCTCAGGGCAAGTTTAATCCCAACACCTCTGCACCACATTATTGCACAGCACAGACATGCCAAAGGAGTCAACATGGGGCCAGCTGGCACAACACAGACACTCTTACCTGGCTGACAAGCCCTCAGAGGCAGAGCAAAGGAAAATGGCACAACGGACACTGGCCACCACCATGAGCACAATCAAACTCAATACCAAATCACATGAAAACTCCTACATGCCTCCCATCTATCCTTTTCTACCCAAGCTATCTATGGCAGTTATTTGTGACTTCATTTACTTTAAGAAGACTCATCCCCTGAACCAGCTTCTAAACCAAGGTGACCAAGCAACCACTCAGGTGAGCCATAGGATCAACAGGATTACAGATCTGGTTAAAGTGAGCGATTGGAAGCTGCAATAATTAGGTTGCTGGGGACTCAGCTTTATGCCCAGCCCAGCATCATCACTGGAGGAAATGGCAACTCACTGGAAATTTGTCATCTTTTTCCTATAAACCACATCAGGAGATTTCTCTCAAGCACAGGTCTTGTGATTGTAGCCACAGAAATGCCATCTAATGGGTGGAGAAAGTAGGCAATCCTGGACTAAATCCTTCTTTGTTTTGTATAGAAACTGACACATGAACGGTAAACTGTAATTTTTATTGTATTTCAAAGCTACCTAAAGATCATATTCACATGCTTTCAAACGTTATTAATTTTGATAAGGCAAGTGTGAATACAATTTCACCCATATTACACAAATGTGTGAAAGGACAGCTAAAGCATTCATCACACCAAAAATTATCCATATGTATTTCCACCTAAAAGTTATTTAAATGGATGTGCAAATCTATGTGACTATATATGCATTCTTTATATTTAATATATATTTTCATAGATACATTCTATCTGTCTCTACAGAAAGCCTCATATATATTTAAACAGTTGTTTATATATCTGACCTACATGATTTTTGCTCAGTCTTTCTAGGCTTTAACATACTCAAATGGGACTTAAATTACTAGGATTTGTCATTTGCTTGTACAGAAAAGTTGTACATAAATACGAGTTTCTCATCCTAAATTAAAAAAAAAATTAGTGTGAATGTGATTCTGTGAAGGAAACAACAAAACCTTCAGTGAATTTAAAAGACAGGATTTTCCCAGCTCTTTATTAACATTAATAGATTACATTTTCACATGCCGCAAATAGAATAGAATCATAGAATGGTTTGGGTTGACATGGACTTTGGGCAAGAATATCCTGAATGAGATCAGGTTGCCCAGGGCCCCAACTAATCTGGCCTTGAGCACTTCCAGGGATGGGGCATCCACTGCTCCTGTGGGCAACCTGTCCAGGTGCAACTTGTCCAACCCTCACAGTAAAGAATTTCTTCCTAGCTTAAACCCACCCTGTGCCAGTTTAACGCCATTATCCCTTGTCCTGTCACTACTGTCCTTGTAAAAACTCCATCAATTTCTCCAGAAGTAAGGAAGTACAGTCTTGAAGCTCCTCTTTGTGGAAGAACGTTGGATACACTAAGTAACAATACCTGCATTCATTCATGTCAAAGCACCACTGACAAAAGGCAGATGCATGAGCAGCTAAACAGAAGCTCTTCAGCTGCGCTTGATGAATGCTTTGACATGCACTGAATAAGTTGCTGGATAAGACCCAACCACTCCTGGTTGCAGTGAACATTTGAGCTCAATTTGAATCCAAAAAATGCTGTCTCAGGCAAGGGACCCTTACTCCATGCTCCAGCTAGTTTCCCCTACTCACATAACTAAAAATTACTCAGCTGAACCATTCCTCGTTCTGTTACCATATGCAAGTTACCAAACTATGAGGATATTTGGTAAGGTTCAGGTCACTCATAAATTATACCAGAATGATAAATCTAAGGCATGGATGCTGTGCAGAAAACTTTTTGAAGAGGAAATTGCACAAACTATAAAGACGTGTTTTCTTTTAAAATCTTCCTTTCCAGAAATTTATACTGATTTTGGCTACTACCTCAAGCTAAAATGCAGAGAAAAAAGAGGGCCAGGCAAAGACAAGAACAACTTAGCTTCCGAAGGAGCAGTATTTGTTTTCTGTTATTACAAAATTGTTTATAGCTAGTACAGCTTACAGCCTCCTTCATTCATACAGCAGGCTTTCAGTGAAGTGTGTTTACATATTATTTTCCTAAAGAAACATTTCAATAAAACCCAAAACACAGCAAGCAATGATTCTGTAAGTAAATAAAATTATTTACTCTAACTTCACGTGAATGTTATTTTTATTATGGCAAAATCCACTGGTTCCTGGAAACCCACTGGAGACAATTTCCGATATGCAGGGTTTATAGGAGTAGATGCAGGCATATCCCAGAAGGTTGCTAAGGAACTAGTAGATATATGCATTTTTTGCAGAACTGACATGTAAAATATATCCCTGTTTCTTGGATTAGGCGAACTGAGAAAGCTATGTGGAACGAGATACTCACAACAAATTCTCCTTATTTCCTTTAATCAAGAAACCCCTGAGAACTATAACTATGAATAATTCAACCTTTCACTAACATTTGGTGCAATTAATAACAGTACTTTAAAGCTGCTAGCTTTGTTTATCTTTCTATGCATAATTAAAGGCTGTTGATATTTAAGTTTTCAGCCAAGGAGCAAACTAGGTTTGGTTTTGCTGGAAGCAGCTGCTCCTGACTTAACTACAATGTGATAACCTGATATTGCCCCATCTCAGCGCACGTGGTGCGGTCAACTTTCTTCTCTGCCACCACTCCTGTTCATGTTTAATTGTGCTGGAATTCTGGGCTCTGTCTGAATCAGTAGCTGACTGTCTTTTTTTCTCCTCCCCTCTTCCTTGCCACACATGCATTAGCAGCTTGGAGCTGTGGTCAGAACTTGCCTAATTTTCTCAGGGGTACCAGTTACTGAAAGCATGGTTTTTGAAAAGCAAATTTTCGTTTCACGCTTTTCAACAGTTTCAGATGCATATACAAAATAAAGAAATCTGAAAAACAGACAGCTACCAGTGCATTAGATTTTCTGCTACTGTAATTAAATGGATCCCTGATTTCCAAGACACAAATGAAGTCCAGAAGAATTCCCTTTTTAAAATATGTGTTCCAAATTTTTGTGGTGCTACTATATGCTTTGTAATTCCAGTTTCCTTTGGCTCATCCTCTAGCAGATTACTTTATTGCTTTTGCTGAAAGGAAATTCTCCAACAAGGTCTCTAGTAAGAGATTTCACATAATTTTGCACCGTTCCCAGTGTTTTTATTAATTAAAAAAAAAAATTATTTCCAGCACATTCTGGTAATTGAGAAAGTTTTTAAATTTGGAACCAAAAGCAACGAATGTGTGATTGTATTTCTCCTTTAGGTCAGAACTTAAACTGCTGAATTCCAGATCTAATAAGACTACAAAAGCTTTCCTTTTACATTTTCTACACTTAGCTGGTTTCTGACCACCGGGCCCTTTACACGTTTTGAAGTGACACACATGGCTACATTAGAATCACCATTTTAAGTCCCATCTGCATATATGAAAGCTATTACCTTTTTTAGTCTTTCAAATCCATCTGAACAAAGAGAAATGTCAAAATATGTCCATGGTTTCATCAAATTAAGCAGTCAACTGCAGTCACCACCCTGCAACCTCAAAACAGCCCCTGCTTCCAGAGCTGGAGCGAGAACAAACTAGGTGTAGTCTCAGCCAACTTTCACTTGTGGAATTCAAACATTCTTTTGGGGTAAGCTGGATAACTACATTCAGTAACTTCTCATTTTCTTGTGAGAGCACTCTTTGTAAAACCAAAGTGGTTACAGGTAGTTGGTACATCCAGTCAGGAGCTGCAGCACTCAGTTACATGTATTCACACTCACAATTTGGTTCCCAACTTTTCCTGTTTTTCTGGTGATCACATAGCCCATGTTCCTGAAGCCCTTTGAAGTGTTTTCAGAGATGTATGGAGGACTGAATTATCCCTGCCAATCTGAGAAAGATTTTCTCAACAATGGTGGAATAAAGGAGAAGGGAACATGATGTTTTCTGTGGACCCAGTCTGGTTTTGTGCTTCAAGACAGTTCACCGGATAGAGAAATAACACATTTTGTTTACATTCATTATGTTCATACTTTGACCTATGCTTGGAGAGAGAAGTCTATGTTCAACTATTTATATCCATGGTTCCATGCCTTAGAAGGTTGTTAAAAGGTCTGAAAACCCATGAAACCAACTGAGCCCAGCTGGAACTTTGGGAACATAAAATCAAAGTTAATATTCTCAAACATGACAATGTGATACAGAATCCAAAGTCTCAATTACAAAATGTCACAGGACCATAAAAAAAACCAAAAAAAAACCCAAAAACCAACCAACCAACCAACAAAAAAAAACCAAAAACAAACCCAAAAAAAACCCCAAAAAAACCCCCCAAAAAACGCCAAACCAACAGACAAACAAACCCACAAACACCAAACCAGAACAAAAAAATTTGAACCTTAGGGAATGATAAAATTCTGAGTCCTTGGAAGGGCTAAGGTGATAGATAGGCTTCATACAGTGCCCTGCTTTCTAAATCTCTGAGTAACATTTGAAACAGATTTTGGTTCTAGAGGTCACTTAGTCACCTCAGAATATTTTTCTCCCAGATACTAAATATGTGATTAAAGAGTCAGCTGCCTGTAAGGCTATTGGCTTGTTTCCCTAACCCAGGAAGGACTAACATCCTGCCAAAAATCTTTTTCAGGCTTTTCCCTCAGGCTGACTTTATTAATTCAGGGGGAAAAAAGAGAAGAAGAAAATAAAAAGAAACTCTCTCTCACAAAACATGAGCTGCAGGGGCCATTTCCCGATGCTGCAGCTCTCCTTGCTCTAAAGCCAACATCTCTCCTTTTATTCCTCATCTTAATGAGCTTTCTCAACTCTTGGTAAGCACCATCTGACCTAAATGAGTCAGGGAATGGGCAGAAGTTTCTGCCTCCTGGGACCCTTGACCCTTAACGTGGCTGCCTCTCCTGCTGTCATGCCTGACCTCAAACTCCAGGACAGGCATTAAGCCCTTTAGGAAATTAGCACAGTAGACATATATTTAAGTACCTATTTGGATATCCAATTTCTAGCTCCTGTTTTCAAGGACTTGCCTGCTGTTCCCTCTGCTGTAAGGCAGGATGTGGTTATTGCTGACATTAAATGTTGTTCTGCATCCTTAACTTCTCATGGAAGGGAAAAAGTGAGCGAGGTACTCCACAGAGTGGAAACAAGGCGCTTGTATGAAGCTGTCAGCTGGCTTAGCATTAGGTACCAGAACTGTATTGGTACCAACACATGCTTTACAAAGCTGTTGCTGCTTCTGTTGTAGCATTTCTGCTACAGCTCCCTAAATAGAGTGATTGGCCAGTTTGCTCAAAACATGGCCTCAGTCTCTAGAGGGCAGGTAGAACAGAGACCATGTTATTACAGTGAGGCACACCCAGCACTCTGTCATTTAAATGTCATGAGGCACAAAGATGGATGTTGCATAAATATCAGTGTGGGCAGAACAAGGGCCCCATTCTATAGATGGCCAGCGGTGCACACAGTTTAAAGGGGAAGTGCTCTAGGTCACTATGATGTATGGAGATGGAAAGCATAAAGAAGGCCAACTTTGCCCTCCCAAATGCTGTCAGTGTTTCTCAGGCTCACACACGCAAGTACCAAGCAGAGCAGTGATAGCCTTCAAAGAGCTGCCCTTTCCCCATTGCAGATTCACTGTTACCTCCTGCTTTGGGATGCTGAAACCTGCTTTCGTAGGTCTGTTCTCCATAGCCAATATGTTCATACATTTATACACCAAATATTTCTCTCTCAGTACCTGTCATGCCTATATCACACCTTAACAGCATGACCAGCCACTTGCATTTTCTTTTTGTAGTGCAAGGATGTCACCACCTACAGTCCCAAGATCTGAGAATGTCTCTAGCTTGTTATAGTTTGTCTTAAAAGAGCAGTTAGGCAGCAGTAATGCTCTCTGTAATTGCAGAAGAAGGTTCATGCAATACAGTATTTTATGTTAAATAAACCTCTATGTCTTTTAATGATGGAGAAATGAAATGTTTTTATTTTTTATTTGTTTTTGTTTTAATCTGCCTTTGCTGACACTGAATTTAATGGGAGAGAAAACATTAATGCAATTCAAAGCAGGTCTTTTTTGAAGCAGGCGCAGGAGAACAAAAATCATATCCTATGCAGGCAATAACTTTTAGCTAGAATGTCTAGGAAGGTTTGATCAGATTCTAGTTCTTCCAATGGGGTGAATAGAGAAGGAAGCCAAAAAGACAAATTAGAGGGGAAAAAATATGATATATTTTTGAAGGTGTTGTTCTAGTTTCTTCCCATATGCATCTCCACAAGTGCAATAAAAGCTAAAGGCTTCCTGCTCCTTGTTCCTACCACAAGTTTGAGATTTTGTGCCATTTGAGAAGGGTTACTGTCTCTTAATCATTTCCAGAGTGCATTAGGTGAAAATGGCACTTTGCAAACAATTTGAAAATATAGACTCAACCTGTCCCAAATGCTCTATCGTCTAGGGACAAATCTTTACAAATCCTGTGGCTCCACAGCTCATGTTTATGCCACAAGGGTTCAGGAGCTCTCAGGAGTCAGCACTATTTCAGCTGGATCATTCTCTGAATGAAGTCAATGGGAATTTTGCCAACACCTTCATTAGCTGAAGGCACAAGCTATAATTCAGAGGACCAGGATGTCAGAGCCAGCAGAACAAGCTTAGAAGGGAGACAGCAACACGTGAAAAGGGAAAACTGGCAGAATGCATAACCCTTCTGTTTGAGGTGGGACTTCAGCAGCTTGGGAGATAATAACTGGGATGAGGGGTGGAGAGGGAAGACTGCGGGAGCAAATCCATCTTGCCATACATCCTTGATTAATTCCTTTGACTTCAGCAAGAGTTACTGGCCTGAGTAAGGTGGGGATTTAGAGGTGCATGTTCCTACACAGCACAATGCATGATCTGTAGACATTTAAAAGCATTTCAGACTAACACCCAGCCTGTTAAAACCAGGAAACTGGCCACTTGGGATTAACCTTGCAGTATGATATTCATTATTCACCAGCATGGCAATCCAACAGAGACTGACTATGAGGTCTGATATTCATTAAATTGCAGTACAGCATCTCTGACGTGGCCCGTGGTGCAGCCCTGTGTGTGTGCATTTCTGTGTGTGCTCTTATGTACATGTGCTATAAAATATGACGGCAAGAGGGAGGGATGTATATTTTAGAAAGGACACAAATTCAGCACAAGCAGTGGCTGGCCTTGCAGGGATCTCTGGTAAAGATGCCAAGTAATGTTTGGCTTCCAGGTCAGACAATTTTTTTTTATCCTAAATCTACTCATGCAAAGACACAGCTTATAGCTTGCAGATGGCTCATTCTGCTGATCTGCCAGTATTCACACTCAGAGTGTGGAATTATATCACATGAGCAAGGGGATTGCTGTCTTTTTTCATGGCTTTGTTATTGCAGGCAAAAAAAAAATACAGCTAACCAGAAAATAAGAAAAAGGGTGATACTGAATAATTATTTTTGGAAGATTTTTAAATTTAATTTAAAAAGACAAGGCAAACATGAGCTCCCAGTCAAACACTATCTCTTACTCATATATTCATCAAGACAGCCAGAAAATGAGGATGAATTATATATTTTAAATAAAGGATCCCCTAACAATATTAGGCAAAGTTTTTTTTCTCTCACTGGGGTGCTTACTTGCATTTTTCATACTTTGAAAAATTCCCTGAACAATGATAATCATTAAGAATAATTGCAAATATTATAAATACTAAGAGTCTCAAATTCATTAACAACACTAAGGAAAACAAATTAGTATGAATGCTTAAATTCAGTTTCTGAAAAGGAGAGACACAATCTATTTACACAATGTTATAATCAATTTCAAAATCTCAGTAGAGTTGCACTTTCATAAACCAGACGTGATTGTATTAATTTATTGAAGTTATCTAGGGATTGTACCAATACAACGCAGAAAGACTGACCTGTAAAATATGTAGTCTGCAAAAAAACACACAAGAAATCCATTGATGTAATTTGATCTAAAGAAAAAGGTTATTATTTGTCCTTCGGAAAATTGTTTGGGTTGATAAAAGTTATTCACACATTTGTGATGAAGCAGTTGGATGTTTTCAGTTGAAAATGCATTTTTTTAAAAGGGAATGACTAAGTATTTCACAACAACTGCAAGACAACAGAAATAGGGAGCCACAAGAGAGAGTTCAGCAAAGGGCTACTAAAATGATGAAGGGACTAGAGCATATCCCCCATGAGGAGAGGCTGAGACAGACAGGACTGTTAGAGGACAGAGAACTCAGGGGGGCCTTATAAATGTATATAAATACCTGAAGGGAGGTTTTGTATGAGATCTTTCCAGTAGTGCTCAGTGACAGGACAAAAGGCAAAACAGGAACAGGGGGTTCTCTCTGAACATCAGGAAACACTTTTTCACTGAGGAAAAAGTGAGGATGACTGAGCACTGACACAGGTTGCTCAGAGCGGTGCAGGATTTTTCCCCCTCGGAAACATTCAAAAGCTGTCTAGAAATGGTCCTGGGCAGCTTGTTCTAAAGGACCCTGTTTAAGCAGAGGGGCTGAACCAGATGACTTTCAGAGGCCCCTTGAAACCGCAAATAGAGGATGATTCTGTGATTCATCTTTTCTCAGCATCACAGAATATTTGGAATTGGAAGGGACTCTCAAGGATCATCAATTCCATCTTGTAAGTGAATGAATGGTATATAGGGGGACTCAACCCACAACCTTGGGGTTGTCAGCACCACACTCTAACCAAAATAAGCTCAGGTTTTTCTGTTCAGGTTGGGGGTTTTTTTGTTGTTGTTGGTTTGATTCTGAAAGATGTAATTCAACTAAAATGAGCCCTCCTTTTTTTTGGGTGAGGAAAGTGGTAAGCAAGAGCAAAAAGATCCTTTTAGCCCCAGTCTTACTGTACTAGTTTAAGCTTCATCAGTTTTGGTGCTGGCATACCAAAAGGTTCAATCCCCTGTAGTTAACCCCATAGCCCCCCAGCTATGTCAGAGGCCTCCAGACAGACAGACAGACCGATCTGCTGGTGGGGGGTGTAGCTCTCCAGGCCAGAGGCTGCCCGGAGTGCCTGATGCCTCTTAGCAAGGTTGGCTCAACCAACAGTTCTTTTGCAGAAACTGTGTGGTGGTTGAGGAGCTGCATTGCCAGGTGAAGGAGCTACAGGAGGAAGTGTACAGGCTACATAGTACTCAAACAAAGGAGCAAGACATTGACCATTTACTTTCAGAAATCTTACAGTCTCAAGACTCTTGGGAGTCTGGAACTTCCATTTTGTTGCAAAGAAGCAGGTGGACTCAGAACCCTGCAGGGGAATTAGTCAAAGGACTGTTAGTCAAGGGTCCGATGAAGACGAAGGCTGGAAGCAGGAGGAAGGTTCCTCCTCCTTCTCAGAGTTTGCATAGTAGGACTGGCACTTTCTGTAACAGGTAATAGGCTCTGGAATCAGAAGGCCAGGCAACTGATGAGGTGGGCAAAGGTCCTACAGGGATAGTGAGGTGTCCTAAAACAGCAATACCTGTACCCCTCATCACAATCTCCTCTGGTAACAGGAAAAGAAGGAGAGTTTTAATAGGATACCCCCTTGTAAGGGGAACAGAGGCCCCAGTGTGCAGACCAGACACAACCCACAGGGAAATCTGCTGTCTCCCAGGGGAGATAAGGGTCATTACTAAAAAACTCTGCAGTCTAGTAAGATCCCCTGATTACTATGCACTATAGGTTGTTCAAACTGGCAGTGACAAAACAAAAAAAGAGAACTCTGAGGGCAATCAAAAGAGACTTCAGGGCCCTGGAATGACTGGTAGAAGGATCAGGAGCATAGGTAGTCATTTCCTCGATTCTCCTGGTAACAAGGAATAATATTGATAGGAATAGGCAGATCCATCAGATCAACGCATGGCTCCAAGATGGTTGTCTTCAGAAAAACTCCAACTCAGCATATTCTGTGATACCGTGAAATTATTTTACCCTCTCTCCTCCATTTATCCAACAAACTGAAAGATTAAACTACCCCTTCTCTCAACACCATTGCAATCTGGCCTTATTTCGTATTCAGTTTTCATCTCAAAAAAATTCCCTAAAATAATTGGCACTAACAAACTCCCACCAATTAGACCCATTCTCCTCCTTTTTGCCTGTACTTCCATGTCTCTGGCCTTGAGAATTTACCAAAGAGAATTCTTTTAACTGAGCTTGTATGCTCAGCTTGAATATACATGAAAGTGGCAGCGGAGTGGCCTAAAATGAATGAGAGGAACCTGTGCTGCTCCTTGCACCATATAGTCCTCAGGCTCATTAGGAATCATTAGCCAGGGATCTTTGCATGTTATAAGATACAAAAAAGGAAAAGCGTTTTCTTGACTAGTTAAGACTGAAGTTTGTTTGGACAACTTTGCAGGATTTTGTCACGCTACATGTAAGAATAAAAGAGTTGTTGAGCAAACTCTATAATGAGGTTGCAGGACAGATGCGTTTACAGGTGTTGGATTCCAGATGATAAGTGTAACACAGGACAACAGACTGAAGTGGCAGTAAATTTTTATTTGTGTTTCCACAGTTCTTAAGAGAGCCAATCCTAGATTGACATTTCCATGGCAATCAGCATCCTACAAAGATTAATATGATGATTAGAGTTGCAGCAGATTCCAACTGGAGTATAATGAAAGTTATTGATGCTTTTTTATAATGGATATCCAGGAAGTAAAAAGAAACATGGAGAAAATATTGATAAGAAGGATAAGTAGTGGACAATAAACTTAAGTTTATGACATTTGGAGAAACGTAGGAAGGCAAGGAGAATTTTAAAGGAGGCTTTGCGATGTAGGCAATGGAGTGGTCCTGAATGTTTCTGTTGAATTTCTCCTATAAATGAAAGTCAGAATAAAAGAGATCATAGGAATAGTTCAAAAATTAAAAGCAGTGGAACATAAACTGAAAAACCCTAAAAGCCAGCAAACCTGTCCAAGCAATGCAAATAGAAGAAGAGGTATGATTTAATTAAAGGGACAGAAAATTCATATCTGCAGCATTACCTATATCAGCACAGAACTGTATTTATCTAGAGAAACAAAAGAAAAGAGAAGAAAATACTGAACCACCGCATGATAAAAGCCCAGACAACAGTAAATCGCTTTTCAAATAGAGAATAAGCACATGACTTTGAGCTGTTACTCTGAGAAAATCAGCAAACTTACAACCCTGAGAAGGTCACTGTAGATATTGGATCAAGAGAAAGAAGGTGACCATTTGTGAATCTGCTTACAAAGGAGTAAGCAAAATAAAGGAATGGTGCAGAATATTCACCTAAGAGAAAATGAAAGGAACAAAGTTTGAGGAAGTGCGTACCCAGAGAAGAAGAAGAAGAAGAAGTGGATAAGAAAGTAACAAATAGACAACAGCAGATGTGAGGAAAATAGAAAGAGCAGCTAGGAATTCATGCAAGTAGTAAACACACTATATTAAAGCAAGTTAAATACAGAAAGTATTTTTCCAATACTACTCTTTTCAAAAACTGTGTCTTCTATTATAACAACCTTGCTGAGAGATCTTGAATGGTGAGAAGGTAAGCCTGTAAAACTCTGTTAAAATGCTATCTAAGATACAAAAATGTCATATAGATTCTACTCTAAGAGAAGAAAATTACCCTCTTTGATAAGCACAATCTACTTGGAGAGCATTTTGATGCATCCCTTGTCCAAGAAAGAAAGCAGAAACAGTCAAATCATTTTCAAATTCCATTAAAAATACATTTTAAGAGTATTGGGTCTCCTTTTCCCCCTGTTTTTATCTATGCCAGGTTACCAATCCCTAAAGAGGATAATAGTTTCTAGAGCACTCCTTTGGGAGATTTCAGCTAGGTGTGGCCTAATTGTGAGATGTGCCACCACATGAAAGCTTCTGCAGGGCAAGGAACAGAGATTATGTTCGCATTTACATCATTCTGTGGTAGGCAAAACAGTGGGATTTGTAACCTGAAATGGCTACAGCACCCTTCCAAATAGGGTTTAAGTGACAAAGTCAAGTCAGGATATGCAGAATGAGGAAAATGCCTCAAATTATCCATGTGGAAAATCACGTCCAAACGCCCTCAACTGCAGTTGTGAAAACTCTTGAGAAGCGTAATGAGAGACTGGGGATCAAGAGGGCTATGGGAAATAATGAACAATGACAATGAAGCAGCCTACTCTAGAGTCAGATTTCTGATCTGTAGCTCTTGTTGCTGTCCCTGATTCATGATCCTCTTTACCCATCTGTGAAAGACAAACAGGGTTATTTTACAGGGTGGGGGATGTGAACCTTAATTTGCTAACATTTCCAAAAGAATTGTGAGATCCTGAGATGAAGGGGCCAAATTTAATGCTCATTGTTTAGGCTCTAGTCTGTCTGTGCTCAGACAGAACTCCCACTGAGACTGGGAGCTGAACAACAATTCCCGAAGTTGGTCCATTTTTCCTAGGAAAATGAGACAGTTGCAAAGTACAGTTCGTTTGCCGCATTCATTCAGTACCCTGGAGATACAGCATTATGGTTAGTTACACATCTCAGAAAGCTTCTTCAGCAATATTGCAATGGCTTTGAATTCTTACAAGGCTGTGCAGTCCAAGTAAAACAAAGCTGCTGGCAAAAGTAATAAGCCAGCACTCCACACCTGATTAAACAGCATTGTTTTTAGTCTAGCACCACGCCAAGTTCTCATGTCAATGTGGATGCTCAGTTGCTCAGTATCCGAGAACTGCTTGAAGTGAAGCTTTCACCACAGCAGCAGTGAGCAACTTGCTCTGCGAGCAGGTACGCTTAACATTGCTTCTAAACTCAGCAGCTTTTAGGAATCAAGCCCCTCTCCACACACACACACACACAAACACAAATAACCCAAAAATCCCCAACACAAAAAGACCCAACAACCCTTTCTCAAATCCCAGAGGTGATGGAATGTAAATAAGGGAAACTGAGCCCTTAAATGATCTGCACATGCACACACTACCTACAGCATTTTTGGTTGCTAACTGTAAGCAGCTGCCAATTTCTCTCTAATGCTCAGACGACTTGCTAACTGATCTGCAAGTCCCAAAAGTGTGTTATCTTTAATGTGCCTCTAATTTTTCTAAAAGCCTACTATTTATATTGTGTCATTTATTTACTTATCTACCTTCAACTAATTAAAGCTATCATTTAAAAATATGGAGTAGAAAAGAAAAGCATACTCTTTTCTTTTGTGTGTGTGTGTGGGGGCGTGTGTGTAGAAAATCCAATCCGTTCGCTGAACTGGATGAATGTTACAAAAGTTCTGTTTTGCTTGGGAAAGCAATGCATGAGTAAAAGCTCCAAAACTCTAGCATTATTATCTCTAATTACAATTGGCAATATGTGGCAATCATAATTATTCATTTATGCAAAATAGCTTACAGTGTGTCTCATTTTTTATTCCCCGTTAAAAGATGGTTCGACAAAAGAAGAAAAAAAAAGATTATAGTTCTGAACATAATTGTACTAAATGCTCAGTCACTTTGTTTAAAAAAATACTACAAAACTAAACTGCTATTTCTGTCGAGACAGAAAATGATTTAACAAAGATATATAGTATGCTCTGCAGGTGGCAATCCATCTAGAAAACATATTTCCCTGAAAAGGAGAGATATTTCACAAAAAATTAAAAGCATAATTTTTTGCCGAAAGAAAGAAAGAAAGAAAGAAAGAAAGAAAGAAAGAAAGAAAGAAAGAAAGAAAGAAAATAAACCCTCCTTGTTTTAATCTAGCACATGCTTCTCCTGTTAGCAAAATGCAAATTTGCAAATAGTCAGAGGAGAGACCGTGACCATAATAACTCGCTATGGTTCTGCAATACGACACTCTATTCTATTTCAGCTCTACCACAGTACGCTAAGCAATTGAATAAGATCAAGTGCACTTTATGACAAAAAAATGAGAAGGGACGAGTTCACACTACTCACATAAGTAATCCCTATTTATGTATTTTAAGTGGAATATCACCCTAATATACGGTACTCAGAAAAGCCACAGTTCATGAGAGTTGCCAGTCATGTTTTAATCAGGCACTTGGGGACAGGGACTTTAGAGGACAACCTCCCCAATAAAAAGGACTTAGAATTCCAGGTCCAGAGATTCAGTCTCAAGAAAATAAATGCTGAGAAAGCTGCTTTTTAGGAGAAACTGGAAAGGTACTCTAAAACCTAGCTGAAACAGACAGGGCTGCTTTAATCTTGACACACTGCGCCAGATGAGCAACCTTTACTCTTGGATCCAATCCCACTCATTCTTGTGGAACAGCCTTCCCCCCATCAAATGTATTCCTGACTCAGAGCAAAACTGAAGGTAGTGGAACTATTTCTGTGAAAAGGATCATCCACTAAACAAATGGGTATTTTTGATGGTTAGGTATTTAAAAACTTTTTCAAAGTGTCTTAAATATATAAAAATGTAAGAGACTTTATAACCAAATAGGAAGCAGATTTTTTTTTTTCTTGTGTTGATGGTGTTGATTAGAGCAGAGGAAATGGAGATCACCATTGGAATGCATGGGAAAAACCAGGCTTCCAGAATAATATGATGAGTTGCACCATGTATTTTTACCAAACAAAAATTGGTCAGCTTCACGGAGTTGCTAAAAGAGTCAATTTTTTCTCCCAGCTTAGTAAATGATGACAGAAAATGAGAGAAACATGGCAGAACATCATATATTAAAAATTAAAAGCAAAATAAAAAAATATAAATCTGAAAGATGTAAAGGACAGTATTGCCATTACTTTCTACTTGTTTTTACCATCAGACACAGTAAATTATTAGCATGTGAGCTTGTCTCTCTTTTTTTCTCTCTTAAGCGCATTTTTAGGATGCAGGAGATACCAACTAGACCCAGCAGTGATTTCTTACTTAGATAATTCATTGTGTCCTGGTCCATTACCACTAGAAGACATTTTCCACCCTTGACACAGAACCAGGAAGAAACACTCTGTTTGCATTATGGTAAATGTTAAAATTAATTTCTTAATCAGAACATAGAGTTGGGTCCTGTGTCTGCTGTGTGTATTATAGCAGACATCTCGTGCCTGCTCAGAGGTCTGGGGTTACTATCACAATCATCATTTGCTTAACACAGTACAACACCTGCTTGAGATGCCCTGATTACAAAAACCAGATTTTTACGTTGCTCCGTACTGTGATCCACAAACAAATGATATCAGACTCTAGGACGCAAGATGTACCCTTGGAGCAATGAGAAAGAAAGCATCACTATCCCCTGTAGCAGATGAAGAGACAAGTGAAGGCCGTCTACAAAGGGTACACTTCAGTGAGGAGAGTGCTCAGTTGGGATAACTGAGAGTTGCAGACTGACCCCTTCTCTAGTGGCAGTCTAATGCAAAATAACAAAATTTGATGTCAACCAGAAAATACCAGAAAAGATCACCCTCCCCAGCTATTTGCAGCTTCCAGCTCGCTCCAGCAATTCACATAGGCGAATGTCAAAGTTGAACACTATCACTCACTGACCTGGAGGCCTGGCTGGACTGTGGACAGAGTGTTTATCACCCAGTCAATTGTCATAGGGACCACTGAGTTTGCGTTAAGTAAAACAACATGTAGAAATCTAAATATGTTACCTTAGGAGAAATGTGCAAATACAGAACTTCCAGCATGAAGAAACTGCCATTTCTGTATCATTCTTCTAATTTTAGGAGGGAGTGCCAACTGGTCCAAAATTAAGAAATACAAACCAAAGACTATAAATCAAGAAGACAGCTATTTCAAAGGAATATTACCATTCCTTTCGACATTTCTCTTTAACTTAAAGCAATAATTTGGGCTTTCTTCTACCCAAATGTTTCATGTACTTCAATAAATTGGTCAGAATTGCTTCACTGGTGGTCAGCATTGTCACTAAAACTATCTCATGGCAGTCACAAGAAAATGTACAACATATTTATTTTCCTATAGACCTGGCTTCCTGGCCAGGCTACGTATTCCTTATGCCATTCAAAGAGTTGTGACAGTCATAACATACTGACTGGATTAAGATAAAAAGAATCGTCTCTGAACCACAGGAAGAGTAGGGAAATCTCCAAGACAGCACAAACTGCAGACCTAGGTTATAATTTCTAACAAGATTGTGGCTATAACTTAAATTACTTCAGGTCAAATGTTACAATTAAAAATATTCTATCATAAGGAAAAGTTTCCTGAACATTTCCTAAATGAAACTTAAAGTGTGCAAGATAGTAGACTGTCCAGAAAAAGCAGACTTACAGAAAAGCATTGTTTGGCATTTCTAGGCAGGCTTTTAATACAAGAAATGTTCTTTACTCTTCCCTTTATAAAATAATGATTGGCTGGCACAGAACATGAAGATTCATTGTAATATGCATAATAATGATTATAAAAATAATAAATATATTTTAAAATTACAATAGCCAAAATAATTTCATTTTCATATGCCTCAAAATGACTGTACAGTTTACCTGAAAGCCTTTTTTTTATCAATGTCTCTGTGATTTCACAAGCCACACTCTTTCCACCAATATTATGGCTGGTAACAGCTTCTACAAATACTAATCCTTTCCTCTTCATCCAAGACACTAATTTTTTTAGCCTTAGAATTATTGCCTTAAGTTATTCATAAAGTTTAATTCTACCTCACACAAAATACAGTGGTTATAGGTGAGGTTTTTCCCTATACATCCTGTTAGTACAGAATGTCTCCCCACAGTGTCAACAGGTCTGTTTTTGAAGAGGACTGGTAAAGCAGTTCTCCACATCTTGGAGATGGTTTTCAGAATCTTAAATTATATTTATCCATAGTTTTCTATGGTATTATATATAATATTTGGAAGTGCAATCTGAATATTAACTAATCCATCCTCTGGCTGGGAATTAATTTGCCTTATCTCAGTTTTTCATATGTGGAAAAGATACAAAAGGACTAATATCAGAAATGGGGAATGCTAAATGAAATTCACAGGGGCTTGGTGTAATGAATTAAGTAAGGTACATGGGTTTTGTGAACTGAAAAGTGATTCCAAAGCTCAAGCTTTAGGACAAAATTTACCCTGAGTTTTACCCGCAGCGGCAGTGCAACCCAAGTCTGACCTATCTACTGCATTTTCAGGTCTTCAGTCCAGTTCATTCAAACTCTGTCATAGTTCTCCAGAGACTATTTAGCTCCACTTGGAAGTAAGACAGTACTTGGTAACACAAGCATACAAAATCCTTCATAACTTCTTACAATAACTGAGCAGCATATCAAGCAATTACAAATTGAAGAAAGGTTAGGAACTTTCCCAAAATAAAATTTACACCTATTTTTCCAGATAAACATCACGCAATGAATGAATATCTAATTTACTGATTAGTTTCCAAAACTGTTTTTCCCTGATAAAAAATCATGCCAATGGAATAGCTTGATTTAACTTGGCAAAAATCTTCTAACGGAGGGTAAATTATTGCTAAATCATAAAAAACATGTGGGTTTCAATAGTAGGGTTTTATTAATCTTTCCATTGTAATTTTCTTCTTCTCATCTTTCACAGCCTAACTTCAAAAGGAGCACTAGGCACACTTTAGGCCTGGGACAGTCAGTGTATGCAGCTCTCATGTTCTGCTTCCAACTAGCACCACCGTGCACTGGCACTGCACAAGAAGGGATGTAACAGCCAGCTGGATGGAACTGTATCCCACTAACTCAAGGGCAAGCCTTCCACTGGCTGCAGTGGGGCCACATTTTATATGACTCTCTGTCCCATTTAAAAAGAAAATATGCCTTTTCCTCTAAGAGGAAACAGCTTCCCTTCAGCATCAGTAGTTTTAAGATGATATAAGAATGGGTATGTTTGCAATTATTTGGCTTGAACTGTACACCGAGGACTAATAAACAATTACTAGCTTGGCTTAACGGTTTTCAAAAACACAAAAAAAGTGTTCTGAAGAATCATAGGTTACCCAGGGAAACCTTAATGTAATTCACAGGGAAGCTTGCAATTTCTTCAGCTTAGAGTTTGAAAACAAAGCAAAACAAAGATTTGTCATGTTTCATATTTCCAAGCCAGTATGCCTACACTCATGTGGTTTCCATCTCTGGCAGAGTGTAAAGAGGAAGTAAAATGTCAAGTTGTTTATTTCTGTGCAATTTTCTTATCTCAAAATAACACCGAGTTTGCTGAATCCAATCTGTCTTTAATAATAGACAGAGGAATTCCTTTGCTTGGCAGTCTTGCTTTTACAGAAATCTTATGATCTGGAAAGAGAGGAGTTAAATCTCTTTTGACAATTTTGTCAAAACTAAAAATGTCATCTCAAACAGCAGCCTTGTTTTCTAGGGAAATAAAGATATTGTTTTCCTTTAGTTCAGTCCATATACCACCTTTTCTTACTATTTTCTCTTTCTTTTTTTTCTTTTTTTATATATTGTTTTACTGCAGATTAAGAAGGAAAGCAGAAACAGACAAAAGGATACCTAGAAATTCATTCTTCATGTTCATAAGCTTTCACTTTATAGTATGAGAAAAATGAATATGCTTAAATCAGCAAGTTGTTCTTTACCTCCACAGAACAATCTTCATTGTCAAGTATGTGATCAAAGTTCCCTGCCTAAAAGTCAAAAAGCCACAAGTTTTTATTAGACACCCTAGGCCTGATTTCAAAGTATAGGAGATTCAGCTACATCTTTGTTTTTGAAAATAAATGTGTATTTCAGCATGTAAGCCTCTGCTTCTGCCCTTTTTAACTGTCCAATTCAGAGATTAATGAAATGTATGAATACATAAAAGTTCTCCATGCTTCCCTATACTTTGTTCTTAAATCACAATGCAGATTAAAGCGATATTAAATTTATTTTTAAAAGGCATTTTCAAACACGTCTAATCCAAATTTGATCTATTAATATGTTTTTCTATGTCAATACTGCATGCATTTTCAAATGCACTTGTAAGTCCCACTTCCCCAAACCTCTATACTGCATAAGAGAGATTTAGCTGCAGCAGCATAGAAACACAGCAGCCCTAAGGAAAAATGTAAAGAGAAAAACATTCCTTCCATTGTTCCATTTTGATTCCAGCTCCCCTATCCAAAATACTTTATCTATCTCATGCATTTGGATAGAGAGAACAATAAAAGCTTGTGCCTCTTCCTGCAGTCCTCTTTGGCCTTGTGGTTAACATTGTCTTTTTGACCTTTATGTAGGATAGCCTCAGATGATGGTACCAGACTGTAGCACAAGGGTGTGTAGTTCATGGTCTCTCTTTTACAAACACGTCCCTTCCCACTGAGAAGAACTCCCTGCTAAATGGCAATATATGACTCTAAAAGGGATGACTAATAGGGAGAAGAGGAGGACAAAATGGGAGGATGAAGTAAAAACGTCAAAGACCAACACAGACCTTCCTTTTTGTTTAAATTCCTATCATTCTTGTAGAAGCATGATTAAATGATTCAGGAATGGTTCATTAGCAGAAAGGAGATGAACACAAATGGCTGTGTTCACATTTACTGTCACTTGACATCTAGTTCAGAGGTACAAAATCTGTGTAGATCACAGATTTCTTTAAAAACATTCACAGCTAAAAAGAACATTTTTGGTTTAAAAGCATCTGTTTCCTTCTGCTCTATATCTCTATCCATAGAGCTAGGAGAAAGTGAGAGTGCCTCCCCTTGCAAACATTGAATATACTTTGATATCTGAAGACAAAATCATCCTCTTGAGTTCCTACATGTTGAGACTGTAAAGCTTGTGATGTCGACAAACCAAGTTTTGCAAACCACCCACAACCATCATGCCCATGTGTGTCTGTTCTATCGCCCCTCACAAGCAGGCTGAATTCCTCTCCATGCACACAGGTAAATGAGGCACAGGAATATCCACAGTGAAATGCTTTTTACCTTTATTTAGCTACTTAATACTTAAGCAATTGTTTAGGCCAGACACCCAGGCTCCCTCAGTATCAACGGGTGCAGATACAGGCACCTGCAGGGGGTGATTCATCTTCTTCAAAGATAGGGGTCTAAACCAGGGCTTACAGCTGCCTTCTGGAGGTGCCTATCTCTCACGTTGACTATAGTGGGAGCCTAGATGACTAGCTGAGATTAGGTGCCTAATTTTTAGGCAGATAAATTTTCTTGCCTGAGGTTACATGAGAAATCTGTGGCAGAACCAGTGTTTGAACCCACGTGTTCCACATATAGCTGGTAACGAACCATTTAGTCAAATCCAGTGCCTGTGTTATAAAGGTTTTGTGTGTCCACAATAGGTAAAACACACACACACACACCAAAAAGTTGAATAAATTGGTGATTAATCACCAATCTCTCACACACTTTAGCATATGAAACATCTATTTTAAATGTCTAAAATAGTCAATAAGAAACTATACCTGTGGTCTGCCATGTTCCCAGTAAGTGTTCTAACCACACTGATTCTTGGATCTTCTGGGAATTCTGCAATATAGTTACAATAATTTGCTATTTATGAAGATGGGAGGAGAGAGTTACATCAACACTCATAAAAACAGTGATAACAAATTATTAGGGAAGAGTCACATGGAACATGTCTGAGCTCTTGGTAATCAAAAAAAGTCTTCTCACCTAAATGCTGCCTCTTCAGATTAAACAAGCTCAGCAATATCCAGGTACTTCGGAAGGAACATCTTCACATATACTTAATATTCCATCCAGATTTCTCACATTTCTGGCCAATGGAGGATGCTAAATATTACCCTGAGAAACCCAGACCAAATGGAATGATGGCCACATTTGTCTGACATTAAGCTTAGGCTTAATTTCTACAGTTTGAAGAATTCAGTAGAATCTGCAGGGATTAGTAGAAATACATTCATGCAGACTCTAAACCCAACTGGATTGTGGGCAAATGGCCAGATTTGTTCACATAAGCCTGAATCTTCTGTAAAAACAACTGAAAAGTTGTATTTGTCAAATACTTGTGTCACTGAGGAATTACATATTTTTCACCAGCTGCATATATTGTATTTTCTACATTTTACTTCTCAGCTGTTTTTCCCATCTGATCAAAATATTTTGTCCTCTTGGAGAACTAATTATGTGATAAAATGGTTCAATTTGTGATTCCAGTATTAATTTATGACTCAACAACATTATTGCTTCTTATATATCATCTTTTATGTGCATGTGTAACTCAAAATTAGGTTCATTTCTCTCTTTTTTAGGTTCACAGAGATGCAAAAACCACTGAGGATAGGAGATTTACATCAGTCTAAAAACTAATTTGGGAAAAAACTTTGAACTCCCTCAAAACAAATCTTTGCAGAAAGAAAGTTCTCTCTGATATGCAAAACAAATTTCAAGACTATTGTCTTGAAGCAGTGCAGGTCTTATATGATATATTAATTTAGCAGGAATAATTCAGAACTTGGAATCATTCACTCTGGTATGTTTAGTGGAGACTTTTTCCTTTTTATATTTTTCTGCTTTATTTTAAGGTAGTTTCTACCCTGACACTTGCTCAGTCCTCAGAAAAAAATCTGGAAACCAAAACCCCAACACACAAACATACAGAAATGTTCTCTTGAAGTCTTAGTCCCATCACACTAGGATCTGACGGAATAATTCAAAAGTGGGTAATGCAAGCCGTCTGCTTTCAGAATCCCATTCACCTCAATCTGAGGCAATGATTTAAATGCTATAAATATCCATTTGATATCTTTTTCATACTAAAACATTTTCTAACTGCTCTGATATAGTTCAGAGGTTTTCAAAATACTTGAAGTATTTATTTAGTTCCTGTAAAACAACAGGAATTCTTAGTCCTGTCTATGGATCAGGGAAGTGGTGAGAAAAAAGCGAAGAGGAGGAGAGGAGAGGAGAGGAGAGGAGAGGAGAGGAGAGGAGAGGAGAGAAGAGAAGAGAAGAGAAGAGAAGAGAAGAGAAGAGAAGAGAAGAGAAGAGAAGAGAAGAGAAGAGAAGAGAAGAAGAAAATTTTAAAAAGAGAAAACAAAAAGGAAAGGAAATGAATGAAAATAAAAAGGGAAGAAAGAGCTCGAGTTCTTTGTGAAATGCTGCCATCTATGGGGTTCCAGTCGACACTGCTTTCTGCGGAGATGTCAAGGAAAACCACAGGCACGTTACCTCACAACGTGGTTAGTCCAGTAAATGACAGAGTTCTTTTCATCAACAAACAATAATATAAATTATAGGTTTGGCTATAACGTTAAGTTGGCACCAGCTTCTACCACAACTATTTCTTGAATGTATAAGCAGCATTTTTAGTTCCTTAGTGCAAGTTTTCTTGTGATTATTGGGGGCAAGTATTAACATCAACATACTGTGTTGTCCTGTTTTTATTTACACTGTTTTCTCAAATTTCAAGGCATACAGGCAGAAATCCTTCCTGTTGCTCACCAAGCGTAATATTGCCTGCATTCTCAAAATGGCCAAATAAATAAGCAGCTAATTATAATTTTCTCATATTACCTTTATTATACCTGAAAATTAAGGTGTTTGACACTTCAAAAATATTATAAACACACACATCACTCCTTCTTCCTTAGCATTTCTGCTAATGATAAGGCAGCAGCTGCACCTGTGGGTAAGACAAGCAGACAGAAAGATGATAACTTTGAAGAGATAGGAGAATTAGGACTATTTGTCAGCTGTAACAAATAATAATCATGTCAAAAAGTCCAGTTTGGAAGCTACTACTATCTCTAGGAAGAAAAGGTCCTCATTACTCCAAAGATCAGAATCCTCTTTATCATGCTCACTAGAGGACTAGTGATACAAATGAAAAGCAGGGACCATTTTGCATGCTTAAATTGTGATTAAGTGACATATTTAATCATTAACGTAGGCATAAGCACAAACAGCAGTACTTCTAGGGCTGATGAAAATCTGGACCTCCAAAGCTATTTTGTATTCAGAGGCTGTGATGTAAAGATGGAGGAAAAATAGTACACAGGAATTCAGGAAGATACCTCCTTGAGAGAGTGCTTCTCAGCTTGTGATTCTGTTTTACAGAATCACAGAATCAATTAGGTTGGAAAAGACCTCTGAGGTCATCGAGCCCAAGCTATGACCTAACACCACCATGCCAACTAGATCATGGCACTGAGTGCCACGTCCAGTCTTTCACTGAACACCTCCAGGGATGGTGACTTCACCACCACACTGGACTGCCCATTCCAATGTCTAACCATGCCTTCTGTAAAGAAATTCCTCATAAAGTCCCTAAATTGCCTCTTGCTTACCACAGTCTTCCTTTGCCACCTGCTCCCACTTGTGAAGGGTCACCAGCAGAGGTACTTCCCATGGCTGGAAAGGTATGGAAAGGTATGGAACCCTCATTCATGCCTGCTCTGAAAGAAAAGACCAGCTCAGCTCTCATCCGTGGGGGTCAGCCATATCAAAGAGAAGGTTAGAGGAATGAAAAATATCAGCCCTACATTCCCAGACAAAATACCTAGCAAAATACTTACTTTCACATTCTCTTACTCTATCCAAATTGCTCAGTGCCAGCAAATCTTTATTATCCTAACCATGAGTTAAGCTATCTGCAGGCAAAACATTGCCTCTTCCGCTTTGACTCCTCACAGCTCCTTTTTCAAGTGTTAACCATCTTTACACACTGTATTGACTTTGGAAGGTGGCACTTGTCTAGCAAACTGTGATGGATTAATCACTCCTTGAGCATAAGTATCAGCAGACCAAGTTATGAAACCTCTCTCCCTCTGCAGGTCATTCAACAGGAAAATGTTAGAATCAGTGGAGCTGCATTAAAAATTAATTGTATTATAAGGAAAATAGGACTCTAAATGAAGTAAAAATTTACCTCCTGGAGAAAACCCTGCAGAGATCAAAGATGAGACACTGCTAGAGAATTCCCAGAGGGAGAAATTGTTTTAAGAAATTCATCCACCCCTGTTTGACTTCCAGCTCCCAAACACATAACCTATCCCTGTGCTTTAGAGAGGTGTCATTGGCCAAATGTCCATTAGCAGTAGCAGCAGCCACAGCCACACTAAGCTTCTAAATTCTTCCTTCATCATACAGCTGTTGAGGCAGCCAGATCTACCTAAGGTGCTTAAAAAGGTGTGGCAGCCTTATTTGTCTGGCCCTTGGTGACAAAAATTCTAAGATGGTCCTTCTGGGTCTTCCTATTTGCCAGCTCACAAGATCATATGAGGTGCGAAAATATTTGCCAGCCCAGAAAAAATAAAAGGTGTGATAATTACCACATACTGCTTTTGGAATGATCTCGTTTGCATTTAATTCAATGAGCTGGGATGATGCTGCCCCTGTTGCAGTTGGTGTCTTATCAGGCAGCTTGGAAGGGGCCCAGTTTGTTCCTTACTGAAGGAATCTCTTCCTCACTGCAGCCCAGTGCAGAGAAAACGCCGGCATGCCAGGCTATGGCCATGTCGAGGACAGAAGGCAGAGCCAGGCTCTGCACGTGCTTTGAGGAAGGACCACAAGCCCTGGGGCTTAGTGGCCATTGGACCGAGGGCCGCAAAAAATGAGACAATCTCTGTCCTAGGTTACAATGTAACATATTCCAGAAGGTCTGTATTCTATCTCCATCTTCATGAACTGTTAAAATCAGGAGGGGCAGTGTTTTCCTTACCTCCTCCCCCGGACCATCTCCTGCTAATGGGCCATTAACACCTTGCCCCATGAGTCATAGATAACTCCCTCCGGGAGCCCTTTGTGTTTAATGGGCCATTGTGAGGACCCACCCCATGACTCATACAATGACATCAGCCCATTGTGAGAAGCTCTGCCCAGGGGGAGGAGCCAAGCATTCCCACCTGGATATAATCTGGGCATTTGGACAGAACAGGCATCTGCCTTCTACTGGATTCCCAGAGGAGCAGCCTTCTCTCCCAAGACAATCTCCAATTCCTCTCCCATCTATTTCGTACAGAAATACCAGCAAACAGGTAGACAGGATGGGTTGCAAGAACTCGAACAAGATGGGGAGTGCGGCAGTGGTCTCCTTTGCTGAGGTGTAGCATCAGTTCAGGTTTAGGGCTGGGCTCATAAGCACAGCTGATCAAATGCAGCCAAGACTGATTGTGAATACTCAGACGTGGTCACTTATTCTATTATTCTCCACTGCTAAAAATCAATCCCCTGTGCTGAGGGGTGTTGACCCTTTGTCCACCATATATTGCCATGAAGGTGCAGAATCACCCACTGCCCTGAAATGAAGCATAACCACCGATAATTTGTCTAAATAATATTGGGAGTGAGGGTTGGGATAGGGGAAACAGGTCCCATTGCACTCACCAGCAAACAGGGATATCCATTCATGAACAAGAACATGCACAATTCATGTCTATTTGTCACTTGTTGCATTATTTATTTGGCTTTTCCAATATTTTCTGTCACCAGAGGAGTCAGGACAAACTGTTACTGAGGGAGCCAATCACTACAAATGAGGCAAAGTGATCAGATCACCAAAACCGTGCAGGTTGGGGGAGAATGTCCAAGTATCTGTTGAATCCTTGTATATAAGAAATGATGGATTGTTATTCTCTCACCAAGGAAAAAAATGCCATATTTATCATCTAATGCAGTTGAAAGATAATTCGGCCATTTTGAAGAATCTGAGATGCATGCTTTTAATGAAGTACATCCTTCCCACAGTCTGTTTCCCCTGTACTGCGGAAAGACTCCAATTTCTCTGCTTCGCTGCACAGATTCCGGTTTGCATTTATATGTAAGCAAAGTTTCTTGGCTTACAAATCTCGCTCAGTCACTGAGGGTAACTCCACATTGCCAGAATGAGCCAGTAAAGTTCTTGCTGCTGAAGGTACTGTATACAACAGTATATGTCTTAGTCAAGAATTCAGATGTCACCCACCTGCCATTAGGTACAATGCACACTTTTATAGCCAGCGCAGCTGCCTGGAAGGCAGAACAAGATATGAATAACCATTTCCTAGCCCATTTTGTTCAGCTGTGAGTCTTCTACATTGCTGAACTGCGTCAGATATTAAGATAGAATAACTAAGACTGGATCGCATATATGAAACGGCATCAAGCAGGAGCGCTAAATAGTAACATATGTGAATAAAAGAGTGATTGCAATAAGTATGAGCCAAATAAATTAATATTTTGCCTTGAATAGGTTTCTTTATGTTTGGTAACTATTGCTTGTGCTGATGATATAACACACGCTGACACCAAATATCAATTCTAGGTAAATCCAATTAAGCCCAGAAGCAAAACAGCTGGATTAGCAGTTCACTGCATAAATTATTTTTCTTCCATTTACTTTGTCTTTTTGCAAATGAGCCTTTTAACATAAAAAAATTTAGCACTCAAGTTCGCCTTTGCTTATTAATCCCAGAAGCCTAAAATAAAGAAGAAGAAAAGAGATGTTTTTTCTTCCTTTGTTGTTTGTGGGCATATGCTGCTCAGCTCCCTGGTGTAGTCTTCCCAGATTGCAGGTAGTTTTTGTTCTTCCTTGAATAAGTCACTCACATTGTACTTACAATTGTGTCAGACCAGGAAATTCACTTCAATGTTTTTAATTTCTGGGTGATGCATTAATGCACGATTATTATTTTTAAAATACCCTGATTTTATATAAAATGAATATAAAACTGGTAATGTTGAACATACTACTGCTTTATTCCAGTTGCAACAACATAGATTATACAGGAGTTGTTTTATTTAATCTCTTTTTATTCTTTCCTTATTGTTTTTCTTCATTATACGGCTGTCAGCATAAAGGGCAGTGTAGAGATTGGGAATCAATACATGCTACTCCTGTAGATACACAAATAATCACAAATTGTAATCATTGATTGATTTTCAGCATTCTGATAGTGACACATTGAGTGGAAGGGACTCTGATCTCAGTTGTGCTAGGGGAAATCTAGAGCAGTGATTCACAGCTGGAATTGTAATAAAGACCTGCCTGAGAAATGCATCATTTCAGTCAATGAAACATGTAACGTATTGCTGGGAAAAATTACTTTTCCCTTCTGCTCATGATCAGGGCTGAGAACAGCAAATGTTCAAGCAGCAGAGCCATGCTTCAGCCTCCAAGGCTGAGCGCCACCAGCTCAATTCATGGCTTACTCCAGAGCCCATATCAAACACACTGGTCTTGGCATTACCACACACATGTGTTCCTCTTCCAATCCCCTCAGAGAATATCAGTTTGAGATTCCCATCCCCCTAGGCCTTTATTTTCCCAGACACCTTTCATGTCATGCAAACACAGGAGCCCAATGCCCAGCTTCCCTGGGGAACAGGTCACACATGGGTATCTGCAAGCACCATCCAGAGCAGATGGTCCCAGCCCAGGTGAAAGATACTCACACAGCAGAGGTCAGACCAGCTGATGGTACACCATCCAGACAAATATATCTTTGTAGATACCCACATGTCTATAAATATAAAGTGATGAATTGAAGAATAACCTACTAAGTTATGCCTACTGCTGTGAAGTGATTTTAAAAGTATGGTTTCTATCATATGTCTTTATACCTATAAGGATCTTTAAAAACAAAATAGTCCTTTTTCCTTAACTGAAGTGGGAGACGATGAAATATTTTGACTTGGTTACAAATGAAGAAGAAATGCAGGTTAAAAAATGAGGGTCATTTTTGTACAAGCTAAAAGAAGGAGATAGACTACTGTTAACAGTATGTTCCTCTTATTTTCCAGAATTAGGAAAACATTTCTGTTTCCTATTTTTCTTATGTAAAATACTTCCATGTAAAGACTAATACTGCTTCCACTGGCATAAGAAGTAGCTTTGTTGTGGACTTTTCTGGGGGCAGACACAGGGGCAGATTAGTCATAGATCAATTTTATAAGCATGTATTTTCTTAAGCATATATAATTTTGGAGAGATAGGTCTAACCTATATCACCTGATTTTCAAAAAAATAAATCCTTTTTCCTGAAAAACAGAGTGAAAAAGTGGAACACACAAAGTATCTATGGTGACACAAAGAAGCTATTTGGCACAGAATGACAAGTGAGTCTAAACTTTCAGAAATCAATGACAAATGAAGAGCTGTTAATTCTGGCAGGAAAACTTCTGTGCCTGATGTGCTTCTCCAGCATTCTTGAACTTGCTTATTTGCAAGTGACTAAGGCAAATCCTTTTCTTTAAAATAAATACCTGGAAAAAATTCTTACTGGTCATCAAACTGAAGATTCTCGTGGGTCCCTTCCAACTCAGGATATTCTGTGACTCTAAACTGGCATGGCTTGATAGAATGGCATGATTTGAAAAATTAGAGAAAGGGGAGAGAAGAAAAAAAAAGATTATTAACTGAAGTAGTATTTTTTTCCACCCTAGGTAAGAAGCATTGGCTTTTGTATTCACAAAAAAAAAAGTTTATTTTTAGTTTGATGAACATTCATACCTGATTCATTAATTTACACAGAAGAATACATTTCACCTTTTCTCACTCCTTCTGTTTGTAGAAAATTAGGAAATTTCACACTCTATCAATTAGTAAATACAAAAATATCACCTGATAATCTCAATAAAATTAAACTTACTTTGCAGAAAGAAAATGTCTTCTGATTTGTTTGTAAGCACTGTAATATTCATGAGGAGACAGGGTCCTGCTGCCCCTGCCTTATGATAGCCAAGAGCCTGGCAGGGAAGGTGGCAGCTCTGTGAAACACCCAGTGTGATGCTCTCAGTGGCCATTGGTTCTGCCATGGGTAGTAAATATGGGCAGAATCATCTACTGACACTGGGTTAGACAAGTAAAATTGCAACTGGTAACACACAAAATTATAACAAAATAAAAACCTCACAATTTTGTATCTTGTTATTCATTGAAGGAAGTAAACTGGAAAGCTGGGCAAATGGCAAGGTACAGAGAAGTATCTGAAAGCAGTGTAGCACACTAAGGAGATGTGTTCAAATTTTTCATCTTGAGCCCTGAAAAAAAAAGAATCAATTTTATATTATCCATATAAACTTGTGTATGTTCATGATACTCATTAAATAAACTTCCTAATTAGGCTAATACACCTTCAGTAATTATTTAAAGTTTTACCTTTAGAGAAATGTTCCTAGGGAGTTTTCAATATTTATATTTTACAATTTTACACCTGAATATTGAAAACCCTCAGATTTACCTTTGAAGATCCTGATTCATAGATGAGAAATAAACACAGCCCTGATGGGAAACTTCTGGTGACTCTGCTGGGCTTCCATCGTGAAATAAACATTGATGCAGTGACAACATCTGAATGTATGTACTAAAACTGTCACTGTTCTATACCATTGAGTATTATAGTGGCATCAAATATCCTCTCATCCCATTATACCCCTAATTTTTTTACCACCTGTTCAGTCTTGCTGTCTAGCATCAAAGGAAATGAAATGTTTTGTCAGTTAATATCTCACGACTTTTCTTTAATAATACTACTTTACTTCTACAAAGTTATGCTCAACAAGAAGGAGCTGAGATTGTTTAATTTTCAGTTAAAAAGTACCCATCTATTCGTGAGGCCTCACAGCATAAATGAAAACAATGGGTTAGGTACTTCTCTAATATCTCTGTTTTCATGATACAAGTATTGGAAGAAAATTGTAAAGTTAGCAAGTGTTCTCCAAAATCTTTCACAAATTATCAAAATAAATTTTACTATCTCTTTACTTAAGACAAAAATGTGCAAGAAGCTGTTTTGGAAAATGTGTGATGCTGTGCAACACTACAAATAATAATTCTGTGAAACCATGCATTTTCTCATTGTGATCTGGCAGCTGAAAACCAGATATAGAAAGACAATGCCATTTGTCCTTGCAGTGGTTGCAAAGAGCTGAATTTTGAGAGGTGATCTTCCATGTTGAATGTTCCTCTATTCTTCTACACTCAGTTCAAATACAGTCATTCTGCATACAACTGTAATGGACCAGTTGTGCCAATGTGTGAAGGGCATGTAGGATGTCCTTTAAGCTCAGCACCAGTGTACTGAACAAGGATCTCAGATGTAGATACAGACATGCTCTTTCTCCCCACCATACCTTCCAAACACTGAGAAGTATTTACATGGCAAATTAGCCAGTGCAGTGGATGCATTTCCTCTATAAGAACTCTGAATTTTCTTCAATGCAGGCTCCAACATAGCACTTTTCAGCTTTTACAGTCTTATAAAGGGAGATTCTCCTTGAAGAATGAGGGATTTCCTTCATAGCTATGACTTAGCCCATTATGAAATATATATCCCTAAGCTTTCCAGTCCCAATTTTTAAAGAAAACTCCTACGTTAGGCAGCATTAACCACTCATTTTTATATTTCAATAAACACTGAACGGATAACAGCTGGTGATCTTTGATTTATTTTAAAACATCTTCCTGACTGCTTTCCGAAAGTGAGAGTACCTGCTGCTTTTACAAGTCAGGTTGGCAAATATTTCTTCTCTCAGAGACTATTAAGGGATGGATTTTTTGTGTCTGAGTTCGCCAGTGCAAGTGGAATGGAGCTTAGATGGGATTGTTTGTGAGCCATGCTAAACCAACCGGGTAACAACCAGCCAGTGATTGGTAATAATTTATGCTACCAATGCTTTTGGTGCTTTCAACCCCTTTCTTTCCTTCATGACAGGATCTGAAACAATGCTAATAATGCCAGGGTTGTGGGTTTGATCCCAATATGGGCCATTCACTTAAATGTTGGATGATCCTTGTGGGTCCCTTCCAACTCAGAATATTCTGATTCCTCTGACAGTTGCTACTTTGCAGCTGCTGCCACCATGAAATTTACTGCTTGCTCCTGTCTATATCACAATTCATCATTCAGTGTGCAAAGCTGTTATTCAAACCCTCTGCCCCTCTGCCATGCGTATACAAATGTATATATTAATAGTTTATATTTCACAGTTTTTCCATAAGCCCATTGTGTTACACATAATACTTCAGAATGGAGGAATACTCTGCTCTAACTGTGCATTTAGAAGCTAAATCATACTGCAGACTTCACCCTCTTTGTGTTAATTATTTGTGAAAAATATTGTCACTGGCAACAATAAGTAATTGCAGTGCTACCTATTGTTAATAAGAAGGGTGAATGTACATTTATCATACACATCAAGAAACCGCCAGCAGAAATTCTAACTCATAATTCTGAAAATATATTGCAACAGAATTTTTATTTATAACATGTAAACAAACTATATGTATTTGAATACTAGACACATTGATAAGTAACATTCTTTTCTCCATTCAAATAAATCTGGCAGTACATGATTAAATTGAATTTTCTTCAGTTCTTACTTGGATAAATTGCAGTACTTGCAACATAACATATAACCTCAGCAAGTTTCCGTAAAGATTTAAAAGGAGTGAGATACAAAAGAAAATGCAGCTCACCAGATTTTCATGTAATCAATGTTACAACTCATTAGTGGAATATCGTGAAACTTTTTAAATTGTATTTAGAACAACTCAAAAACTTTCCTGCAAGTTGTTAAATGATGTAACCCACACTCTCAATGATTTACAAGGTCCCATGATTCTGCAACTCTGATTAAAATATACTACTACTACTAATAATAATAACAATAGTAATAATACACAAAGTTAAGTGGTGGTTCCACAGCCCGGATTCTTTAAGCTTGCTTTGTACATTAATACAATCTTGAGGTCCTATGTTATGTGAAACACTAAGGCCAGATTCTTACACATCGTGTTAAAAAGATATTTGGAGGCAAAGCACAGCTCATGTTACTGAGGTCATCAGAATTTGTGTCCTAGTTAAGGTTTGGAAAAATGAAAAAGATCTTAATCTGCATGCCAACATCATGCAGTTCCCCAGCTAGCCTCTGGAAAACATTGCAAAATAAACTCCCAAAATGTGATTAACAGAAAACACAAACTGTTTGAGTGTTTTTAGGAAAAGAGAAAAATAAACAAAAGTTCTTTAGAAAGCTTGGCGACCTTACATAGAGTTTTCCATGGTGGGTTTTTTCACTAGAAAAAGAAAGAAAATACAAGCAAGACTGGCTAAGTTTCCACTGCTTTATAAATTACTTTTCTTTACATTTTATTTACCCAGAATTATATTATTTATATGTCCCAATGCCAAGGAATCTGGTTAGTAGATTCTTTTATTTGATTTTATTTGATTTCATTTGATTTCATTAGGGACCATCTTAAGCAAGCCTTGCTGCTTAAGTGCCCGACTACTGTTTGCAGTTAAACATTCATTAGGGAATCCCCAGTGGGTTCATTCATTTCACTGAGGTCCAATTACAGTGCCACAAAAGCAGTTTTTTGCAGCAATTAGCTGATTTTTCCTGTTTATGTTCTGTGTCTTTAGGAAGAGGACTATTTTGTGGAGGTCAGATTTTTAATTAGGCGCAATTTAGGGCCAATAAGAAAACTGATAATTTACTAAATAGCTGTGGTGGACTTAACTGCCCAGAGCAGAGGTAAATAACACAGCAGGGACACCAGGAATAAGCTCTCCCGGTGTGCAGAGCTCAGAGCCCCATGGTGTAAGGAATAGATTATGTGTTAAATGGCTGTCAGGGCCCTCTTTCCTTCGCTTCTATGGCCCGTCCGACTCACCTCAAGAGCCACAACAGTTATTAGCAGTGGGTACAGGGAAGCAAGTCTGGAAAAGTACCTGCAGAGAGCTGCTGGCTCCAGGTGGCTGCAAAAAGATCTCAGAGTGAAAGAAAACAACAACCAAAAAAATCAGGTTCTGCTCCCTGAATATTTGGCAGCACCTTTATCAACTGTTGCATCCCAAGAAACAAATTATATTCAAGGGAGTGTGAGGCATGTTCACAGTCACTATGAGTAGGTTCTTAGCAAAGTGGGTTACTATGTGATGGCTTGGATTTTTGCAAAGGTCTGTGCTTTCTGCCCGCTAACAAGACACTTTATTTTTTCAACAATGTGCACAAGGTTGCCTTACACTTTAGGAAATTAGGAGCTGTGAGAGTTGATGAAGAGCACCCATTTACAGTGTGATCTTCATAGAATCATAAATGTCTTCTGAAAAATTCTAAGCAGACTTTCCACCTACAAATTTGCTCATCTAAAGACCATGATAATTGAATATCAGCCGTTGTATCACAATGAAGTTTCTGAAGAGACTCACAGCTGGCTGAAAAGTCTCTCTCTTACCGGAAATAAGTAAGGAAGGGCCAAAAGGTCACTGCATTTTTTTGCATTTTTTTTCTTCAACCTTTGGCCCAGCACTCAACTGCAAAGTCGTAGACAGGCATGTAAAAAAGCAGTACCATCAAGAAGTGTATGTTACAAACATTGAAATTTCTTTGGCAGTCACCATTCTTGGCAGGATTTATAAAAACATGAAAAAGAGTAGGGCAGAAATTCCACTGAAATAGGGCAGTATTTTCTAGTGAGAAGGAAAATGTACAACTAAGCTGTAAATGTGCAAAAAATGTATGATGGCTTTGTGTCTAAGTGTATGCAAAAATATAACAACAGAATAATTTTGGAAAACCTGGTATCTTGATGAAAACACACTCAACATCATGACTTCTGTTCTTCCTATCAAAATTCACCATGCCAGCATGCAGTACCTAGCCACGGATACAATTTTTACTAAATTTAATAAAAAAAAAACAAAAAAAAAAAAACAAAAAAAAACCCAAAAAACCCACCAAAAAACAGAAAACCACAAAAAGTCTGGAGAAAGCATAAGTTTTCAGAAAACTTTAGATCATGAAAATCTGCTATTAGGCAGTTATTCCCTTTCTTATAATTTAGCCCAAAAAGCATCACTTTTTTTTTTCAACTCATCAGGTTTCCTTGTACATAGAAATAAGATTGAAATATGCTGGCTGAAAAACTCCAAGAGATTAAGCAGTTACATTTTGAGAAGCTGAAACCAAACTCTCAGATCAGCAGTGAACCAAAGAGCATCTCTATAAGGTGGTCTGAAAGAAATCTATGCCGTGGGTGTGTAGACAGTGACTCTATGGTCTAAGCTATCTAATACAGTGTAAGTTCTGTCCCAACTTGCATCCTACTTTCAACGAGGGGTCTTAAACCCATAAAGTAACAGAATAGCAGGAATTCTTTGCACCCAGTCAAACATGCAAAGAGTCGAGGAAGGCCTGTATTTTCTAATAGTTTAAAAAATATTTTCTACATTTCGGAGAAAGAATTGAGGGTTCTGAAGCAAATGAACAATTTTGTAAATATGTTATTGCAAGAACACAATACAATAAGCAACACACTTTGCAACATTAACTCCTAATTACTTTGGAAAGCAAATTTCATTTGGAGTCCAGCTTGACTTGCAAAGAATTCAGGGTGTCAATTAATAACAATCAGCCACTGAAGTAACTTTATATAAATAATGTGCTGAACTGTGTCCCAAAAGGGCTAAAACAAACCCATGGACTTCAGCATGAACTCAGCCAAATAAAAAAAAAAAGAAAAAAATATTGCAAATGACTTAATTTTGTACTTTTTATGCTTAGCTGTTCCCTCAGTGTATTACATATCATATCGCAAAGGCCAGGTTTTTGTCATTAACGTAATCAGAAATGCAATTTTCATAACACGAGTCATATAAACAATGCGCTGAGGGCAGCTAGGGGACAGGTGTCATCCACAGCATGAAGTTCTAGTGGAAAGACAGATACAATTAAGTGACAAGGAAGCATTACTGTTACAATGAGAATGACTTCCAAATACATGAAATAGAGAGACATTTTCACAGCTCAGAGAGGCATCCCAGTCAAATGTCCTGTTATTTGCCAGTTCACATCCTGCTGCATAGGGAGAGCAGTAGGGCAGCAAGATATAGGGGCAGAAATAATGTTAGACCGTAGGATCATAGGTCAGTTCAGGTCAGTTCAGGTCAGACGAGACAGAATCCAACCTCCTGCTCAAAGCTGGGTCAACTTAATTCATTCCTTTGTGACAGCATATATCTAAACTAGTTCAGCTAAAACAACAAATAAATATAAAATAACATATATGTATATGTATACTAATTATAGGTACTATAAAGTTTTACAAGTTAATCCTGGCTTCTTAAGGAAATTAATGATATCACACTTTTTATAGTTACTATGAGGTGCTGATCCATTCCATCCTTCTGTTAGCAGAAGGTTTAGAAGTGTGAAGGCTTAAGGACACAGAGAGGAACAATGGTGTCTTGAGTAAAGCCAAACTGTAGAAAAAGCTTCAAACAAAAATTTTACCTTAGTAGAGTCAGCATTAACCAAATATCAAACTTGAAACATTGAAAAGCAGGCCTCATATTGCTTCCTTTTAGATACCCCACCTCTTCCTTAGATGCAGATGGAAAACAGAATGGCAGACTCAGAAGGGCAAGCACTCAACACTTCCAATTTAACTAGAAGTCTAAAGTAATGGAAATCCCACAAGAAAGGGAATTTTCTGCCATCTGCAGGATAGGTAGACAATTTGAGGTGTTCTCAATGAGGCCATCTATTTGAGGACCATCTCAGGCTTTCAGATTTTCTTTCTGCATAACAACTTAGAAGTGAATCCAGCACTTCTTAGAGGTTAAAGAAGGCTGCTTGTCCTAAAGCTTAATTTCATCATCCTGGTCTTCTCCCTGTGACAACTAAAAAACATTCCCAAAGACTTCATCTGTAGAGGGACGAAGGTCTGAAAAGCAGCATTGAAATAATTCCCTGGGCAAGTTATTAACCACTTTTTTGCAGGTATTTCTTCCATGCTTCTATACTGGTTTGAAGAGTCCAACACAACAGTCAGGTCACCATCTGCTCTGCTGTGTTCACCTGTTCAGCCTTTCTCCTCAGACAGAATTTTGAAATCCAATAGGTGCCAATTCTGCATACAGCCCTATAAAAAATTCTTAATTGTTTAGTTAAGCTTAAAATTCTATTTGGCAGATTGTTAGGCCAGAAAGCTGGTTGGGGTCATGTGATATTTAAAAAACTGAAAACAGGCAACTGCTATATTATTTTATCTGTACATCTCAAAACTGACTGCTAAGCATTCACATACCACAAGAGATGTACAAGGTGAGCATCTTTTTTAGTAATGTGTCAGCAACCTTTTACAGAAATACAAGTGGAGAGCAAATAGAGAATCATTCTTAGCACAGTAAGAGGCTTTGAAGATTCTCCTGACTTCAAACATCAGAGGCAAGAAAAATCTTAATAACAAATACTACAATACCATAAAATAACCTGTTACACTGAGGTACACTGCAGGGCTGACATTATCTGATTCAATGTGTATATGAAGTGTAGTGATGACGGTTTTGAACAAAACATTCTCATAAGAATTCATTGCTACATGTGTTTCATTAGGCACCAAGAAATTCACTGAGAAATTAAATTTCCTAATTATAGGATACCTGCAGAGTCAGGAAATGTATCAGTTTTACTTAGAGTATTTTGTCACTGTGTTTTGCACAGAGAAAGTAAAACAAAACAAAAAAATAATTTGCTTTCTCTTGCCCTCCTACTGTCGTTGCATAAGTGGTAGCTACTATATTCTGATTTCTGATCTGCACATTAGAAAAAGAAGGCTGGTCAAATATGGTCAAGGAGCCAATTTTAAAATATGATTCGTTTGTCTGATTTAATGTTCTAAAATTTTCAACCAACCTTAGCCCTCATTCTGGGTGAACAATCAGTAATTTTTTAATAAGCCTGTTTTCAATAAAAGAAGAATTAAGGGGAGGGAGCAGAGCGGAATTGAGAAAATTAGCAGTTCAGCTGATCTGCTAAATTTTGAAACAAATAAAAGAAGTACAGTCCAAGATGTAGTAACCTTTAGATACAAGCTAGCCAGAGCAGTATTTTGCACCTGAACTATAAAACCATACACTAAAACTTACTTTGGTGCCAAGTTACATGCCATGGAATCATCCCACATTTAATGAAATCACATGGGGTCTAAGTCAGGCCAGAAACCTGACTTTGGTTTTAATTTGAAACTGACAAAAGTCTAGCTGTAAAAAACAATTTGTTTTTTTTAATAGTGTGATGGGCTCTGCATTTATTCAAATGCCATAATTACTAGAATCATCACCCGGGGTCTGTTTCACCTCCAAAGTTTCTTTCTGAAATGATTTCATTTGTTGTTTCCAAACCTAAATATGACAATGATTTCATTTTCAAGAACATGATTCAACATCCATTCCTCATCTAGAGAGTGTCCTTAGAAAATATAAGCTTCAAAATTATTAAATGGCATCTAGATACCAGCAAGTCGCAAGGGATTCAGATATTCAGGTGACTTCAGAACAAAACCTTTATCTGAATATTGCCTTAACATTCATCTTTTACTTTAAAGAAACGGGAAGAGGAACTCAATTACTCAACAGTCTGCAGTCACACAGACTGGAGATGTGAAAGGGTAAGCACTGTGACACATGAAAGCAATCCACCACATCTTTCCTTTAAAACTTTTCCCAAGTAATTCCAGCAGCAGAAGATGATGATAAGACAAGCATAAGTGTAATACATCATATTGTCTAGGAATTGCATGTTCACTGCTAGCCTAGCAGACACACTCCCGAAGCTCTCCATGCCTTCCCATTTTTTGCCATGATAATATGTAGTGTGCTGATTTGCTGTCATGATGGTGAGTACCACTTTGGGTGACAGATTCCATGAGCAAAGCCAATATGGGCAAAGTCTTCCTCAAAACAACATGTCTGGCAACACCAATGCTTCTGCCAGGCCCTTGTTTCTTTTGACCATCTCCCTTTCCTCTTTTAAACAACTCTCCCTGTTCATTGCCAGTCCAGAACCTCTCCCACTGATGCAACTGCAGGCAATAATGGAGTCACCAGCTGGGAAGTCAGGTGGGAGCGCCACCTGCCAGCTCCTGACTTCCAGCCAAAATACAAGGATATGACAGACAGCAATGCAATATTACTGGCTAGAAAACGGATCAGTCAGGAGCACATTCCCGTAGCCTGTAACACAATAGAATAGATTCAGCTAGTGAGAACCATGGCACTTGACATCAGCTCTGTCACTGAACATGACAGGAGGAACTCTGCTTCCTTGCCTTTTAAGAAGAGAAGTGTTTCTTCTACTCTAGGCAGATAGGATAGGAACAGCCATACAAACACACCGTGTTTGTAACTAGATCATATCTTCGTTTCCTATAATGAGAATAATGTGGTGGTCCAGCCTGAATCCTCATGTAATTTCTGGGAAATTGGCCAATCTAAAACCATTAGCTCTGAAAAAGTTCCTTAGAAGCATCTTGACTCACAGTATCCCTTTTTCACCCAATTGCAGCTTTTTTAGCTGTAAAAAACTGGCAAGAAAGGAGAGGGCTTGCCACTGGAAAATAATACAATGTATCCAGCTCCTTCGTGGCAGAGATTTTGCCACAAGACAGCCACTCCAGCATCCAGTAGAGCACAATTCCTATAGCACACCCAGATCCCACTTGCAGGCAATGCTAGTTTAAAAGCTCAGGTTTGTGACCTGCTCTCCACCTGAATGCAGTACAAACTCGATTTATTGCAGAGCAGTCTCAAAATCTGCCAACTACTGTGACAGTGACAGGGTGTTTATTCAGTAAAAGCTTCTGTTTGCTCAGGAAAGCCCTCAGCTATCTCCTGCTCAGCTGGGGATCTCTGTTCCTGGGGACAATCTGAAGACACATACAGAGTGCCACAGGGGGATCAGTGACAGGCTGGTCTTTCACAGAGTTTTCTTTACCTGTCTGTAATTGTCTGTAATTCAGGATGATTCACCTGGCCTTTCTCCTTTTCCCCCATTCTACCTTGTAGAAGTAGAAACTGGTAACTGTTGGGAAGAGTTTACCTCCTGGAAAATGTGGCTTGTTACCAATTACTGCAAAGCCATTGAGAGTTTCATTTCACAAGCCATTAAACAAACCAACCCTGTAGACTTTGAACAGCCCTAGTGACAAGTCTCTCCTTCCCAGTCCATCCATGATCTATTAAATAAGACCAGTGCATGTTAGAATCACACCAAAGAAACACACTGACCACTGAATATTCATTGGGGGCCATAGAGTAACCCACAGAAGTGGGCACTGCCTCCCAGAGTCCACCTCCATAGCAATTTCTACCAAGACTGAACTGGAGTACACGTGTTGGCAACTGTGTAAATCTTGGATTAATGTTTTATTCCGCTGCCATGGGAAGAGTGCTTGGCAAAAGAAACAATTAAAGGGTAATGAGACAGCTTTGGGAAATGGGCAATATGAAATGCTTCTTCCCCTTCCTCGTTTACCTTATTGCATACATGCAAACAGCAGTGTGAAATTAAGTCATTTTGACAGGGAAAATAATGCTGAAAACACCATGAGGAGACAAGAATCTTATTATTTTAATATTGAGTGTAGTACTCAAATACTTCTGTTTATGTTCCTCAGATTGTTTTATGAGTTATTTATGTAACCGCTTCTTAAAATGGCCTTGATTACATATAATATCCATATAGAAAGTGGAAACTGCTGGAAAGACAAGAAATATGGCACTAACAGGAAGAAAAAGAAATAAAATTAAACACATTGCATGAAACTTTGTGAATCAAGAACATTTTCTGGTGGGCAAAAAGACATTGATCAGTAGCTTTTGAGCTGACTTGCATCAGATGATAAGCAGTTCATCCAATGGCTTAGATACACATAAAATTACAGAATCACAGACTGGTTGAGGTTGGAAGGGACCTCTGGAGGTCACACAGTCCAAGCCACCTGCTCAAGCAGGGCCATCTGGAGCTGGTTCCCCAGGACCACGTCCAAATTGCTTTTGAGTACCTCCAAGCATGGAGCCTCTCTGGGCAACCTGTGCCAGTGCTTGGTCACCCTCACAGTGAAAAAGTGACTGATGAGATCAGCTGGAGAGACAGGCTCGGGACATGACTGTACCATGAAATACAAATGTACACGTGCGGGTGTGCCTTTCCATTTCATGCGCATGTGTGCAGCCCTGCTACTGCAGTTTTCTCGCTGGAGCTCAGGGACCCACAGTCTGGGGGGGTTCAGTGAGTGCTTGCAGGTACTTTCTTCTGAAATGTTTGTTTTTCTTTCTCACTGGTTTCAAACATGCTCGGCATATCAGTGAAACAAGAGGTAAACATAGTGCCGTCTCAGATTACATCTGTTCCCCAGGCGATCTCCAAAGCAAACATTGGTCTCCCAATGAAAAATACAGCTATTACCCATTATTGGACATATCCAGTCACTGCCTGGCCACCAAGTTGCACAGTTAATGAATCTGCCCATTTCTAATAAAAATAAACCAGACAAAGGAAGTGGTCAGCTTAAGCTGAACTTGAAGAGAAGAAAAGAGATTTAATAAAAAAAATACTCAAGGTTGACATTTCCTTTTTATTTGAAACATGGCTTTCTCAGGAATGAAACGATCACATAGATACTATTAGTAAAGCCACACATTGGCACCAGATTTTAAGATCTTTACCCATATGACCTAATTTTGGAAGCAGTAAAAACCAAAAGGGAAATTCTTCTGGCCCTGTTATTTCACAGTTCAAGCTTCAAATTAAAGTATTTCAAAACAGAGCATAAAAGTATATCAGTCAAAATTAACCAAGCCACTTATAGCACTAGCAGAAACAATATTTAAAGATTGTATCTGTATTCCTGGGTCCCCTTCCTGTCCATTCAAGTTATTTAGGAATCAAGTCAATTTGTATAAAGTAGTGATCAAGAAAAGCTTCAGTAGAAACAATCTACAAACCACAGGTTTTTTAAGAGAAATTTTACCAGATACATCCTAGATTATTTCTTTCCAGAGGGTCAATCACTTCACCTGCAAAAGATTCCTTCCAAGTTGTAATATCTTTTATTATTCCAGAATCAACATTTTGAATGAATATAAATTCAGGTATTTTAAACTTCAAATAATTTAGTTAAGACACACTTCAAATCTACACACGTTATTTCGAAGTGAAAGTTTGAATTTTTGCTAGAATTTTCTAAAACTGTCAAGGAGACTGACCTTTCTTTTCCTGTAAAGTTTGGTAATAAGAATTCTTTTTTTTTGACAGAAAAACCTTCCAACTAGAAGAAAAATAATTACCTAAAAGAGATTTCCCTGTCTTCCAATTGTCATTGAGAAACTACCACTGCATTGTGCTTTCATAGTTTTTCTTCTGCAAAGGAAAATCATACATACTTTCAGTTTAAGTATTTTTAATTGACTCAAGGAAAACAGGTTGGGACCAGGAGAAAAGAAAACAAGAGACTGTAATTTCAATTTTCCTTCCAAAGACTGTGATTTGTGCTTCAGCAATGACCTAATGTCCCACAAATAAATTTACCAAATGCAGACAAAACTGTGAACTGATTTTTATGTTGCAGAAACTGTCACATTTTATGCCAATTGAAGATCCCAAGGTTCATATTGTGACAACTCTCTGATAGTTTTTAGAAGAAATCAGTAGAGGTTTTTTCTCCAGTTTCTGGAAGCATTTCAGGATTATGAAACATCACACTTTAATTCTTTAATAGAAATGAAGAATTTCAGCTGAAGCAAAATCTCTTAGACAGAAGGCAGTGGATATTGGCTGTGTTATCAGTTATCAGTGTGACAATTCTTTCTTCCTCAGCTGACCTAACTGCTCTCTTGGCAAGCAGACAGCCCCAAACCCACAACCAGAATGCTGGCAATCAAAAGTGGCTTTCATTGCTCAAAGAGGGCTGCTCTCACAGCTTAAAAAATGTTCCATAGCAGTTAATAACAATACTGGTAAAACAGAAAAGAGATGTGATCTGGAAGTGTCTGACCATTAAGAATATATTTTCTTCCATCACTGATTGGTCTGATCAGCCTTTAGAATTAATCAAGCCTGAGTTTCTGGTATGGCCTTGAGCCTCCATTAATTTCTGAGTGTGTGAATGAACAAACATTCCCCTTACAGGAGCATGCTGCACACCCAGCTGCTGGGTCATTTGATTCTCTGCCCTACAAAAGGACCTAATTGTGCCACCCAAAATTTCTCACAGACAGAGAGAGCATGGTCAGTGTGTGGGAAATGTATTTATTTCTTTACCTAGCTTCAAAATGTCTTTTGTGTTATCATATTTGTCTAAAGGTAATGTGTTCTTCTGCTTCTCCCTCTCTTTGTAGACCTTCTATGAATTCCATTTCACATTTTCATAGCCACTAACTCTAAAAATATGAACCAGACACAGACTGTCATGGTTTCTTTGGTTTCGGTGGAATCTCCATAAGGAGGTTAAGCCTAAGACTGCATTTATAGAGAGTCAGCAGCAGCAAAGTATATTGTAGTTTCCTATCATTCTAATCTAACTCCTCCATGTCTTGTTATCCTCTTCAGCAAATTAGCGTATAAAACATATAAATGATTGGCAAAAATTAACTGTACATTTCTACTTTAACTGAACAATTTACTTGGCATTATGGGGGTAGGGAGGAAGATTAGTTTTTCAAGATATAAACAAGCATTATTTTGCAATCTTTGGCCTGTAACTGAAAGATAATAGTTTTAATTTGCATTCAAATAAAGTAAATCTCTCAGTGTAAAAGACTTTTTATAGTTCCCATAAACCAGAAACAGATTAAAGTGTAGACAGTGTAAGGAGGACAGGAGGATAAATCAACCAGACAAACAAGATGATCAAAAAAAAAAAAAGAAAAAATAATCCTTTCTAAGTGTTCACTTAGTCAGCTTCAGAAATCCTGTGGACTGGACAAAAGGATGTGTGATCTCTCCAGATTTCTGTCATTAAAGTTTTGGCTTTAGCTCAAAAGGCAAGAACCTTTACTCAGGGATACCAAGCCTGGAAACACTCTGACTTTCTCTTGTTAAATCCAAATCCTTTTATTTGGAGACCCTGCCAATCTACCAGGAAGGACTAAGTACCATCACCTCCTTAGGCCAAGTATTTTTGCAAATATGCCAGTATTGTACCTTTATTGTGGCAACATGAAACACGCTCTTCTGGTTCTGAAAGGGTAATGTGCCCACAGTTTCCTCTGAAGTCAGTCGTGATTATCAAACTCTGAAGAGACCTACCAGATTTTCCCCCAGGGAGTCACTAAAACAAGGTATATGTTGCTGTCAAAATTATTTTTGCTATTTGTTTGGTTACAGTTTAATGTCATGCATTTAAGCAGCTCTGAGAACAGATATCGAGAACCGGACACCCATCTACAGTCTGACAAAGTATGCAAGATAAATGAGCATGTGTCTCATAACATATTATCTAAGAGCCAGACCCCTGTTTTTTGTCCAGTTGTGGTGTGCCACTCCTCCACCCAAATGGTCAAGCTGTTTTTCCCTCACAGCCTGGAATTTAAGGTATCCACATGGGAGATATGCTTTCATACCTCCTTTGGGAATAGCAGATGAAAGAGCCTTTGCACCTGGATGAGTACATTAATCATAAGACTAATGAGTATTAATTATAAGGCTAATTTACGAAAGGTTTGTTTCACCTGCTGGCAATGCTTTATGAAAATTAACCCGGCTCGGCCCTTTAAAAGAATCTCTTTTGGTGTGCTGTCCTCAGGAGAGAGTGCCAGTCCATGGATCCTGTGGAGACAACACCAACAGCTCAGCTCTGAGAAGTGATAGGAGTTAAAGCCACTTCTTCATTGAGAATTTTGTCCTGGTCAGCTGCAGTTCTCCCTCCTTTTGTAATTATTTTGCCAGGCACTGCACAGAGAAAACAGTTAACCTGAGGCTTTGGATTCCACTTGGAGCTGGTGCTGCCCAAAAGCTTAACAATAGGCCTAGAACTAAATGGGCTTAGCATTGGGTTAAGTGCAAACAATCCGTGGTTTTCAGGTTTCAAATAAGGGAAGTGAAAGTATAAAAGTGACAACTAATTTGAGAATTCTACTTAGCATTAATTAATGTTATGGTGCCACAAGTCTTGAATGAGGGACTAATTCCAGGAAGCTCCCATCTACTTGTGAGCATAAATGTATATACCTAATTAGGAAATTATTTACAATAATGCAGTTATTGATTAAGCTTCATGTTCATACATTCATGGGTAAACATTTTGTTGTGAGGACTCTGATTTAATTACACTATGGAAAGTAGGGAATTGATCTGCTCTGACAGATCCAGGAACTTGTCAGGAGTGGCATTAGTATGGCTGAGTCTTCCATCATCATAAATATGCTTCAGTACAATTCTTTTGAGTGAAATCATGTAAAGATATGGCTCAATGCATTTTGTCTGGCTTCCTATGTTAGCTGAAAAGTCTTGGGTTTTAATACACCCAATGAAAGAGAAGCCTAATCAAAAACTTTTGAGAGATCCAAAGCACTTCTCTCCCTTGAGGCACATTCTCCTGTCTCTCATTGTAATCAAGGACTGAATTTGGTCCCAAAAGGCAGTGTCATTACCTGTGACAACAAAGACTGAGGAAAAGTTGTGCCCTCTGTACCACATATTTTTAACACAATGAACAAAAAAAGTAACAGTTGGGGTTTTTGTAGCAGAAGATCAGGTTTTAGACTGTTAAAACCTCATCCAAATCAAACATTAGAAAGCATCATACACAGTTCCTAAAAACTGATCTTGCAAGAAACTGTAGGTCTTTTGATTAAAAAGGAAAGGCAGGATGGTTTTGTGGTATTTTGTTCAATTTTAAGCCAAAAAGAGGTAGTAGCTTTATGAAGGCATAGAAGTCAAATAATAGCATTCTGTCCTCTCACTACCTGACTGATCTTTGTTTTAGAAAAGAGTATTTAGGAACAGCTGTAACAACAAGTAACATTATTTCATTTGGACACAAAAAGTTATGAAAACGTATTTTTTCTAAGGATCTCTCTGCCTATATGTGTGTGTGTATATATATATATATATATATACATACACACACACATACATATATGTATGTATGTATTTAAGGCTGCTTTGAGAAGCTATTGCTTTAAAGGAATCAGAATAAAACCCAAATTCTTTCCATTTCTAGAAGAGTCCCTATTTGAGGGCAGTATAGTCAACTAGCAACACAAACCTTTTTGTGTCATGGCTTTACAACTAACAGATTCACTGACTTTAAACAGAAAATGCCAATTTTGAAAATGGAAAGGAAATGAGTACCAAAGTGACCGATCTTAAATAGCAGGTAATCTGCCTCCACATGCTTGGTACAAAAGTTAATGTTATTATTTGTATCCCTAAAGTTAAATGATCTGATGATCAAGACTACAGAGCATATCTTGATTCTCTGCAAGAAACTAAGTTTCTTACAATAAGAAAAGGCCTTTTCTTTGTACAAATAAAACATAAGAAATTATGCAAAAAATATGGGCAAGGTTAGTACTTTAAAGCAAAGAACAGACTGTTGTGCAGGAGGAGAAAAAGTGCAACAGAATTGAAAAAAGGGAACAAGTAGGGGTCTTTGGATGACACAGAGGACCATTCCTCTTTTTAAGATGGTAAAAACTTTCTAAACATCCCACCCAGTCATGAGGCATGCACACACAAATAAAAAAACCCAAAAGGAAACAAAATAAATAAGTGTTCAGCCTCTTATTTAGCTATGTCTAAAGCTATCTGAAATTCAGAACAAGATCAACATTGGGTTTCCCTTGTAGTAGATAAGGCATTTCTCTACAGCATAGGGCACAACAGTATATGGTAGGATACAGCTCACTGCGATAGCAGGCATAAATGCATCTTGTTTGGAGGAAAAAAATGCCTGTGTTTATAGAAGTTGAAAATCTAACCCTGTAAGCGTGCCTGCTATACTTCATTAAAAAGGTAAGAATGAAATACAATTCAAAAAATCCAATTTACTTAAAAAAAAGGTTAGAGCAATGCAAAACTGACTATTACTTATGCTTCTAGACACAGGGCAATAAAGTTTTAAGACCCCATCTGTCATTGCACCTGAGTGCCCTTCACAGTACGTGCGCACAAGTGTAGAGGACTGAATTCAGCATCAACATAAGTGGGGGCACCTGCAGTGGAGCTGTTTATCCGATGCCAGTGGCGAACTAAGCCCGCAGTGTTCAAAAGGAAAGGTTTTATAAAACACAACAGAATCTGCTGATACGAGCCCCTTGAAAATTATTTAATGTCTGGAAATCTTTGAGGGAACAGAACAGATGAAGTTCCTCTGTGGCTTTCTACAATAGCCACTCCACTAATGAACATCTGGAGTGCTTGCTGCTCTCTCAGTTTTATTCAGTCTAATCCGTACTGCACTAGACCTTTATGTGTTCATGATAAACTGGCAGCAAAGACTGCCTTAAATAGAAAGAGAGGATGAAGACAATTTTTCCATTAACAATATGTTTCCCTTTGGAGTCAGAGCTACATTATTGGTTTGCTCCAAAAGTAGAACATAAACTGCCTCCTATTTGTGAAACATTATTATTATAGCTTCTACCTGGAGGTGTTTCTTGAACAAAGGCCTCTAGTCTATTCCTTCTCACAAATCAAACTAAGATACCACATACAGGCACAAGTCCACCATAAGCTACACTGGAAAAATTAATTCATACAAATTACTTGTTTTGAAGTGTGTGGTTCTCACTGACTGGTCACTCAGCGGCTCCTAAAAGCAGCACTGCTCTGTTCAGCCCTTCTGCAAGGACTGAGGTATGAGCCAGCAGTCACTTGGCTGATACACTACTCTATGCTGGAAGAAGGTGCTGCTCATAGTCCATACTCCAAGCTGCTCACAGTGTCTGAAACACATGGTCTTTTCACTGGTACAGTTGCAAGGAAGCAAGGAAGTTCCTTGTTCTATCAGAGCTCCAACTTTAAATGTTTCCATTCCATTTATTTACTAATGCCATCTTGCAAACATGGCCTGATTCCTAGTCAATTCCTCCAAAATACCACAGGAACACCTAGAAGAATTTTTCCGAAAATGTGCTCCACTTTCTTACTACCAGCCTCCAAAGTCCATCACAGAGAGCAGAATCCTTCTCCTCTCTTTCTTTATTGGCAACTCACCCACAGCAATCTGGTAACACTCACTCCTGTCTGAATCATTGTTTATGCTCTTCCCTTACAGCAACTATTCTATAAATAAAAATCAATTCAAATGCTTATTAATAAGGAAATACAAGGCTTGTAAACCTAGCGATACTCTGCTGAAGATTAAATTTGCAAGAATGTTACTGCTATATGCTACATTCACCCAAGCCTGTTAAAGCTCTCTCTCTTCATTGTTTTCATCTGCTTTTAGCATATTGGTATTCCTTCCAAAACTGTACTCTTAAATGACTTCCCACCTCACTGAATTGTTCAAGCATATCCCCTTTTTTTTAAGCTTTCCCTTCATGAGTTTCTCCACAGATTTTAAAACCTGTCCTTTGAAGCTTACCCACCACCACGATATCTGTTTGTTGCAGTCTGACCCATCACATTCCTCTGACATTCCAGGTGCAGCTCCCAGACTGATGTGTCACTGACTGTCACAGATCTGTGCTCCTTTTCCAGTCCCAAGAGCCTCCAGGCTTTCATGGTTCATTATGGATTTCTCTACAGTTTTCAGTAACCAGCCTTTTTTTTGAGTTTCAACAAGTGCCTAAGACAAGTCTCCTCACAAACTTTCCAAACTTGCTTTTCTTTTCCCCTAAGTTTTTTTTATTATTTGGTAGGCTAGAAATGTTATGAGTCCTCCACACTGAAGCACAGAGGCAGAAAAATTTTCTCTGCATGGGGTAATGCTGTGCTGGGGCTCCAGCTCAGAGCCTGAGCTCTGACAGTAAGAAAGAGAGCGCATTAGTAGTGTATCTCTCTGCTCCTGCTTTTCTTTTTGGCAAGAACTGCTTCCCTGAGCCAGCAGGTGTTTAATGCTATTAAATTTATGAGTAGTGAGAACTGTTGAATTTTAAAACATCTGGGTAACATAAATTATCAGAACATCTTTATTTTTTTCATTATAAGGCTGAAAAATGGTTTTGAGATCTGCAGAAAAGCATTAGCAGCATTGACAAAACTGTGTTTATTTTTAAATATTTGACCATTTGATTCTGGCTTCCCACAAGGATCTTCATATTCATAGTTACAGTGCCCACAGACTGTGAGCTTGGAAACAGCAGGTGGATCTCATCAACATTCAATTTTTGGTGTGTTCCACATGGATCATGTAATATGCCAGAAAGTGTCAAAAGCCGTGGCTGTTTCTCACATGCTGCACAATCTCTTGGATCTCCTTCTGCAGGGTTTGATCCACATTCTTCTTCCACACATAGGTCTGGCTGCTCTTAGCCATAGCATATCATGAAAAGCATAACAGGGGGAGGAGGCAGAGAAAAGGAAGAAAGGTCCTAATTCAGAAAAGTTCACTGGCTGCTATGGTGTGAAAGAGCTTGTGAACAAAGTGAGCAGATAATAAGAAGCATGAAAAATTATTTGAAGAGTTTAATTTGCTTCACAGACAACCTTTGTGACTTGAGTGGAAGAAGTGTGAGTTTCTGAGGCACTGAGGATCTGTGGCCCAACAGGACTGAGGATGGGTAATAGCCATTGGATGACGACCTGCAGGATGGTTTCTATCTTGGAGAGCCCAACCCTAATTTAGCTGAAATCCTGATCTAGTTGAAATCCAACCCAACCCTAATCTAGCTGAAGGCTTCTGAAGCCTCCCTGATTCATCACGGACTTGTAGGGTGCCTGAGACAAGACACTGTTTTCCCAGTCTGGCATCATTAAGGTTGTGAACAGAGAGGCAATTTGACAATTTCTGTTGGACCAGACCCAAGTATCACTGCTGAGCTGCTCCCACCAGGCTAAGCCCGTGGTCCACATGGTGTAGGAGACAACAAATTTGCATATATATGGGCAAGACAGACATGCCAAAAAAGCAGCACAAAAGATGAAACATGAGGTCCAATGCCCATTAGAAACATAATTCTGATAGCTTTCTTCTCTATGACACTCTTCTGTCATCTATTTCCACTGTCACCCATACTTTCACTATTTCCTCCCCTCCATCAAGGTTTCCTATAGCTCAGAACTGATCAGCTCTATGAGGAATTTCAAGCCCATAACTTTAATAAACAGAAGAAATACTGCAGTGGATTTTTAATGGTCATAACCACCAGTGCATGAGAAATAGAAGCCAAGGAAATAAAATGCATCCCATAAATTTTTTCTCTTTAACAGCAGTTATTTTAAGCTTTGTTACACCAATGTGGTTTGTATAAACTAAGAAGATATGTCTCCCATATGGGTGTTTGGTGTCTGGTCTACATTTGGAGTAACATAGGAGATAAGAGAAGAGAAAAGATAACTACCCTATAGCACAACGTAATGTGCATTATGTAAACGTATCCATTAAAAGTACATAGCACATGCTCAACTAAATATTTTCTCTGATATGATTGTCTGATGGAATAGTGACCTATTTCAAGCACTCCTGTTTCAGGGGAAGGTCAGATACAAATAAAAATGTGTCATCTGGCCTGCAGCTTTATAGTAAGCCATGTCTATTTAGGGAAAAAAAAATGTATTTGGGATAACATTACCAAGTCTAAACAATGAGTGAGCTAAAATACTGGTTAGGGACATTATCTCCTGACTAGCCTCTTAAAGCAAAAAAAAAACCAACAAAACTAAACTACAATAAAATAATAATAAAAATAATAAGCCTGGAAATTTCCAGGTCACCTTGGTCTGAATTCTGGTTAACCAGCTTGAGTGTTTCCCTTCCACAGTTTTGCAGATCTCAGCCAAACGCTTTCCCCACATGACTGTGCTTTCCTCAGTGAAGCAGCCTATGCTGCCTGCCCTGCTGCAGCTGTGGAACATCTGGGTGGGAAGACCCTTTGCCTCCAGGACTCCCCACAGCACAGTGTGGTTGTAGATTTGAATGGTGTACAGGGAGTATGATTTGGCTCTCTACATTTCCTGTTGTGAAATTTTGACCTAGTCTGATTAATGTTTGTTTTTATATGACTACCAAGTTATTGGAAGCTTGTTTCCTCTGACACTCACCTTCTCTGGACACCATGTATACAGCCACAAACACACATATATAACATACATATATATATAGGCATTATTAGACATATTATTTCAAACCATTAAAACACATACTTTATAATAAAAAAATCTCTTCTCTTTCCTGAAAAAACCTGTGGAAATTCTGAAGGTTCAGCTTCATTCACTATCAAAATCCCCAACTACAAAAATTTTTACTTTTCCAATTTAAACTGGCTTTTTAACCAAAAGCAAAACAAACACAGGCAGTTACTGTTGGCACATGTTCTTAACTTTTTTGAGCATTTTTTTTACCAGCCATTCCCTTAAGCTACATTTCAAAACCACAGCTTATTTTTTCTCTGTACAAAGGAAAAGGTTCTTTGTGTCATTTTCATGACTACACAAGGAAATCTATCATCATTTTTACCAATCAACTACTTCCCTTCATTCATCCTCAGATCTATGTCTATTGTTAAATATAGTGTAATGTAGAATAAAACCCTACAAAATAAAGTGGTTACCTCATCTAAAAATCAGGTTTCTTTGTTAACTAGTGATTTTCCATTACTCTCGGTGCCTGAATAATATCTTAAGAGCTTAAGGCAAAGAAAGTACTTAAAGGCAGCATTCTGCTTAATAAATACCAAACACTCCCAAAATATTCAGAGAACAAACTAGAACAATATTAGGCTGCACGCTATAAACTTACACTATTTTAAAATTGTTTCCCCTCCACATTTTACAAGTTATTCCCAATACTAAAATTTGTTGGATATTTGCTATATAAAAGGGTGCTTAGTGAGGAATGAGGTGCTAGCAACACATTATTTAAGACGTGGCACTGTCAAAGTGTCTTACTCTTCAAGTGTCTTATTCAGGACACTTCAAAAAGGTGAGAGAAATATTCACTTCAGCCCTCCAAAGACACAGCACAATACAAGCAACCCAGAAGAGTGGCTGAAAACATTAATTTGTTCTCAAGAACAGTTTTGGTACAGCAAGATTTAGCAGTTGGGCTCAAGAGTTAATCCTAAATCAGCTCTTTAATCAGAGGACAGTGCAGCTGGGAAACTGAGGCACAGATGCACAGGACACTAGAATAGAAACAATTCAGCAGCATCACAGAGACAATTAAAGAGTAGGGAATTTAGGAATCTAATAACCCATATTGGAATTTAGCCAAGATGCCGAAACAGATGCACAAAGCTGTTGCAAGGATGCTTTGTGTATTCTTTATCATTCTAATATGTTATACCATATGGTCCCACATTTCAATCATTGTGATATAAGCCACAAAAGAGGTAAAAGAAACTGTTGACGAAACATTTATAGAGACTAAATTCCCTAAGGATCTTTTGGGTCTGGGGTTTTACAGGCATTCCATTTTCAAAATGATTCTAGACTTAAATAATCCTGGGGAAATATCGCTTTCTCCAGGGCAAAGTTGGAAACACAAGACATAGACTGTGCCCAGTGACAGAGCAAAGTCCACAGACCAAAGAAAAATAGGAAAGAAAGACATTCAAAATCACTTGAGAAGGCCTGTGGCAAGAAAAAGAACTATTCAGAGCAGGGGACATCAGGCCGGGAAAGAGCAAGGCCAGGAGAAGCAGCCAGGAGAGCTACCACACAGCTGTTTCCTCTTCTGCCCCCTCTGCCAGTGCTTTGTCCTTTAGCTGACTCTGGCTCTGTCTGGTTACTAGGCTTCCTGCTCTTTGTAGATTTAAACAAATTCTTTGTTATTTGCTTATACGCTTTTGGCTGTTTGCTTTGCAAAATGCCTTTTAGTATCCCCACGTTTCTGTCTCATATTTACCTGCCATTAATCATAATCCTCTTCATAAGCTGAGATATTCCCTTCCGGTACAGAGACACGTTCAGATTTTCCAGAATTTTGCCTTTACCTATACCTATTAATTTGCAATCCTACTCTTTGACTCTTTGAGTTGCTCGAGTTGCTTTTCTTTTTTTTTTTTTTTCCTCCTAGGGGTAGTCATTTATTACTCATTTTATGGGATGTTTAAGTAGCCCCCATGCTGAGCTGCAACACTTTAATTTCCTCACTTTTCACCTTAACATCTTTTTTACTAGCTTCCTCATTTTTAAGCCTCCAATTTAGTGCACAATTTAGCATCAGTATACTGGTTCTCAGTACAATTCATCCTCTGAGGACACTTCTGTTATACTATTACTTAAGCACATCTGCATTAATGTCACTTTTGTGTGGCTGCAATGCAAGGCAGAAGGATCCCTGCTCTGTCAGCCGCTTGTCTACTGCTCATGGGGCTACAGGAGCACACACTGAACACTAAATTTGCCCTGATTTTAAAGGGGTCACTGGGAGCTCTGCCCCAAAACCAACATGTCCAGATAAGCAGTTTTGCGCACAGTGGATTGAGAGGCTCCTAGTACAAAAAAAAACTTGGCCATGAGCAGGTGCTGTGAGGGTGGTGGTGGTGGTGCTGAAGTTTAGCTGTTTTGCTTGAGGGTTTTTTTGTTTCATGGTTACACATGTGTGTTCAGTTCGCCTTTGCATGGGTATAAATATACAAAAACTCTTAAGAAAACAAAACCTGATCTCATTATTTAAACTCCAAGGTAAGATAAGAAAAAAGAGGAAGTTGGAAAAGGCTTTAAAATCTCTCTTGTGAAGAATACAGTCACTTCAAGAAAGAGAGGGAAATAAAAGAACATCACACAAAAATTCAGAGATGTTGATAACTTTTACAGAGGGTTTACCACACAGTGCATGTGAATAAAATATCCCTTGACAGAAAATTCTGATAATATTTGGTGTCATCCAGAGAAAATGTTGATTTCCTCAAAACCTGAATTTGTGATGGTTATTTTCAAAGGCTTTTCAGTCATCTGTACCTCTGCGCTCTCTTTAGGGGCACGGCTTTTTTGTGGGATTTTATGCAGTGCCTATTATAAGATGACATTAATCTTTGTTCAGATGCCTGGACCTTATTTTAATTTTGTATTTATAGTAATCCCCTGTTTCAATTTTATGGCTACATCTCTTACTTTTGCTTTCAAATGTAGAGACCAAGTCACCTAAGCACAAAAAAAAATAAACAGTGTTTGTTGTTCAAACCATAGTGTCACCCAGAAAAGTTGGTTACTTTATTTTTTTAAGCCAAGACCAGCTGAAAGTTCAGATATGTATTTATCACAACAATAGAAAGCACAAGTTGGCTTCGTTTCCTTTTCCTTTGTATGAAGTCATTACCAAACATATTGGCCTGGAACCCTAGGGATTTGGAAGCAGTCAGATTAGAACAGGAATAAAAATACTGGGATTTTTCAGCAACAAAAGAGTGAACTTGAAACTACAACGAAAAAAAATAGTAAGAAAGCCAAAAACAGTGATAGAATTGAGACTGATGACTTTTTAATTGGAAATAATACAGTAAGGAAATTAACAGACTTGGAAAATGTTTTAGACTCACAGAGAACATTAAAAGTTGATTCTTTTAAGTATGAAAAGGGAAAGACAGAAGCTGTAAGGACTGTAAATTCACATTTTCTTAGTAAGAAAGGGGTTAAAATACAAGTGACAAAATGCAGGAGAAGGAAAACAGGGAAAATGACAGCTTTGATCTAGCCTTTTCTTAATACTACTGAATAACTCTGAGACATCCTGAAAAGATCATTGTGTGGCAAAAGCATATTTTATCTCCTGTTGGCATCTGAGATGCCGTTAACTGTGGGCTGGCCAATGCAGCCAAAAGCTTTGGAGTAAGTCTCAGCGGCAGAGGAGGCACGTGGGATGGGGCAATGCAGAGCAGCAAGAATGGCAGTCTCTGCACCCTCCTTACCACCTGCATCAGCTGCCCCAGCTCACTGCTAGCACAGAGAGGTGAGTCTTCAGCCTGTCTCTGCCATCCGTCCCTGACTGCCCCTTGCTCCTTGGGCACTTGTTGCTTTTCCAAATGCCCTGTTGATGAGTGGTTTAGCCTCTGTGAGAGGGAAAAGGTAATATTCCAGAGGACTTGTGCTGCAATATCCTTCCCTGCTCAAAATATTCAACAGGAAGCTAGAAATGTTAAGCCATTCCCTATCTAACAATTTCCTTAAAAAGACATCCTGGATCCAGTTGCTTTATGATGCTTCTGGTAATGCACATCAATAGATAGTGATAGAGTTATGTTCCAAACCCTATCCAAAATGGTCCATAATCAATTTTTTTACCTCATAGGAGATTCAAAATTCAATCGTCTGGAAGCCTAGGCAAGAGAAAGCTATGTTTAAACATCATCCCCTGCATGCCTGCAGAGTATAATACTTTTTAAAAGCTCATTTGACATATAGAAAAACATTTCACTATCCATAAACACAGTAGCTCTGCGTATAAAAGAGTGGGTAAATTAAACTATCTGAATGAAAAAAGAGCTGAACTATGGGAGCAAAAATAAGCTGAGTTAAAATGAGCAAAAGTTGAAGTCTTTGTATCAAATATAAAGAGTGAGGCAGGAAAAATATTCTTCTGAAATATTCATGTTCTGAAAATATGCTCTAAGTATACATAAAAATCCCAGTTTTTCACTTTTATCAGGTCATGACTTAGTCCCTGGATAGGCACATTTTGACCCAATAGCTCTCATTCTGGGATCAGGGCTTAAATGACCTATTTGGATCTCAGATAGAGCAGCTGCTCTGGGGAGACACAGACTCTCTGCAGCATCTGTCTTCCTTAATGGAAAGCAACTTTCTATTTGTTTACCTGCAAAAGGCTGCAAGTGCCATGAAAAGAGTGTTCAGGACAGTGCTCTGTCCTGAGATATAAAATTTTCTTTGATGTTTTACATTGGTTTCAATCAGGAATTTTCAACCTACTTTAATTTTCCTGTGTTCTTTGCACCAAACAATAACAGTAGGAAACCTGAAACACCCCCAGTGTTACTAGACTTGTGAAAAAAGGAGATACCTAGCTTACTGAATTATTTCCAAATACCACTGTAGTTCTCTATGCATCCCTCATATAAAGGGGAAAAAAGTGAAACCTAATCATTAAAAGAAAACCTGTTTGGATTATTTGAAGTGTGAAGGTCTTGTGTTTTGTAGTTAGAAATTATACTTCTTTACATGTTTCTTAATCTGATGCAGGTTTTTCCTTTTCTTTCCCTCCTGCTTTTAATTTGACATGCCAATCAAAGTTTACATTAGGAAAAACAGCAAATATAAACCTTGTAATTTATATGCATTCATGTTGTACAACATAATAGCTCTCATTTTGGCAAAAGTTAGCAGATTGTTCTCTGCTCTCAGGAGGAAATAGCATTCATTTTAGGTTTTAATGGAGCTTTAGGGTTATAGTAACTCAAATTAAACTAAATCATCAAGAATTATTTCTGAATCCCACGTTACGTGCTCCCTTTTCTTCCCTTTGTTGGTTTGTGAACATGTGAGTTTCACACACTGGCAACTAAAACTTGTGGACTAAATAATATACAGCCCCGCAGATCGAATTGAAATGATTCAAATGAACAACACATCAGACCATTCCTGAAATGACAGGAGCCCTGTCCCAGCAGCAATGGCATATACAAACTAATGTCTGGTTTTGTCTAGGATAATAATGACGTTATGGACACACAGAACTATGTCACCACAGGAACAGCAGCAACAAAATATAAAGTATAAATATATATGTAAAGTATAAATTCTCATGCACAGGTACTTCCACCAGAACACTGCAATTGTACTAGCATTCTGTCTCATAAACAGATGAGAAACTAGAAGCAAGCATTGGCAGAGTCATGTAATTACTGCTATTTGGCCAAATATAATGGAAAATTCCAAAGCTATTCTAGAATAGCTTTTCTGCAGCTGAAAGAGCAAGACATTCAGATCTGTGAATAGAAAATTTCAGCTTATGTTTCTCCATTTATCTAAAACCTGTTTCAGTCTGGAATGGGAATGCACAGATAGTCAAGCCAACTGGTGTGGTAGTGCAAAAGTGCATACACCAGTATGAGAAGTTAGTTTTAGCATAAATTTCTGTGACATTAACCATAACCACCAAAACATAAATCTTATTTTAATGTTTTTCTCAGGAGGTTGGCATCCTTTCTAAGTTATCTTCTTGAACCATTTGTCTGTACTTGCCCTTGTGCTCCTACAGCTGAGAGATGTACCGATTTGCAGTACTTCTCAATGAGATTTGTCAGCTACTCTAATGAGACAGTAGATTAACTTTACAACGTTTTGAAGAACCACAGAGTCTGATGATATGCCAGATGGCTTTGGGAACTACTTTTAATCCAGGCAATTCATAATTTCTGTATCTTTTTGATACATTTGGTCCAGAACAAAATTTTACCGGACTTGAACCATTGAAATTCCTCTATTCTCCCACAGCCCAATCAGTCAGAAAGATTAAATGTTTTTTGGACTGTACCTGTTTAGAAATCACAGGAGGTTCAAAAGTTCTTCAGATTTTGAAATTTTGATGTGTGCAGTTTAGCATTTTAAATGCTAAACATGTATTTTAAAGTAGATCACAGGTACTTGCAGGTTAGATTTTGCCACTTGTGGTTTGCTGGCATATTTTATTCTTGGTTAGAAGCCATCTAGGATGAATAAGAAAAAGGATAAATAACTTCCAGGCTATCTACACTTGATATGTTATTTTTTTTATACATAATTAGCTATGGAAAATAATTTAAGGAAAAAAATACACGTAACCAGCAAGTTATTTATACTGCGGCTTTACAGCCATTTGGCATTAACTTTGTGATGAACCACATAGGGATAAAAAGAACTGTTGGCTTCCTACCAGAAATAAGATTTTCTGCACTCTGCATATCTTCTCACACAGAACATACTCTCACCAAAAGCAGCATAGCTCCAGGAAAACCCGGGCACTTTGAGAAGCCACCAGGGAGGCAAATGCCTCCATACCATGTCCAGCATTGGTAGTTCACAGCCTAGAAGAAAAATTGTTGTTTTGACATCCTTTGGATAAATTTGCCGATGTAACTTGACAAGAGGTGCTATTGCAGTGGCAGTGACGTTCCTAACTCTTTATTTCCCTCTTCTTACTCCTTCTATATAGCTGTATCTTCTGCTGTCTAACAAAAGTAGGCTTTTACCTTGTAGGACATTGTACCTAAGGCCACTTACCAGGAAAGAAAGAAAGAATGACAGTATTCTGCAAGTGCAGGTGCAGTGCATAAACTAACAACCACTGGCATCTAACAAAGACAGGGATACTAAACAAAACAAAACAACAACAAAAAAAAAATCAACATATTGGCTTACCTTTATGATCCTGGAAGAAACAATGTGATCCTAGACCTAAGAAGGAAAACCAAAATGAGCTTTGCAGATAAAAAAGGTGTATTCTGCATTTCTTCAGTTTTAGTGACAAACTCTGGAGGTTAATAGCTGTAGATATAAGATGCTGGATAAAAGGAATCCACAGATCTGAGGGACATCTTGAAATAAGGAGGCACATTTAACGGATGCTGGTATACCATCCTTTTTTGATATACCAGCACCCACTCATTACAGGCATTCTCATTACACCCATTACACACACAGCCATTCTTCTCGTTCCTTCCTTCACATTCTTTCATTTCTCCTTTAAGTAGTAAGTCTTAATTCTTCCTTGTGCTTCAGTGTCATAACAATGGCTCTTTTTTTCTTTCTGTTCTTTCTCCTTTTTCCTCACGCACTGACAAAGGCTTCTTCTGCCCATTATTCCTAATGGGTCTCTTTCCCTACATAGTATTTTCTAATTCCATCAGTTTTCCTTTCTACAAAGGTTAATCCTTACGCAAAAAATTTAATTACCTAACCCAAGTATGTGAAAGGATGTTACTGCAAGTCAAGGTAGTAAAATGCAAGAGTTGGCCCCATTATGTTTATTTTACACACAGAGGGAAGAAAAGGAACCTGTATGATGAGAAAAATACAAAAAGGAAAAAAATTAAAACTAACACTTACAGTGATTTCAGCCCCAGTGGAAAACACACATTTATTGGGAAGAATTCTCAGCAGTAATGCTGGAAATCTAACATTTTCTAGTTCAATTACAACATCGGATCCTAGATATTGGTAAGAGGCTTGTTTCTCAGAACTTTGATACTGAATCAATACTGTGCTAACTTGTGATGCATTAAAACAGTGCAGGAGGTGTCCAAATGTTATTAATAGTTTCATAGCCTTCCCATCTATTCTGCCAGACATACTTAGTTATTGTCAAAATTACTGTTTTATTGAAATAAAAACAAGCATGTTATGGACTTACATGAAGTTGCACTTTGAAAGACAGCCTAACGAATTCCAGGGAGTCTGACTGCTCACTCAGGGGTTTTTCCTTCTCTCTGCACCATGATCACAGAAATCTGAAGGCTTCACTTTACCTGTGGCCTGCTTTTGAGCAGCAGGAACGATGATGACCCCAAAACCACCACCATATTTTGGGTCTGGTACAGGTTCAGTGACATTTAAGAACCAAGTACTTGGCCTAATCTCCAGATATGACAGTCAAGCACTTCCATATGGGATTAATCTTCTCCCACTTCACAAATCCACAGTGGAAGTCTCTACTTCCCATCTGTTGGTCCCTTTCTACCTAATGCAGAAAAGTAAGCACTTGCAGAGTGCTTAAAATTTACTTGCTGTGCCCTAAAAGAGGAAAAACAATACTAAGAATCACCTGATTTTTATCACAGACCTGCAAAGCCAAACAGATGGAAATATGGGCACTATTGATTCCTGCATTTGGACAAAAAACTCCCAGCCATGGTGTATAAACTGAGTAATATGGATGGTCTCTTCAGCCTTGTGTCCTGGAGCTATTCCATTCCCCTTCATCCTCAGAGTAGCCCTATACAATGACTTTCATATTATCAGGTTTTTTTCATCAGGGTCTTAAACTGCTACTTCATTGGACTGAATTTCCATGCTGCTCTCACATTTAGGCAGCTCACATAACTAATTCATTTCCCTCCCCACGTCTTCTAATTGATGATTTCCAGCTTCATAGGAGGACACTGTTGTTTAAGTCTCTAGATGGTTAGGTAATTCAGAAAATCCTATCTCACATTTCTTCCTTTAAAAACTTGATCTGTGTTTCCTTGTCTATTCACACAGTCATAGACTCTGTTAGGAGCCTTCAACACTATAAATTAGAGTTTACTGGGATGACTGAGAACTTTGCAGTTTATTTTTATGAAATGGATTATTCTCAGCTGGGACCTAGATGTTGACCTCATTGATTTTTTTTCCCCACATAGTCCACTAATGCAGCACTGGAATGTATCATATTTGACTGGACACAATCAAAGCTGCTGAACTTGCCTATAACCACTTTTCTGTGTAGTTCTATTAGGCTGAGACTCCCTGATGCATGTGACAAAGTTTATTTCCGTGTTGGTGGAACAAAAGCAGGAAAATTCAGAATATTTGACCAACCATAGTATAAGAGGAAGGAATTTTATAATGTAAATACCAATCCAAGCAGAAATCATTGATTTTTAAGGAACAAAGAGATATATAGCCTTCATACGATTAAAAGAAAGCAGAACCAATTATTCATTTTTCTCCTCTCCAAAGCATAACTAGCTGACTATCATTTCCTTCTTTAGCATTAGTGCTGACAAAAATTGCATCTTTAAAATCTAACCTATTAGTGTTTGCAAAACTGACACCCCATTAAGAAATAAATTAATCATCCATCTATGATGGTCACAAAAAGCAGTGAGGTTTTTCTTCTCCTTCTTACTTCCTTTCCTAATCCTTGGATTTTACCTATAGCCTGCATGCAAGTAATGCACATTAGTCAATTAATAAGCTGTTAAATGACAACAGTTCCAGGCAATTTAATTACTGTTGGTAAAATAAGAAATGAATTATTGCATGTCAGTAACTAATTTCAGCTTCTTTCCTTGGAACAAATCAACTTTGAACGTGATGGCTTATTTAGCAAAAAACCCAATTTCTTCCTAGCAAATGCAAACTACTGAAAATACCTTCTCAAAGGTATTTTCTGCCCTTTGCTCCTAGTGCCAGGCAAAGTTTATTTTAAAAATTAGATTACTCTTTCTGCAATTAAATATACTAAAAAATAGTGTGATAGAAATAAAAAAGAAAGACCCATGCAACTCAGAATGCTCTTCCCCCCATTTCAGGCATTCTGTATGTTTATATCGTAAGTGTAGTAAGATGAATGAACTTTAACCATCCACTGAAATACATAATTCTGTAGTAAAACAGACTTATTTGCTGTAGCTGAGGGTTTGCATAAGAGATAGCAGTGGAAATTGTGCATTAGTTTTCTTTTCTGAAGTGTGAAGAAATCATTTAATATGGATAATAATGTCTAGCAGAAAAAATAATCCTCCATTTTAATAACTCCCTATAATAAAAGGACTATCCAAAACATGTTAGTAGATGCTGGTCTCAAAAGACAACAGCATGGTTTATAGCTTCTTCTGGAGGAAGAAGGGGAAGCACCTATTTAGGAAAATCTCATATTAATGTTGGTATTTCATACCAGAAGGAATTCAGCAGTATCCCAGTGGCTCCACCTCCCTCGTGCAGGTTTGCTGACATTTTTGGAGTGAGCTGACTCCACCACAACTCTATGACTAGAGACAGCTTTCTCAGAAAGTTTATTTCACCGTTCCATGACATTTTTTTCCAGGGAATGAAGTAATTTTTAATGCAAAGAGCTATGAGAAAATTTCATTTTCCTATCCTCGCATATGTGTGGACTGCTGAACAAATTACTAACAGGCTCTTGAATGTGTGCCTAGTAGGAAAGCAAGGAAAACCACTGGAAACATTTTGGGTTTTTTTTCATCCACAGCCTATTTAACACCTTCCCACTGCTGGGACTTGGTGCTTGACTGAGGGCTCCTCACCAAAAA